>JALDNG010000015.1:8482500-9070000 GCA_024349245.1 Neodontobutis hainanensis
TCTTTAACCTTTTGACTAAGAAACACCAGATAAAATCCAATAAATACACAGTTTGTGCTAGACTTTTATTTTACAATGTGGTTGTGTTTTAAGCACATGCCTTCATAACTGATAGCATTTCTTAGCTGGAGGGAGAAGGACTTGGTAATGTGTTGGAACACTTGCATAAAGTGCACACAGTCATCTTTTTACCCATCTGACATTCACTACAAGTGTCAATGTTCAACTCATACACAGGTTTTTTGAACATACCTCAAAACCCAGTTTATCCATCCATTATTCATCCAAAGTTTATGTAAGCCTAGGCTATCACATAGACATACATAGGCAGTACATTGACTTGAGGTTGGAATGTACTAAAGCTTATTATGCAAAGCACTTTGTACGTCTGTGACTTTCCCAACATTGCTCTTGTTTTCAGACGAGTGGCTATGCAAATTAAGAAATCTATTTGAGGGAAAAGAGAAAAAAAGAAAACTAATCAGATAAAATAGACAGCCAGAATGAAGAGAACAAACATCACAAAACCAAGGTCTTTATTCTGGTCTTGGATTGAAACTGTATGCCATTTGTGTTCAGCAGGGGATTGGAGAAGTCTTTGGCAGCATAAATGTACTGCATGTGATGAGCTTGCAGACAAGACACAGAGAGAAATTTGAGACTAGACACAAGCGCCTCTCCAACGTGCTCTTCTATTGTAGTGCCTGTGTAAAGAGACGTATCACTGATAAAGAATGGGTCATGAACAAGTGTGAAGTCATGTTCATTCCCTGCAGTTTAATCTACTCATACATTCTTCCACAAATAATGGTTTCCATTTAGAATAGTAAATAACTTGTCAGCTCTCTGGCAGTCTGTTAAGTGTAATTTCAATGGGCAAATTATAGCAGTTTAAAATCCTATAATAGGGCTTTATAGCTTCATGCAATTGCATCCAATTGTTTACTGAACTGGCAAACACTCACAAGACAAAGGTTTGAATTGGTTTAATGGTAATGACATTGAAAAGCTAAAGGATGTGATTTCTTGCTGTAGATTAGTGTGCAAATTGTAATAGAGTTTTTATTTACAAAAGAGTTAGGTTTTTATTTACTTAAATAAGCAGTCTCTAACTTTACATTCAGTAAGCCACAGAAAAGCACAATAAGTGATAAAAGAGCCATATATACTTGAGCAAAAACTATAATGGTTCAAAGTTAAGGATTGTTATATTTTTGGAAAATATACCTATACCTGTTATTAACCTGGGTTAGCCAAGAGATGCACATCCAGTTTATGTTGCACACCAAACTACCAACTGCTGTTTTATGTCGTTTATCCTTGTTTTGTTAAAAAATTATATACATTTTTAAAAATAATGCAGTAAAATGGCCGGTTTTAAATACATACAGTATATACTGTATAAACATATATACTGTATGCATCTACAGTCAACTTTACCCACTGAATGGGTTTGGGTGTGACCTCCATAATGCATGCGTAAAGTTAAGTAGAGTTGCTGGTTGTTCTTGATTACTGGAGTGCTAGCCAGGCTCAGAAAAGAAAAGTTAAGCTGTATGAGCAGTTTATGGAAAAAAACACATTTTAACAAACAAAACAAAACAGACTTACAATACATAATTCTTTTTTTTAAGGCAGACTTTTTCCACCTACACACCAGCCATGGGTCCCTGTCACTTAAGAAAGCTCTAGCATATTTCTAAATAGATATTCAATTGTTTAGAAAGACTGTAAAAACATTGCTTATATAAAACTGTATGTGTTTTTGAGGCTGGCAGTTCTCCTGATTACATCCACACACATTTACTACTGTTACTGCTAAAAAAACAAAAACAATATGAACTCCAAAATAGTAAAATTAGTTAAAGTTTGTTCCATGTGTAATAGCTATACATAATTACCATGTGCATAAAGCCAGTCTTATAAAATCAGTGTTTCAAACAATGGATAATAGCCTTTATCTGTGTAATCCATCAACAAAGTTGGATTTCCTCATCCAAACTGAAACATGCAGTGCCATATGTTGCCAAAAAGACTCTATGGTGGCTATAAATCCAAACAAATCCTATCTGCTGAAATACTGCCATATGGAGGGTATCTGACGCAGTGCACCAAAAGCATGACTGGGATTCGAGGAAAGGAAACGTAAAATCAAATTTAAAGCAACTGGATCAAGTTTCAAGCAGAGGGGGTTTAATCCTAACTTTAATCTAGATTACACATCTGGTGTCTCAGTCTGTGTGTTACCAAACCCATCTTGAACCTCTTTCTTTTGACTGACTGACAAAATATCTCTTTGTGAGAGAAGATGAAGATGGGCTGCTTTATCCCAGACTTGAGGCACAAACATTAAACATACTAGTGTCTTTAGTTGCAATGCTTTACAAAGATCCCCGTAACAAAAAAAACACAGATTTGCATAGAGACGGCAGCATTTCAAAGCGGTGTAATTGTGAAAAAAAGGAGGTGATGTAAGAGGGGGATTGTTGGAGAAATGTGGTTCGTAGAATACTTACGCTGGTTGGGACAGCTGCTTGTGCTGCCTTTCTGATGACTCTGATTGAGCATCGTGGACCAGTTGAGAAGATTACACTGTCATCCTTCAGAACAAGCCCAAAAACAAAACAAAACAAAAAATAAAAAAACAGCTTGGAAAATGGAATTCTCTCAGATTACTAGGGGAGCTTTTATTTGGAGCGTTGCAAAGTACATTTCATGGTTGTTAGCGCTTATTCTGTCTCATTCACTCACCCTCACATTGGAACACAAACACTCCTTCTTTCCACTCTCTCATTTTCCACTACATCCGATTCATTGCACAGAATCTGTCTGAGTTCAAGCATACAAACATATATTAGAGAAAGATGAATATACATCAAAACTATCAGTTATATATCTTCTCATAAACATGGCTTCAGGCTTCTGAAAAATAACCTAAGAGGAGCACTTCTTGAAATCATGGCAAGAAAGTAGCAAACATAGTATGAGACATAAGAAAGTCATACTGTAGGCAACATATCAAGAAGTTAGATCAATGCAAATAAAAGTTGCAGTTGAGTTATTTTCACAGTGGAAGGAAAAGCAACTTTGGATTGAATATTGCATGTTCATGGAAGCAGCCGTTAAATAATATTGCTGCGGAGGCTCTCAGCTTTGTAATGGTCAGAAAGGAGCAGGACTGTCCAAATTTAAAGGGCTTTAATGAGTTGTTCAGTTCCTGTGCAGATAACAGTGCACTCATATGATGCACTCTTGTACAAACGGTGAGAGAGCCAAAAGGAATATTTAATCTCCTCCTCGCTGCTGCAATATGGATGACTCCACAAACAAATAGAAAGGGAGGTCTAGGGTGATGGCCTTGTTGTATGCATCTCTCAAGCCCCTTCCACATATGCACTGGTCTGATCTGAACGAGCTGTACATGTCGACACAAAGCTGGACCCACTTATTTCATGAATTGAAATAATCTCTCTTGCTCTCTTATTGATTTAACTATTTCCCTTTGTAGAAATGTGGTTGTCCAATTGTTGTTTATCTAAAATGGGACAGTCTTTATGGAGTTTTTTGTTTCCCTGATTGGTTGTGTGAGTTCAAAATAGCGCTGATCCAGAGTCAGTAAATTCTGTGTATGTTGGTACTACTACTGTTCTCTGATTGGTTGTATGTCTGTCCTGAGGAACTCAATATTTGCCCATTTGTTTAGCCCACTGGAAATAACTTGACTCCACAGACACAAGACAAATTCTTTGTATATATAGAATGAAAAGAATCTGGATGACTGGCCAGGCTACCTGAGTGCAGAAACTGTCTAGAGAGAAATTTTATAGTTACTTACAAGACATGTTGTTGTGCAATTTACTTTACATGTGGGAGGCAGTCTCCATTTAAAGATGAAAGAAGTGTGTGATTTGACTCACTAAAACCCTCCATCGGTTTTAGTGAGTCAAATCACACACTTCTCCATCTCCAAAACTAAATTCCTTTAGTGCATATATGAAGGGGGCTTTAGTAATGAAGTTAAGGATTGTCCAAGTTGTGGAGTTTAAAAGGCTGCTGGTGGCAGGTTGTAGTTATTGTTTCCTGCGACTTCACTTTTCCCCAGCAGAGCCAGGGACTCCAGTGTGAGCAGACTGTCCTTCTCCAGATGTAGTCCAAGGGGGGCTGAGTCCTCTGTGGCTCCATCTAGACCTCTTCCTCCTCCTCCTCCTCCTCCCGTGTCCCCTCCATCCTCCAGCAGCTCCCCACTGGCAGCAGCGGCCGCTGCAGCTGCACACTCCTCTTTAAACAGTCGCTTGTGCTCCGTCTTGAGTTCTTGGTAGGATCGGGAGAACATGTGGAAGATAGAGGTAGCGGGGAAGGCCATGATTAGGATCCCACTGAGAATGCTGCTCAAGGCTACTACCTGCCCCGGGATGGACCTGGGCACCATGTCGCCGTAGCCCACTGTCGTCATTGAAATAATAGCCCACCAGTAGGAGGCCGGGATACTGCTAAAGTCATGGGTGCCAGTGAGCTCACTTTCGGCCAAGTGGACCAGTGGGGAGAACAGAGTGACAGCCACGCAAAGGAAAAGCAGTAGCAGACCAAACTCCCGTGTGCTACGCCTGACTGTTAGACCCAGTGTCTGCAAACCGAGAGAGTGACGCGCCAGCCGCATGACGTACAGGATCCGGAGCGCTCGCAGGATCCTAAGCACCAGCCCTAGCTTATCCAAGTATCCCTTACTTCCTCCGTGCTCCATAGTGGGGTCCTCCTCCGACACCACCAGGGAGACGTAGTATGGCAAGATGGCCATGGCGTCAATGATGTTGAGCGGCCCGCGGAGGAAGTCCAGCTTGCTGGGAGCTTGAATGAAGCGTAGCAAGAACTCCAGTGAGAACCAAGCCACGCACACCGTCTCAATGATGAACATGTTCTGACACTTGGTGGAACACTCGCCCTGCGGAGAAAGATGTGGGTAGGTGGGAGACAGATTAAGGATGAGAGGAGAAGAGGTTTGACAGAGAGAAAGACAAATGAGGGAATGGGGAGACAAGGAGGACAAAAAACACAGGGTCAGATGATCACCTTTGGTAATTAATAAATCATGAGTTACAGTCACTCAGTATGCCAGAGTCGCTGGAGCTGGACAGATAGATAAAACAGTGGCACAATCGATCAATGATTTCATTAGGGAGGGTTTTAAAGATTAATCTGACATCAGTCGAGGCGCTGACAAAAGGTTGTCCACTGACTGCTGGAGGAAGGAGGAGGACTGCAATGACAAACACACAGAGGCGCTGTCAGGTTGCATCCATTTCTCGCCTCTTTGAAATAATTAAAAATGGACTTAAATTTAGGATTTATGTGAGGACTTGATATACTTGCACTGCAAAAAAGAAATAAAAAAACAAACTCTCACCATATAATGCCCAGGTGCACATTGAATAAAATATTATTGTCAATGACATTTTCTATATCAAAGAACTTTCAACATGACTTCAAGGCTTTTAATAGTTTTTACACTATGTATTTTAATATTAAAGTTACATAGATCAACTTTCAATTGTATTTGACAGGAAGAGCAGCATAAAGACCCCAACAAAGAACAGCTCAAAGTCATGTGTGGAAATTGAACATTGATTAAAATCAGGAATTTAGAAAAAGGATGGTAGACATGGTTTTATGATCCCTTAATAGAATGCATCACCATGTGTTTGATCCTCCAACATGGCACTGCAGCCTGTAGCTTCATCCATACAGACATATCCATACAGTGTTGAAAACTTTCCATTGTGCAAGTGGTGACGAAGGAAGCTATACTTAACATTATGCCGAAGATGACTCACAGTTACAGTGCTTGATTGCTTTTAAAGTTAACAAAAGCTGTTTCTTTCTAACGGCATTTTACATCTCATTGACATCTTGTAAATGATCTGATATGCTATAATTAAATAACAATAACAAATAACAACCAATGCTAATGTTTTGCTATGCAAAATAACTTCTTTGGGAATTTTTATCAGTTCTCTGTCATTTTCAGATGCCTTCTTTATAACCCCTTAGCGTTCTTTGTGGATACATTATGTAAGAATCTACTTTGCTAGAAGAAACTCTAATAATGGGGATGTAATATTTCCAATGTAAGCGATATACAAGATGATCTATATTCACACAGACGTCACTGAAATATGGTGTTAAGTCACAAGAATAGCGCTCTGCTCTGCAACAAATGGAGAGTAAATGTTATGGTATTACATTTTATCAAATTTACAGGATTTGGTAAGCTGTACATACTTATTTTATGTACATTAGTTATTGCGTAAAATTTAATATGCAAGGCCACACACTTTATGAAAGTGAACATTATTTGTGTGTCCTTTTAGCCTTGTCTTTCATCAACCCTTTCCTCTATTCTCCGTGCGCTGATTTCTTCGTCTCATCTATTTTCTGTCCGTCCTATCCTTCTTCCCTGTTCGCTCTGGCCCGTGTCCCCACCTTCTCATCACTCATCCGTGTTCCTCCTCACACTCGGACTTCCGCCCCCTCATCCTTCATCCCCCGCGTCCCGCTCTATTTCAGCTCCATTCATTCCTGTTAAGTGAAACACAACTCCCTCCACTGTTTCTCTATGCATGATACATGTAACACGCTCACTGCCCGTGCACTCATTCATCACGTGAGTCCTCTCTGCTTCTCAACCCTGCAAAGCACTTCGGCTTTAGCTTCATTCCCACCGACGTAGATGTATGTGATAAAAACATTGTGGTCCATTGTACAAGCGATGACAACATCCTTTCAAAGTGTTCTCGTACTGAATGTTATGCAGTAGAAAAGTCAGGGCCACAGTGCACCAGTGCTTAACAGAGGCTTTCACTCTGTTTCTCTCTGGCTTCTTTTTGTATCTCACATAGACCTTGTAAATCAATAACCAACTGCACATTTCAGTCCTCTATAGAGGTTATATTTGGATCTTATGGGAACCGCTTTTGTTTGAGCTGAAAACATTTGCTTTTTGACATTTTGTATTTAAAGATGTGTGAAATTATTTAACCGGAAAGTAAAGCCTAAATGACAGGACCCCCATTATACCGTCACATTTATTAATTTTTTTAGCTAACGCTTTTATTCAAAGCGACTTACATTGTTCTACAGTATTTACCAGTGTTACAGCCACTGGAGGAAAGGTGGGTTAAGTGTCTTGCCCAAGGACACAACGGCAGTATGAACTGTGGGGATAGTGAGAATTGAGCCGGCTACCTTCCGGTTAGAGGACAACCGCTCTACCCACTGAGCTATGCCGCCCATCAACCAATAAAAACCTTGGATACTCGATAGCAGTGTTATATTTACTCCCATTCCAACCTGGCACTTAAATTCAGAGCAAATAATGTGCCCAGCCTTGACGTTGTAAATGTGCTAAATGCATCCTGAATGTGTCTTGAATGTCTATTGGGATAGTATCTAAGGATGCATTTGTAGGTTTTGTTCATCTAGGATTTTTCCACAAGGATTTTCAAAGATGGTAAACTTTAGCCAATAATATCTTTGTATTCTAGTCTGCTCATCTGCTTCCGCATTCAGATTAAGAAACATTCCCACTGGCTTTTACTCTACTCTACACTCTTCCTCTTAGTCCCGTTAGGGCCTAAGACGGGGTACACCCTGGACAGTGGCCAGTTAGTCGCAGGGCTGACATTTAGACATCGGCAGTAACAGACACCCACATCTCTCACATTCATTTATTATGGACACTTTGTTAGGCAGAAGTGCTAATCCCACAGATTCCTGCTCTGGCTACATCTGGCTACACAGAGAAATTAGTGCAACATATTTGTTTTTTGTGGTGAGGAATTGGATCAGTTTTACTATATATTTTTAAACTTTTACGTTTTTTTTTTTTATAAAATAAAAACATGCTGTTTGCTATGCTGTTGTGGGGGATGAAGGGTAGGGGTTTTCAGAGTAAGATCAAAGGGGTTTTGGGGTATTGCAGCTTTAAGTGTTAAGTGTACATAAAACAGAAAAAAACAGAGAAAAGGTTACAGAAAATGTAACCAATCAAAAGACAGTGTGGTTACTGGTTTTGCAAATGAAGTGCAAAGTCTGAAGGGGGGCACTGAAAGTGGTTAGATTTCGGCATATTTTGGTTACATTTAAAGTAAAAGTACATTTATAGTTACAAAATCAAAGGTTGGCTACATTTAGAGTGCACTCACTCAACTGTTTTGGTTGCAAATGACTGTTTGTTTGAAAAGTGGTACTGCTGGAACTGCTAGTAACCTTTGTACATGGCATACATAAATGCATAATTTGAGGTGAGGTTTGCAAACTGATATAATGATATAATATTTGGATGTTTGGATTTTTCATTGTAATGGCAATTTCCAATCATACATTAAATGCTGAATGTTAGAAAGAGATGAGCAGGCAATAAATCTCATTTTAAAGACTCCCAATTAGTGCTGTCGTTTTATCACCTCAGCATTTCCATCATTCTAATTGCATAAAATGGCTTTGTGAATTTTAAACGTTTTGAGAGGCTGTTTATAACAAAATCTCTGACAGGGGGTCCAGAGGAGCAGAGTTGTCACTTCGGCGGCCCACACAGTGAAAGTGATGGCTTCTTTCAAACGTGCCATGATTTCTCTGAGGACCGCTAGAGGCATATTTATTCTTCAAGCAGGAGACGTTTACTAAAATAGTTACTGAATGGTTTACAGTTTTTTTACCTTGAGAATTCCCTCTTAAGCAGCAAACAAACCTTTCTTTGTTTACAGCGCATTTGTAAAAAAGTCTAATTTACATCAATGATCTTTGCGAATCAGACTTAGCCATTTCCCGATGAAAGTTTGTCTTCATGTCTCTATCGCTATCACTTTTTTGGATTTCTCTGATTATGAAATTATTCAGGGATATCACATCTGCTGAACAAAACCTCTGAGGTGCATAGTGTAAAAGGTCATTGTAGTAAAACAAAAATAAAACAATTCACTCTCTTTGCAGTTTACAGTTTCTCTTTTGCATCTTTCCATTGAACCTAGTGGACGGAACCATTAGCTTTTGTTCTTGTCCATGGACAGAGTTTGGTTCAAATTCTTTCGTTAAATCATTATTAGTCCTATATCCACAGGATTTCAGCTTGTCTATGCAGGATGCCATAGCTGTTCACATGCTGTGAAAAGGAAACGTGTGAGTTGTGTAACTGAAACTTGTCACTAGGCCTAAAACTACACACCCCACCTTAAAATAAAGAACAAACACAATATAAATAGATTCCCAGCGGTGTGACCATAGCCATAGTCTTGACTGTACTTGACTTCTCTGGACCACTATCAATCTTTCAGACAGTTTCACCTCATGTTTTTCTCTGGTGTACTCTTCATCCCCCTCGCACTGGCATTAGGCCCAATAGAGACTCTGCAGCATCCTTCTCAATCCACCTCGCAATAGGCCATTTGTTACGCAGGCTCTGCACTTGACGCTTTGTCTTTCACATACAGACACAAGTTCCCCCAATTGCCTCTATCTCAGTGACCTTATCTCCTCTGAACAACTCTCTTCAGTCCTTATGTCAGTGACAGCTCATTTCAGCAGCTGTCCTGCACAGGGCTTCCTATTATCACAACATTAACACAGCTCAATGTCACATTAAGGAAAGCCGTGACTGAGCTCAGATATCATTCTACAAAGTGACCACAGGGGAAAAACATAGGTAACCGTTTGGGATTGAGGAGGCTTTGGATGCAGACTGCAACTTCACAATGAGAGTAAACAAAAACCCTTGTATTTGTCTCTCCAATAACAAATACATAGAGATGCAGAGACACAAAATCAATAGTAGCCTTGTTTGGTTTTCATATGAATAGTGTTATTTTGGCCCAGAAGACTTAATTATTTGCCTGGTGGAGACACAAAAGTAAAGCACTATCATTGTTTATTTCTCAGAATATCCTTCATGGAAACCTTCAAAAAAACTAAACAGTAAAGATACACTGAAACTTTAATTTCCCTATAGCTACATGCCGCTGTAGCTGTCAGACGTTGTTCTGTTGTATTTTTGGTGAATCATTGGAAGGTGTTCTAGTATGAGCTCACTACAGTGGACAGAGTTTTCAAATTAAGCACACCTAACGAAAGCTTGACCAGACATAAAATGTGAGCAGGAGCATTGGTTTACTAAGTAGTTAATAACTTGTAGTTGATAAAAGTTATGACACAAACCCTGCGTAACTTTTATCCAGTAGCCCCGTGTAACTTTAAAGTTATATTTTATTTTAATCATTTAATGGTTCTTGGACATGATATCTGTAGAATCATGCCTGTTTCACTGACACAATACCCTCAGCTGAAACCTCCACTATAAATGATATACTGTAATTCATGTTACACTGGACCCTAGCAGAGAGAGTCTGTACAGGGATCTGCACAGTCTACTGGCTAAAAGTTACACACTGCTGCTTTAAAAAAGTATTGCTGAAGATCGGACCAGTGAAAAACAGACATACAAGGGGGTGCCCCAGTGGCTCACATAGGACATGGCAGAGCGCATACCTCAATATCAAATGTACCAGGGTTTGACTTTTGGCTCTGGTCTGTTTTCTCGATGTCACTTCCTCTATCTCCCCATAGCACAAAAGCATGTCTTAAAAAAAGGATTACAAAAGGCCCAATGAACAAATTCTCACTGAAAAACTTGGTGCCATTTCTATGTCATGTCTATCTGCATCTATAGCTCACAAACGTCTCTGTACCATAATGCCATAAATACCATAACCAGCAGTCTGCAAACAAGATTATTTTAATAACTTTTTTTTTCAGTTATAGCAGTACATCAGCTTTTCCATACTGTAGCCACAATATCCCCTGTGCACTTATTGTTTCATCACAAACAATTATTAAATTTTTTTGACAAAGAATAAGAATAAGAATGATGAAAATATGTCCTGACACAAAAATGTATTTGATGTCACCAGCAACTGATCGCAGGTATAACAGTGTGTAATAGATCCTGCCCAAAACACACAATCATCACACTCAGACACTCAACTTCCACTTCTTAAAAACAGCCTGTTTACTTATGTGTCGTTGCTCTGACCTGTATTATTCAGACACACTATTGCGTCTACTGACGGAGGTGTACATTCTTCACACCGGCCTCTGATATCGACCCGACAGCAGCTGGATAGGGTCACATTGTGCACCAGGGGTTAACGCCTTTTCATCGTCAGACAAGAGAAAGCTTCTAACGCTGAATTATAAATGTGTTTTTTTTCTTCCACTTGTAGGACACAAAAAGCTTCACATTTCACCGTCTGTCACAAAGCAATTAGGTTCTGTCCTATATAGAAGTCCTGTACTGTTTCAGCACTTGACAGCACCGAGACAGGCCCTGAATTATTACTGCAGTGCCCTGTGAAGAGTGGCTTCAGTCCCTTCATTACAGCATTTAGCAATAAATTAACATAGGCCAAAAACTGCATACATTTTGTTTAGACTGCTTTTAACCTGCCTGTAAATAGACGATGGACAGGTTTTATTGTCCATGTTTTGTTTGAAAAGGATGGGATGTCACCACCGTTAAAGAGTGTCTGACACAACACACTGTATAAGTCTATGGACATGACATGGACATTTTTTTCAGAGTTTCGAAAGAAGCATTATTCAGTTGCTTAGTGGACCTCTTTTATGGAAGGCCCGCGTAAGAAACACCTAACACACCAGCAGCCAGAGCGGAACTTGTACAGGACACTGCTACACAGAGTCACGCATTAACATGTATGGTGTCAGTTATCCAAGACTAGGCTGGGATATTTTTATTGTGCTTATTTTTTTTGTCATTTTTGTCATTTATCTTTATTAACTAGGCTCCACTGCAAAGATGCTCTTAATGAAAGTGCTCACTAAAACTGAAAACACATCTACATCAGCTTGTATGAGCCACACAAAGTAACTCTACTCTACATGTCAGTGGATTAATAGATTGGCAATAATGGCCTAAGGTAAAGGCTAATATTCAAATCACATCATGCACTTAAGCTTAATTACAAATTGATAGAATTGCACATCTCGTGTTTTCATGACGAGTGACCAAAAGTTCCACAAAGAAACACAAAACTAGTGGGCACATTAAAAGGGACCAACAACTGGTTAAAAAGTAACGTAACACTTCATGTCATAAATCAGCTTAACCTTGAGCATGTCCTTGAACACGTTCTCGCCACTGAATACCTTTTCTCATCGGAGACACTGCACTAGTTTCTGAGTCCCTCCTCGTGTGAAGAGAAAAGGACAATGATAAAAGACATCCCGAATGAACATGTGTAGGAGGTTATACACAGCGTTGCTGGCCTCCACCTGAAAAGCAGCACATCATGCATTCCTCTCGTCATGGGTTATTTAAAGACATCATATAGTATTATGTGGTGCTCAAATTCGTCATGGCTGTTCCTGTAAGACAGCTGCATATTCACTACAAATGCAGAGTGAAGCAATTTGCCTGTGTGCATTCATTTTCAGACAACCTTGTTATGCATTATGACAAAAGAGCAACAAACTGCTATGCTGTCCTGTATCTTTAATGGCACTGAGCCCAAGACTCTAAAGTTTAAAGTGAGTCTGCTGCAGAGACTGTAAAGTGGCCTACACTAACACTGACATAGAACAACAGCTTGTTGATGCTCACACAGCCTAATGGAGAAAAATGAAATAGACAAGGAGAGGGGAATGGGAGGAAGATAGAAGAAGGACAGAGGGTAATGGATGGAGGGGAGTAGGTGAGATGAGCTCAGGGGAAAGAAACACAGGGTCCTTTCATAAACAATACGTCTCTATTGTCTTTCTGTCAGGATGCTACACACACACACACACACACACACACACACACACACACATGAACGCACACACACTGTGATTTTCCATCTGTTAAGGGGACATTACATTACTATTCCTTAAAACAAAAAGGCTGACAATTTTCTAATCACCATATTATTGAATCTGAAATGCAGCCAAATAAATCTTCTAACTTGCAGCAGCTGCAATATTGTGCTACAAGTTAAATGTGTAAAACATGCTCTAGCAACACTCGTGTCACTGGTTTTGTTCTGGATACTTTTATTTATTCAGCTCTGATTCAGGCTTGATGGTGTTTAGTGTCATATTTCTGTTAACTATATAACAGAAATATACAGTGACTAAATGACCAGTCAGTTACAGGGCCATTGTCCAGGATGTGTGTAGCTAGCTAAGGCCCAAAGTTTCTGGAATAGGTTGCAGTCACCCACAACCCCTAATGGAACTAAACTGAAGAAAATGAAAGAATAAATGAATGAATGAATGTATAACTGAATAATATATTTAGCCACACCACAATTTGTGTTCAGGTAAATATCACCTCTTGTTTTCTTAGGGTTTTACAAAAAGCTTTTATGATCATCAATCATTGAACACTTTTTTGTCAACTCAAAAGTATTATCGATGCAAAAAAAAAAAAAAACCCACAGAACAAAAATAAATTTCTTGCATCAGTATAAAAACTGTGAGGAAAAACAGACCTGTGTCTGTACCTCGTTTTGAGGGCCAAGCTAGTGTTTATGAGCGAGACCTCATTTCACAGTGACAGCAATGACACAGAGGAGCAGAGGTGTGTTTGATTTGCTGTTGCTTGAGGCAGAATAAGGCAGTGATGTCAGCAGGGGCACCAGGGTTCGAATTAGAAAGTGGCTTTCGGGGGAGCCCTATTTCCGATCCTCCCTGACTGACTTTAACGCTTTTGGTGCATGTTAGGGCATTTAAAACAATAGGTTTACAGTAAACCTATTGTTTACTTAGTAAACTGTTTACTATATAACACAAGCGTCAGTCAGTGTTGTCAGTGTTAGGGCAAACAGCTCTGTCCACGGTTCTGAGTTAGCCGCGCTTAGGCTTACATCAGATCACGATAAAATCATGATAAAAAAACAGAGTAACTCACATAACAATCATAAAAAAAATGCATCAATATTAAATAGGATTAGGGCCAATCCTCACAAACGCACAGATCAAGTAAGTAGCTAATTCCATGATTCTTACCTTAAATCTGAAGCTGGTGCTGTCACTAGCAACAACTTTTTGCGGCGGCGGCGGTATCACCGGCAAGCTAGTTGTAGCTGGTGCGCTGTCATCACTCCTCTTCGTTTGTTTTATAAATCCAAATTGACTGAGCTGGCTGCTTTCTTTTTATCCACAGTGTCCCAAAAAACGAATAAAGTATGTTTTGAACTTGAAGTTAAGCTAACATTCAAATACCAACTCAGTGAGAAGTTCAAGTAGTGACGTAAACGTAGTACTTTCAGTGCAGCGCCGCCACGCATAGATGGTCACAGCAGGAGACAGCGGAAAATAGTGTTCGGAAATAGTAATGTAATGAGCGAATAAACACACAACATTGACACATTTTTAATATTATCATTTATTTCAGGAACCTTAATGTACAGAAAATCTAAATCTATATGCGACACAAAAAATGGACAGTGTTTTAGAGCTCCCCCTAAATGTCTCAAAGTAGGCTTTCAGGGGAGCCCAGGTCCTTTTCAGGGGAGCCGAGCTCCCCTTAGCTCCCCCGTAATTCGAACCATGAGGGGCACCCTATGGGCCCACACACCTGCTGCTGCTGCACCCTGGGGAGAACCAGCTGCTCACATGTTGTTTACTTCCTGGAGCAGTGAGGTCATTGTGGTTTTGTCATTTCTCTCCTGTCCAACGGGTGTCCTCAGTCAGCTCTACACACCTGCATTACGTAAGTTACCTTTTTTAATGCATGTGAAAAAAATAAACATTTAATCACCAAATAGCATATTGAATTAGTAATTATCTGTGAAATTACAAGACCTATAAATGTCATCTAGGCCTATTTTCTTTTTCATTATCAAGGATTTAAAAAAAAAATGAGAACAGAAACTCTGGCCAATAACAATTAGATGTTGCGTGGTATTGAGTTGGGAACGCTGCCATTGGGCCACACAGAATTTTTAGGTGACCTTGTGAAAATATGGCACAGTTCACAGTCAGCAGTTAGTTGCAACAATTTGTTCTGATGATTAATCTTGACCATTGTTGAAAGTTGTTGGTGGCTAATCTTAAGTGTATTCAAATATTTCTTCTGTCATTTCTTGCACTTTAGCAAGTGAGAGCAGGGCATCATTTTCAGTCAGTCGGATAGTAACATACACAAATGTTATGGGCCTGCCTAACAGCACCATGGTGTACTTTGCTATGCTATGTAATGTGGAACAATCCAATCCTGGCATGGACACAATAAACACCTTATAACTTTGCTGTTCTCTGCCATAATCCCACTTGGCAGACATTCAGCACATCAGACAGAGGCAGCATATATCGTCTGTAATAGGCATAGAATCTGTTTTGCACAGCGTCACGCCTGCAGACACACACTCACACAAAGACTGGTGAGCTAATGCATGCTAATGTGTGCACATCCCATCACATACATTATCATTACGTTAACTGAGACTGGTAATTAACTTAAAGTTCAGTCTTAAAGATGCTGCCTAATCCTTCAGGTTTTTATGGTGTGTGAAAAATACTATTGTTGCTGCACTGTAAAATTATTTAATAAGGGGTAGGAGATGATTTATAGTGATAATTTTACAGTGTGTACAGGCACATCCAATGACAGACATTTCCCCATGTCTGAAAACAAAAACAAAGAGGTATCATGGGAGAAAATAAACCATAACAGGATACTGTGTCATATCTTTTCATTTGTCAGAAAGAGCATGCAATTAAAAGTGCTCAAACTCAGATTTTTGAAAAGGCATAACATGTTCAGAAGACAGCCAGGAGAATCGAGATATTATTTCTGACTTTACTCATGTATTGTCTAATTTTCTTTGCCCCAGTCATACTTCTTTAGCTGTGACTTTAAATATCACAGCTCTGACTTACTGCCAGCCTCAGTCTCTCTGCGGCAATCCAACAACTTTTACAGACATGGACACCCTTTACGCTCCTTTCATGTTTGTTTAATAGAGGCTAAAATTATGAGGCGCGGGTGGATGGCAAGACATGAGGAATAGGCTCTTTATTTTGCGCCACTGCATGCTAACACGAGGTTTGTGATTGATTATGGTGCTTTGTTGGCCCAAGTAGCAAACTGGCACTGTTTATGTAACACAGAACACACACAAGCTGAGATACAGTGAGAATATTATAGATGAAACTGAAGTGCCATGAATAAAACAAAAGTGACAGTGTTTGCTGGCATTATTCCTTTGAACTACAGAACAATTCATTCAATTTTTCCAAGCAGTCAAAAATGTTGGCTCCCAAATCAAAACTCCCCCTCAGAGACGATCGTTTTTGGAAACTGTCTTTGTAGTTTCACAATTCTACACAGTTCTGGACCAGAAGTGATTGTATCAGAGCCAGCACTTTGATCTGTTCCAAATGCTTCTCAATAGAGCTGGACATTATTAGAGTGAAAAGTCAGATAAGAAAACACATTCTGTTTTTAGCTTTTGGCTGTGGAGATATGACAAGAGGACTTATCTTGGCACGACAGGATGCCTTGCTCGTCATCCTTTAATTTTTCCACTGGCTCACATGTATTGTGCTTTAGAACAAAACTTGGACCAGCTGTATCACAGTCTGGTAAGGGACCTGCCCTGTCTTTGTCCGCAAGGCACTGCAGCAGGTGAAAACTGCCTGACACATCACAGAGGCTACTTGAGGTTGTCCAGACGAGATACCGTCTCCACAGACAGTTTTCTCATATAAACTGTTTGACGTTCTGCATAATATTGTGCCTGTCACTTTTCCATCCGAACTCTAAAACAGTGTAGCCACCTTTACTCTGTACATCACTGTTATTCACCCAAATCCAGGTTTAAAAATGTAGCGCTAGTGCCCGGACAATTAACACACCTGTCATTCACTACATTAGGAAGATGATTGGTGCTATTACAAATTTTCCATAGGATGTAAAATAAAAAAATATATATTCTTTTAAAAATAGGGTATATGATAATATTAAATGTCAGGAAGGACTTAGCCCAACAAGTCTGTTACTGATACTGTATATTATTGTAATTTAAATTCACAGTTACTGCTGTAAATTTCCTGTATTATTGTTTAACCCAATAGCATTATTGACTCTTAAATGGCTACCACATATTAAACTATACATAACCATCTATAATTCCATGTCCTGTATGTATAGCTAGACTGTATACTCTGCATTTTCTGCTTCTGGTTAGATGCTAAATGGCATTTTGTTGCCTTGTAGTTGCTACGTGTGTAATACCAGAACAAAATTGTATCTGATCTCATTAGATCAGAAAGTCACTTTAAAATACTACTTTGTTACCACAAGCTCAAGTTTAGAAAGCCATTTAGAGTAAAAACCATATCAGAATCTAGAACTGAGGTGTCCAACATTTACTATTCCATATTTATCCACTGGGTCGCACTGTTTAAGTAAGAATATTGGACTTAAAACAACACTGTATTTTAACCCGTAGCACAGAGCCCAGTGATGAACCAGTTAAAAGTTAGTTACCTTATTACTATCAAAGTGTCTAGTGGCATTAGCATCAAAGTCATATTGTGAGGGTGAGGCTGTGAAAGCATACATGCAGAAGGCTTTTGCCAACAATAGCCTTTTTCAGTTGAAGTTGATGAGAAACTGACATTATAATGTAATTGTACTTTGCATTTAAACAAAGAAAAAAAATTATTGTTAGTATTTAAAGGTTTTTTTATGCTATTTTACACTGGTACGGCCCTCTTGGCTTTAGATCACGGCCCTCTAGACCCCTGCTCTAGAAGGTTTTCCATGCTAAGATACTGAAGCCATCAGACATAAATATTCACTACAAGTTGTCATCTCTCCTTAATTTAAGCTCCGTTGAACAGAATTTTATATTTAACATAACTTATACAGGAATATTCATGAAAATACAATTCAGTACAGTTTAAAATACATAATTAATCAACTTGTGCATTATGAGAGCAGAAAATTGACTTGTAATGATTTAAGATGCACAAACAAATTATAAATAGACCAGATTTGAAGTGTTTTCTTATGATCATCACAAACAAAAGAAAACCAAAGCTATTGTTCCCTTCAGTCTAACCTAACTATCATTCTTAGACAAGATTCAAAACAATTTCTGCTTTGTTCAAATCACAGTCATGTTTTGATGAAAACTGTACAGCACAAGTCAAAACAACACACAGTTCATACAAAAGTTTATCCAATACAAAGGTCACGGTGAGAGGGCTATTTTTTGCAGAGGCTTTACAAATAAACGCTTTGTAACGCAAGGCACTGTACTTGACAATGCATAATGAGATTTTATTAAAGTAGTTCTTTTATTTAATCCCATTAGGTAAAACCAAGCTGCAGCGGTGGGACAGAAATAGCATCATATCTGAAAACATGCTCGATGACTCTAATAACATTTACATTACATTTCAATCGTGTCACATTCCCAAAGGTCACTATGCTAATAATTTGATAATGACTTGATAGAAAGTAAATAGGGTTTCAGGATGTCCCGGTGCTCTTTTACGCTCGCATCATTCAAGAAATGCTTGGACTGGAGGTTAGAGGTTTAAAGATTTTCATGGTCAAAGGTCAAGGTCACAGTGTCTTCTTGTCTGTGTGATCCTTGTAAACATGAAGACAGCTATAATAGGTACTATACAAGTTAAGGGACACCTTCTTAAAATTGTTCAATTGATAATCATGAAGCACCAGCTGTACAATACAAAACTGGAAACAGCTGTTGCTAATAAAAGCTAGTTTGGTTGTTGGGAAAAAGTACAAGATTTAGCATGTTTTCTGTTGGAATATGATCACAAGAACAAGGCATCATTTCTTTGAAAAAACTCCAAACCTTGGTGTTTTCTGTTGAACCAGCTTGTGTACACACTAATTTGAGCTGAATCAACTTTTCAGAACCAAACATTATCAATAGAAGGTGCTGATCAATGCACTGCGATGTACACAACAATCAGCAACATGGCTCAGCCCATAGATCAGCCATTGTACTTTCAACAAAACAGGCAAATAAACAAAGGATACCATACCATACCAACTATGCCAAAAGACATATAGTATGTTAATGCTATTTGTAAATATAAATGGTTATTTTCAATGTCATGGATGAAAGCAGTGTTTTAAATGGGCTGAGAACATGATACCAATGAGAAACTAACAAAGTTTATTTTGTAAGTTTACGATCAGGTTAAGGAACTAGAACCGGCACAGAACCTAGTTAGTGTGAAAGAGGTAAATATGTTGCCCTCTATGTGTTATAAATTTGACAGATATGTTACTGCACTAGCATCAAACTGACCTTAAAAAGGGAATATAATAGACTCGAGGATCTTAAGGTTCATGATATCCCCCCTAAATGCATTGCCTTTTTTTGCTTTTTGCAGGTAATAACACTATGTCCCAGACAATGTTTAAACTCTGAACACCCCTCAAGGATCAAACACATGAGAAAGAGCCAGAAGGCTTCATATCGAGTGTTTATATCCTCCTTCTTGTTATTCCCCTCTACTTCAACCCTGCACAGCAGCCTTTTTTCTTCTCTTAGGACGTCACAGCTCTCAAGTTCCTTCTTTTGGTCTTTCTGAAACAATCTGCTATCACACTGCGGTCGGCCCACTCTATAATCACTTGCTCTGATTGATTCTGTATTGACTTGCGTCTGCTGGAGTGTGAGTGGATAGTCAATCAGGAAAAGTGTCAAAACCCACAATCTGGATCTTAAGTCATCCAATGTGGCACTTTGGTCCCCCTCTCTCCTGAGTGATGCCCCGGGACGTAATTATTGAACAGCAAATCCCACTCCAATTTATGGCATTAAACAGCATAAAGCGGCCTCTTCAATTACCCCCAGGCCAGAATACGACTGACTGAACCTGATGAGGCATACAAAAACTCCATCACCCGGAGAATATTAAAAACATGAATCCAAGTGACATGCGGCAAGAGTAACACACTAAATGAATGAATAGTTCTTCAAAGTAACTGCAACTTTTATTCTGGAATAAAGTCTTCGGTGCATTCTTGACATTTGAACAGTAATAAAATGAAAACTCAATGTGACCTGCCGAGGCTGTCTAGGGATTGTAAAAGGTGCTGTTGTTACTCTGCTGGGGATTTATCAGGGAAGAGCAGCGTGAGGACAAGGCTTATCTCTGGAAGGCAACAACATTTTGCCAGATGTACAACCTGTTCATATATTGTTTTTATTTAAAATAAACAGTCTTTATTAGAATAAAGTAAAAATCAAGGACAGGTACAGGTCATCACAGAGGACAGAGGACTGTTTATGCTAATTAGAAGTCCGTTTTCCATCCTGCACTAATTATTGTTAGCCCTGATGATAATCTGTTTGATCTTTATTGCTCACAAGCCGATGCTAACGAGCATCTGCAAGTATCATGTGAAGTGCTATAAATAAGCACAGCAGTCTGACAGGTGGTCTGCTGTTAAAGATGCACAGCATGAAGTTTATATAAAGCTGAATATAGATAATTAATAGCTAATTAATAATAATATTGGATTAATGCATCCATAAGGAAGTATTTGGACAATTAACAAGTGTACAGATTGAACTTTGAAAAACTGACGAGTTGCTCCTTTTTTAATCCATGGAATTTTGCCCCACAATATTAGCATCCAATCGCTAAAGTTATAGAAGTGAGGGGATGTCTCTTAGGGATTGTGATGTTTTTCAGGCCACACTTATCACATAAATTTGAATTACCGCCATAGTCTTTTAGTTAGTTTTAGTAACTAAAATAAGTTTTTTAGTTACTTCTTTTAGTTGCCTTAGTTACTTTTAAAATGCACCTTAGTCTGACATAAATGGCAGTTAGTTGTATTTTTCACGTGGATAATGAAATTCATATTAGCTCTTCTTCTTACCAAGGCCATGTTCATGTACATATGCCTTAGATTATGCCTGTAATAGCTCCTTAACTTTATATTGCTATAAGGACTGAACATTGCATTCACTGTATATATATATGGGAGGATATGGTTTTCCAATAAAGGGCAGCGTGCTTATGCAGCGTAGCAATACACACACACACAGTGGGAGATTGAAGAATGACAGTTATTATCAGTGAGCTTGAATTGCAGCCGCGGGATAAAGACCCCTCCCTGTAGGGTTTAGCTCACAGTAACGTTTGATACAAGGGATCATCTGAGGACACAGGCATGACATAGAAATATAGGAGGAGAGGAAAGTGTTCATCTGGTGGCCTTGTCCATTCTCCTTTTGTAATTCCTTCTTCAAAGCTGACTTTCTTCACCTCCTCTCTCACTCTTTATCTCTTCTTTCACACCAAACCAGAGGCAAGCAGAGGCGCAGGGTGAATGATGAGTGCATGAGGGATTTTGCTTTACTCCACAGCAGACCAGAGACAAAGACAAACAATGGGGCTGTGTGAATTAAAGATGATAGGATACCTGCTGCTCTTGGTCGGGATGGTCAGCCTGCACACTGCAGGTGGACTTCAGCAGACCACTGCACAAACAATAAACTCGGACACACGCAGGCAGAGTGACATGAAAACAGACCATGGGTTTATTTACTTTTTTGGAGGCAAGCTGTCAGGTCTCACTGGAGTGAGCATTTCTAGGAAAAAGTTACACAAAATGTTGGTCTGTCAAGGGTATGTCATTTAATGAATGACTCAATACTTCTTACATACTGTACAAATTCATTGTTAACAGTGAATTTAGCTTTCTACTGTAAACATTGAATTTAGCTGAATCACTTAGAGACTACAAGCCTAAAAATAGACTTCACACCAAAAGACTGTGGGATGAAACCTACAACTGTCTTGCTGAGGTACGAATGCGCTGTTATCTGTCACTGTGCCATAGTGATACATTAAACATTAGGGTAGAACAAGGCGTGTGATTACACCTGCCTGTACTTTAGGCTCTGCAGGCACATTGCAAAAGCTTTTAGGATTCTAGTCTTTCTGTCAAGGCATCAACAACTGTCCCGGAAGGGTTTCAGTTGTCCACTCTGTCACACTACACGGAGGTGACGCCTGATGCCTCGTCATTTCTGACCTGACCTTGTACTTCAGATGATGGGACTGTAATCAGACTGATGGGACTAAAGTGAGGCGTGTGGAATATTTACGCAAGTATAGTGCCATCATTTTGCATTTAACGTGTGTTCAATGCATCTTATTGAAATGATCACGCACTGAGCAATGAGACAAAGTCCAGGGATCTCACAAAGATAGAATTACGCGTTGTAGTCAGATATTAGTCAGACATTACATTTACTGCTCAACAAAGCTTGACAGTTTGATTGTAAGAATGACAATGAGGCAATGACTTCAAAGAAAATACAGCACCTGACCAAAACCATAAGTTGAATGTGCGTAAGTTAATATGACGAACGTTGTTCTCGCAGATTAAGGCCTTACTTTGCTTATAATCAAATCCAAGACATTCTTTATTCAACTTAGAAATACAAAAACAATAGCCTATAATAACCACAGATTTACAAAACTATTACATTTGCAGTCAACATATTCACAGTGCATAATAGCTACATCCAGTGAGTAATTCTAAGGAAGCTTTGTTTATCTGCTTCTTTTGTTATGAGCTTTGCTGCTGCTGTCAGTGTCAAAAAATAAATCTACTGCAGCGCTTTGACTCCATACAACTGTGCATCTGGCACCCGGACTAACAGATTTGTCCTATCAGAGGCAGTAAAAGGCCCATGTCAGATCTATCACCCCGTCCTGTGGGTTTGCACTGCTACTGACTGAATCATACTGCAGGACTCTGTCTAATTGCCCACTCAGTCTTTTCCATCTGTGATCCTGTGACCGTCACCAGCGACCGGGATGCTCCTGGCAGGCTTCTGCAGCTTATCAAGCATTCAACAGTGGGTGCTTTCCTCGGTCTCTCTAGATTCTCCTGTATCACACTCGGTCTTTTGGCTGCCAGGGAATGCTCATATCAAAATCAATACTGGGTTAATGCTGCGGGTGACGTCTCTGGGAGCTGCTGGCACACAGTCAGAGTAGAGGGAAGACTTTTCGGTGGAATTCAATCTTTGTGCTTAGTGCTGTATGACCCGCAGGTCCTTTTGTCTTAAACCTTTCCCAACCAATGAAGAAAACACAAAAGATTTAAAACTCGTACAGAACTAGTCAAAATGATGCAATAAAGGTTGTTATCAAAGAAGAATAAATGCAAGCAAAATTTACAGAGAGAAGTGCATCGTTTATAGTGGATGACTTCATCACTATTGTACATGCATGTTGCACCCATGTGCGATTGATTGTGTTTGTCTTTGTGTGCCAACCACAGTAAGGCCATTCCATTATTCCCAAGTGTTTACTGACAGACACAGGCCAGGCCTCAGTGAGCAGCTTTGGGCTTCATTATTCCATGCTTTGGATAGACACAGATCACAAGAGGAGTGTGAGTGCTACACACACCGTGCAATGCCCCTCTGGGATATTTAAGCAGGTGTGACTACCGCAAGATATTGAGGCAATAGTTGACAATTTAGAAGCAAGCATTATCATGGCTGTCTTGAACTGAAATAGAGCCAAACCTGCCAATTTAACACTGCACTCTGTGTGCTACATTAGCTTTTAGGAAACGAGGAGTTGCAAAAATGTTTAAATTGCTCAATTTACAAGGTTTGTAATGAATGTTTCTCAGACCACATTCTCTAAAATTAGACAAAATATGAGCCCTTTTGAGCCTAGCTATAATTGGCACTGGTTATAAGTCACAGAGAAGGATTTTACCAAAAGCTATGGGAAAACTATACTAACAATATTAGTATTTGTTACCTTAATTGGCAACAGTAACAAGAGTTCAAGTACAAACCCCTATCTTAATTAGGCCTATTACAAGGAGTTACATGCTATTAGCCAAATGCATATCTGCTGTGTTACACTTGTTATTATTGCTATGTGTGAAATACAGTACATTGTAACGTTCAAAGACTTTTACTTTATTGCTTGCACCTAAACAATATAACAAGACAGAATCTGCAAGGACTAATGTGAAGGGTTCAATAGAGAACTGTTCCAAAATGTTGTAAAATGTAAAAGATAGGCTATTTTTATTTGTATATTTATATTTCTGATGTTATTGTGTTTAACTTTTTTGGAGATCCATTTTTTGACTGGTGTGACTGCCACCAAGTATGAAGCACTAAAGAGTGACACTACTAGTCCTTCTGTGGTTAGCCAGACACTAAATCTTTTTAAAAGGTTTAACTTTTCTTTGTCAACCGTAAGCATCACTAGCTAGCAACTGCTAACTGTGTGATTGTCACACTTTGCACTACGATCGATATTTCCCTAAGTATTAGTATTAACTACCAATAGTTTGATGAGTCTACTTCTGAAGAAAAGCACTTAGATAAACTTTTTTGATTGATTCATGAATACATTTCTTGCACAGGAAGACGTAACATGACAGTAAATTCTTGTCTACTTACCCGGTCCTCCTCCTCTCTCAGGTCTGGCATAGTACTGATACACAAGCTGATCACCGTCACAGCCACCATGATGACAGACAAGCAGGCGAAGATCTTTCCTGGTAAACCCGACTGAGGATTCTCCACCATGTCTTGGAGCCAGTTCATCACCTTGCGGTACCTGGTTTCCTCGACAGGTACTCGCGTCATGGCATTTGTCTGCCTACGCTCTTCCTCTCTGCGCTCCTGCTCATGCACCTCCTCTAAGCGTGTATACATCTTCCTCTTACAGCAGCGCTCCATGTAGGCCATCTCCACACCCCAGTACGTCAACTCATCGTGAAGCGACAGCACGCACATCTCCCTCAGCAGACGCAGTTTACCTGCCGCCAGGAAGTTGAGGATGACCCTGAAGGCAGATGGCGAGCGGTCAAAGAAAAACTCTTTACGGGCCTCGTCATAGTCGTCACAGACGCTAGCGATATCCTCAGGTGAGCGGCAGCCGCAGAGCCGACCCAGGCGAGTGAGGGGGAACTGCTTCAGTGTGCTCCAGGGGAAGGTGTAGCGGTTCCCTCCAACGTTTATCACTGCTAACACACCATGGTCGATGGACACCAGGTCCTCGGGTCGCCGGATGAACTGAGCTCTTTGGTAGTACACACCCTGTCATGCAAAACAGCAGGACCTTTGAGTGAACCTTTAAAGATTTTGTAAAAACTTCTCTTGACTCTAGTGGATAACAGAAAATCATAATGATGAAAGTTGATGTCACATGCATAAACAAATAGTGGCAGCTAGACACATTTACATCAGATATTCTTACTAATGTCTGTATTAGTTACCATATAATAATGTCTTACTTTTTTATGGTTTAATATTCTTTAATATTCTTACCTTGATGGTCTCAGTCTCGGGGATCTCAGTGAAGATGCGGTCGAGACTGCTGTCATCGCTGACAGAGAGGTTACTGAAGTCATGGTTGGCGTTACTGATGATAGGCATGGCGGCATCTGGAAAGCACGCTGCTCTGAAGTGAGCAGCTCATGCAACAACGAGCTTTAGGTTTTTTGACACAGCAGCCCTTTGAGTAGTCAAACTTCTAGTGACTTCTATGAAACATTGCACATGGGAATCTGAGCAAAAGAAATGGCTTCCAATCCTTTCACCTCCACAGCAGTGAGCTATGGCTTTAGCTTCCAAATGGCAGAGCAAAACCAAGTGAGGACAAGA
This sequence comes from Neodontobutis hainanensis, assembly GCA_024349245.1. Classification (NCBI taxonomy): domain Eukaryota; kingdom Metazoa; phylum Chordata; class Actinopteri; order Gobiiformes; family Odontobutidae; genus Neodontobutis; species Neodontobutis hainanensis. Next base: position 8,508,207 of record JALDNG010000015.1, read on the forward strand.
CTGTAGAGTGTCAGGACACCTAATGACACACTATCAGTCGTGGGGTTTTGAGTTGTCCACCACGGTCAGGTGTTGTGTGGGGATTGAGCGGCAGATCAGTTGGTAATCCTGCTCTGAAGTCAGACTCCAGAAAAGGAAATCCTGAATAGAGAGAGTGAGTTAGGATTGATCAGAGACTGAGCTGCATAAATCTGATGCCAAATGTGTTGCCGTCCAGGGACCGAGGGGGTGTCCTGTGTCGGCTCTGCGGGATTAGGGAAGGCCTAGACTGAGGATGGCAACCTACAGGAAACAAGAGAAAGAGAGGATGTTAGAAGACACAGTGAAGTGAGACTGAGGAGGGACATTAATTACTGTCCAAAGAGAGAAGTTATACATCTGATATACATTTAATCCAGCTGATACATTAACTAGCTGTATTTGAGCACTTAATTGCATTCAGCTGCGATTATGACTTTATAAACCACAAACAGGCACTATCCGAGGACGATATGAATGCAGCGAAAGAATTGGGAAGACAGATGGCGTTAAGAGAAAGGAGAGGTGGAGACACAGAGCACACCTCAATGAGACTGCAGTGCTGTAAGCCCCTCCCTTTCCTTCTCTTTAGTGCGAAATAAGACAGACACATCAGTGCCGCTGCTATAAATGGACGCTCAGTGTGGTTAGTGAACTTGAACAGAAAAAAGAAAAATAAAACTCAGCACCCATTTAGGACAGGGTTTCTTTATTATTGCAGGTGTGATAAAATGTGGAGGAACAGAAAAGAACATTGAGGTTGTGTCGTTCACACTCGGACTGAATCATTGGCTGTTAGAAAGACTGCAAACCGAGCAACAAACACCAAAACACAAGGGCCGGCATGTTTTCTTGGCAAAGAGATTGAAGTGAAAACTTATTGGCAGAGTTGCTTGTTCTGGTTGCTCAGGATGATTTGTGAGTATTAATAAAGCCTTAAATAGTCGTGGTCATTTTAAACTGAGCCCTGTTATTTATCACTGGCTCGCTGTCTGTTTCAACGGAAGGCTTCTTTCTCACTGTTGTTCAAAATACAGCCACATGTGCAGAGAACAAAAAAATGCACATGTATAAGAAGTTTTATTGAAGACGCTACATAAGTTAAGTCTGGCTTGGGGACCTACATATTATTTTCAGTCACATCTCAGTGTTATTGTTTTGTTCTGAAAAAGAAAAACTGTTTATTAGTCGAACCAAGCAGCACCTTCATATTTTTGATAGGAAGCTTGTAGTCAGTAGAACTTTACATTTACCTCGATAGAAAGAGTCATGTATTTTTTTCTTTCTTGCCTTGAACACAGGCTCTTACAGATAAGTTTTCCTTTCATGACAAGTTTTGAAGGAGTAAATACTTTTTTTTTTTTTTTGATAAATTAATCTGTTAAAGCTATATTAAACACTACATTGTGGGGCTTGTTGGTTCCTTTGATCATCAAACTTCTGACTGTATCTCTCATTGTCTCTCAGGGCTGCTCGCTGTTTATTGAAACATTCATTCAATTATATTCTATTCTAAGTTACTGCCACTATGAAAGATATTGGTAAACTTCCACAAAGTAAAGACTAAATGTTACAGAAGTGTCATCCATCTACAATGCATGAGTAGAAAGGCATAATAGGCAGGATTTTTCAATTTGCAAAAAAAACTGGCCTTCACCCAATTTTCATTCATGTGTAAAAGTTGAATTGACGTTTGTATTGGTTTATAATAAGCCTCTTTTTGAATATTTTTCTTTCTTTGAGTTGTTATTGAGTGAGAATTTATTTACTCACCTCTACATTCTTTTAATAGACCATAGCTGTATAGTAAAAGTTATTATTTTTTAAAATAGTCCAACATATTATTGCTTTAAATGACATTTGATACAGGGAGCCTTTCTTGTGTAATTATTCCACATTTACTGGCAAAAGGCTTGACTCAAAAAGAAAATTGCATTATCTTGCTTTTTATCCAAAAAAATGTATTTGTTCCAAATTAAATATACTCTCCGATTAAAGGCCAGTTGGGAGGCTTCAAATACTGGATGCACGTAAATGAGGATTTATCAGACACAGGCTGAAACAACTGGGGCTTTCCACAGAGACTGCATCTTGTTGTATCTCTATAACAACACAACTTGAACTTTTCTTTGCACTGGATTCCACCAACAGGAGTCAGAGGCATGTACTACTGCAAGAGCCAATAAATCACTTCTGTCACAGGGCTGGTGTTTTATTTCCACCTCACACATGGCACAGGGAGCTCCATAAAGTATTTATTAATCACTGTTTATTCCCTCAGGCGGTTTTTCTTTGGTGAAAAGTTAATTGAAGAGGCTGGAATTATTTCACAGCGCTCAGACTTTGTACTGCTGTACCAAGTGAGAAACAACCTGGAAAATGAGTTTTATTTTTATTTTTAATTTTTTGAAGGAAAATTCAGTTTGCATTGACACTGGTATTTGTTTTAGTGCTTGAAGTCATCTTGTATTCAGCATTTAGTCAGAGACCTTATATAATATTCATGGGTAAGTCAACAGTGACTGCATTTGGAGCTGGTGAATGGACCCCTGTCTCATTACAGATCAGGTTACTCTACCACACTGGAGACACATTCTGCATTTACTTTTATTGTTGATCATTTTGAATGCAATGCAATGAGAGGACGCAGAAATTGAAAAAAAAAAGCCAAGTGGTCAAAGTCATATGTTAAGACTAGAGCCGTCTCTCCCTCAGAATACATTTACAAGAGAACAATGTGAAAGAAGCCTCATTAAACACACCAACGAAATAAGTTGCGACACACAATTACCCACACCACATCTCCTTCAGACATCTGAAGTTTTAAGTGCATCTTACCATCCTCGACAAATCCAGCCCAGTCAGGAGCTGTCAAATCCCCGCGTAAAAAGCCTCGCGGTGGCTCCGATCCTTCAGCACAGATCCGGTGTTTCCTCTCGCTGCATGCCGTGAGGACCTGTGAGGCACCTCTCCGGTCCGAGCATGATCCGCTCCGGGGACAGGATAGGAGCGCACACGGAGCGGAGACAGCCACGGTCAAAGTGTCCCGTTTCAGTCCTGGACCCGTAGCGCTGCTGCTGCTGCTGCAGGAGGAGGAGGAGGAGGGGCGGGGGGAAGAGAGGGAGCCGCGGTGCGCAACAGAGCACACAAGTTGAAGTTTGCGTAAAGGTAGTGACAGTGACTGACCAGACCATCCATGAGAGAGGCTCGGAAGGAGGAGTCCCGTAGCAAGCGAGGGCTGGATTTGGCAGGTTTCTTTTTCCTCTCAGATGATATCAAGGACACACCGAGGAGATGCGTAATCGTCCGTGAGACTGACCACGCTCGGTTTGCACATATCCAGCGGGCGCGGTTCTCCTCAAAGAAATTATTTTTCTGCATCACGGCATCAGCTAACGCACATTTAGTATGAAAAAAACTTTGATGCTCGTGTCTAAAGATTTTTTTTCTCTCTATTAAACGCTTCTCTTTTTCACATTCACATGGACGATTTAAGTGATTCTATCCACTGTGTACATGAGAATGCTTGAAGTCAAAACATATTGGCACCCTGGCTGGCTGCAGTGTAACTTCTACATTGTTTTTCACGAACTCATTGATACTGAAGTTTATTAATGGTTTATTTATTACATTAAAAAACTTTCAAAAACTATACATGATCATTAATGTTGGAAGTAGCTGTTCTCTCTGAAATGTACAAGCTTTGCAAATGTATACTGTGACTACAGAATGGTTGTGGCCCTAACGTGTGAGATCAGGGCAGAGCAGGTCTTTTAGTTTTTTCTCTGCTTAAATAGAGAGTAGAGTGCTGACTTAACAGAGCTGTGTTCCCACCTTTGCAACACTATTTGCACAAGTTGAAAGTTCATAAATATCACCAAGCTCACAGATTTGTCTGTGTCGGTGGTCTCACGCTCTCTCAGTTTGTCCTTGAGAGGCAGCTCATTAGGTAGAGCCTGAGGCAAACGCTAAAACAAGCAAACACTTTGTTCAGGACCTCTGTGTGCTGACGTAACAGACAACACATTAGCAGTCCTGGAAATGGAAACAAAATGCAGGATGTAGGAGTTCTCCAAGGCTGCGTGTGAGTACCACTGGGTTTCTGTGTGTGCGTCGGCTTATTGAATCCCTCCATCACTATTCATTAACCCAATGTGCAGCATATGCCCAGGGCTGCTTGTTCATGCAACATGAGACTGATCACACACGTTGGGCCATTAGGCATTTGGACTCACAATGGAGACATGTCAGTCACAACTGATAGGATTAGGTCCTCTGCAGTCTCTCTTATGGTTCAATAATGCAACGCCATTTCAAAGCAGTTTTTTAATACTCTAGACACACATGCAAATGTCTTTGGCACAGGTGTTCATAGACCCTCTGATATTAAGCTAACTGGTTTATGTGTTGCACTTTTAAGCCCCATCCCTGCCATTTTTTATTTTATTTATTTTTTTTATAGTCTACCACCTTACAAATTGTTGGTAAATTATTTGTTTTCTAGTTTGGTTCCTAATGAATGTGCAAACAGTATTTTCCTAACAAATAAAACATCTAATATTATAACATTCAAAAATGTAGAAATACCAAAAACAGAAATCGTTCAAACTATGTATAGGCCTAAAACTAAAACAAAACTAAGAACTAAAAGTTTTGAAACCCAGTCAAGAACAAAAACATTGCACAGCAAGACTGATTTAAGACAAAGGGCATGACACGTGGGGAGAAAGCATAAAACCAAGCTGCAAGGTTTCATGATGGTAAAATAAAATAGTGGCAGTATAGGTCTATACTTCAAATTTAAATTAGCCTTGCTAAAAGTCTTCACTTCAAACACCTAATCAGTTTGGTTTTAGAGAAAAGCATATGCAGTTTAAAGTTGACCAGAAACCAGCAGATCTGTATGTACCCTTTTATATATCCACCCATTCCCAAAGGTATCCATAATCCATCACCCCCTTCCAATCCAAAACATACAATATCTGCACCCAGTACTAATAGCAGGCCTTAGTGAGGAAGATTAAGAGTTTAATCCCTCACAGGCAAAAGAGGCAGAGATGTGATCACAGCAGCCCCAGTGCTGAGGTCTGGGATCCAGCTTTGGTGTGTGTGTGTGCGAGGAAAAGAGGCATGCTATTTTAATACTGCACCCTCTATTAAAAATATATTTCAAAACACTTTCAAGGCTGTGGTCACCAAAAGGTCACCAAGAAAAAAAGAGAGGCTTGAAAAAGTATTAAATGACCACTAAACGCTAGCTTTTAAAAAAAAATCAATGATATGCCTAAGCTTTGTCTTTATAGATACATAATTTCTGACTGGCACTCGTCTTGCAATATAATGTGTGTTAACTATTTATTAATGTTGCATGGCATTATATAACTATATGTTCAGTTGTGTAGTCACCTGACCTTTTGCATGTATTTATATTGCATTAATATAACTTATGGTTCCTGTTTCAACTGCTGCCTGGGGTTGACAAACTAAGCACTGCAAGTGAAGCTCACTCATGTCTCTTTTTGAGCATGCATTAAAGTTTAGGGCACTAAATTGTTCAATGTTTTCCAATCACCATCAGACCTTGTCCTACTGTCTCTGAAGGATACCACTGTTCAAGCAAAACAAGGATTTTAAAAAACAAAACAATGTACAATCTTAATGAATTTGTTTCTCTTTAGTTGTATGGTACACATTGTACATTAATACTATTAACTGTGCAGCTAATATTGAGAACATATTGAGAAGTTGTTTTTATTTTTGGCTACAGTTCTGGCCTCAAAATTCCAATATGGGAATAATGACCCAGTTACATGTTTTAGAGTCCATAAGGTTCAAGTCAATGGTCTAAAACGGGGTGAACAATTATTTTTCCCCAAGGGCCACATTAGAAGATGGAACTCTTGTGGAGGGCCAGACCAACACAGGGAACTTACTTATGCTTAATAAAACATGTTTATTTTGACTATAGGAAAGTTATTTACCGTTTGGAGCTTGTAGTATAGTTTAATCAACTGATTACTGCAAAATATTGAAGGAAAAGGCAAAATATATGCAGTGTTTAATCATCAATAAAATTTTAGTAAATGCGTGTCGGGCCACATTGAACAGCCCAACGGGCCGCATGTGGCCCCCGGGCCTTAGTTTGCCCATCCCTGGTCTAAAACACTCTTTTTCTTTACAAGCTTTTATGTCTCCAGATATCACAGTCACTAACTCAGCTTTGTGTGCCTCCCTTAGCGCCATCCCCTGCTGAGATGCATTTGATCTCAGCAGTAGAAGTTTTGATCAGGTTAATTGCTCTCTCAGAGGATAGTGTAAATAGACAGATTAAGACTCTGCGCCCCGAATGTAACAAAGTGTAGCATTGGGTGAAGAAGAAGGAGACATTAGAAAGACCAGAAAGGGTGCATATTTGGGATAATGGAACGGGTGGAAAAATGTTGACAGATGAGCATCTTTTAGTTGGCAGGAAAAGAAATGAGCGGAAACAAGAGCGGAATTAAAAGGAGAGGACAGGTTGATGGAGCACGCAGCTGACGCAGAAAGATCGCAACTACAACTGGTCGCTTTCAATTAGTGCCTTTAATTTGATCCCGAGATAATGTTGTTTTCTTTTCATATTAATTATATTTCTAAACATAGGCTCTTCTTGTTGCCGTGCAGCGCAGAGAGCCAACAGATGACGGCCCTGGACACAAAACAGGAGCAAGACCTGTATCCGTATGCCCTTGAGTTTATCTGTTAAGGCAACACTATGCAACGTTTAAGGATTGGCACCCTTTAATTGGCCCTTTCTGCTACTACATATCTTAAACTGTAGTTGGACTGTTACTTCTCAAAATGCACTGGCTTCCTTTGTCTGTCAACCATAAAACTGACATTAAGGCTAAATATTTGTCAGGGTTTTTCAACTTGTTTCATGGTAAAAAAGTTGTCTATTGCTTTAAACAGTTATTTGTTGGTGTCCCTCTGAGTTTGTGTTTAACTCATACTAAGCCCTACTATGACCATCTAGTTTTAAAAAATCAATACGGGAAGCTTAAGTATTTCACATGATCGTATGCATTTTGAAATAGTCTTGATCTTCTCTCTGTCTTTGTACATTCATGGTTAGTAGGCTTTACTTCATTCTCCTGACAAATGTAATAAATAGACAGGCAGTAAAGCCCTAATCAAATTGACAAATAGCAAAAAGTCCTGCTGTAACCTTTTCCATGTTTGCTAACAAAAAGTGACCAATTAACAAGCTTCTTGAGGCTTTAGACGGAATCACTTTTGGATTTTAACAGCAATGCCACTGCCAGGGAAATGTACAGCACAAGAGTTGCAATGGAAACACTGTTTGACAAAGTGTATAAAGCAGCAGTAATAAATGTCGTTCAGGCAACCAGCCTTAATGAATTGAGACCTGATAGAGGCAGCATTCTGTGGAATAAATATTTATGATCAGGAGTGTACAGTATCTCAAGATAATGCGTATGTAAAAATATTCAAGCCGCCTCCTCTTCAATTGGGTAAATCAGTGGAAATGAGCTAGTGTCATATTTATGATATATATGCCCAGAGTGAAATGATTTATATTCAAGGCAGGTTCAGTAGCTTATCAACTCGGCTCTCTACTGACTTCCAAATTCCTTTCAGCATAAAAGAAAATCCCATACAGGCACATCACACACTGCTGTCTTAAGTCCTCGAGCTGTGTCCATCTGAATTCCTTTTCTCAGTTCAGTCCCTTCGGTGGCAAGACTTAAGTTGTACATCCTTATCGCACTTCTAAATATCCAGCACACTTACGCTGAAGAGCTACAACTTCAGGTGTTATCTGTAATTGAACTACAAGTTGCTGAATTGGCTCATTTATTGCCGCTTAATTGTTAGAATGTCTTATCGTGATGGTGGAAGGTGTTGAGTGAGTGCGTATCAAATAGAAAAAAAAACATGTGTGTCTGTGCTTAAAGGTTATGGTGTGTAATTTTGGCTTTTTGGTCAAATATAGTGTTGAAACATATACATGGACAGCTGTTGAGAACACGGCAGTTTCTCTGCCAAGGCCTGCTACTGTTAACAGCACAGACATCAAAGACAAGAAGATATAATGGCGGAGTTCCCCTTCGTAATATATAAACTTTTTATTCTTGTTTTCTGTAGTAGTGATGATAAACTCTGAAGCCTCTGTATGCATTTAGATCTAATACAACAGTTCATTATCAGAACTTGAGTTTTCAAAGGACAAAAGATTCCTCAGTTTGAGTTTTTGTGGAGTGAGAATGCAGACCTTGTAAAAGAGTTTTCAAACCACAACAAAATCTTTGTGTTTTGTCGTGTACAGCCTCTGAACTGGTCAAAATAACAAAAAAGATAAAGTGTTGTCAGACTTGGAATAATGGAAAAGAATAAGTTACACTATACATTATACAAATACAAATAATGTTTTAATTTAGGAAGCTTTCAGAAATCAATATTTGGTGGAATAAGCCTGATTTTGAATCACAGCTTTCATGCGTTTTGACCTGCTCTCCACCACTGGTCTCTCTACAATTTTACACAATGCACCTCTAAACCCTGCTTGCAGAAGGGATACTGGGGTTGTCTTCAATAACCAGCTTAGGCAGAGGCTTTAGTGCATTTTCAAAACCTGTTTATTGGTTGCTTAATGTTTTTTACAATATGTTGTTCAAAAGGGTGTGTGAACCCACTCCTTTGTGTTTTAAAATGAATTTAAAATGCAAAAAGCGGGCCTACATATATATACTTTGATTTGACACAATAACACAACCTAACTAGGAACCAAATTAACCAATAATTTTAAAGCAATTTAGAGTGCTGTGTCCTCAGACTACTAAACTATCAGGAAAAAAAACACTCAATTTATCTGAACGCTCAGCTGCTGCTTCTGCATTTTGTACAAGCCCAAAGATGTGAGAAGCTTTTACTGAAGCAAGAATAAAGGGAACTGCCATCACCCAAAAGAAAAGGTATAAAAATGTAGGAATGGTGCGTCTGTACTTCAGCAAGTAAGATAAATGATCTCCAGATTCTAGAGCCGTGATGCTAAAAAAGTAAAACTCTTGACCTATTCATCAAAACGTGAGGCAGTGATACGTGAGGTAATACTTTTAAAACTTCAGACAGCTCAGATCCTAAGAAATCTCAAGGGTTGGGACAGAAAGGAGGAGGGTTCAAATGGGGATCGGTGCCTATGATCCTACAAAAGCACAAATGGATTCTGAATGCAGGACCTACTCTTCTTTGAATCTGATTATGTTTTGTTAAAGATACCTTGGATATATGTTGGTATAAGTCCATATTTGACAGAGTCATGCTGCATACTTTTAATACTGACTACAAATAGGCTGGAGTTGGTCTTGGTGGATTGCACTGAAAACTAAATCGGCTAAACAGCCCCAGTGCATTCCACACCAACACAAAACAAAAAGTAAATCCCTGCTGTTGTATTCATTTTGTCACCAGTGTAAATAAGGTCATTACTGTTTGAGTTTTTCTATGAGCCTTCATGGCCCCCGTAGTCCTTTACTTTATGTGTTGTGTCTATATAGTCATTGGTGGGACTATTTAATTAAATTTTTTTGTTCTACCAAAATCAGTGCAAACAGTTTTCTATTACACTTGTGTCATCACAATACAGCTACTTAATAAAAAAAATCTATTCAATCCTAAACTTGCCTAGAGCAAGGAAACGGCCAGACTTACTCTCGATGTCAACATAACAAGAAGATTTTTGCAAGTCAGAACAACTCCAAAAGCAAAAAAAACATAAATAGCACATTATATCATGAACTATCTGAAGTCCTTCTTACACATTTACCATTCATTCGTACTTGACAAATTAAATACATTTGTGTCAATGTTTTTTGGCGTCATCATCGACATTTTCAAAAAAGACGACTCAATTTTTAATGTCTACAGTCTAATGGACCCGCTGGCACTGGCCCAGACCATCACTAGATCTTAGTTTTATGAGTGCTTTTATGGAAAGTTTTAGAGGCGAGAAAGTCTTTAGAAGAGTTTAATTACCCCGAGGTTACGGTTGATCATTTTCCTTATTGCTGTGCTTATTTGACCCTATTTATTTATTTATTTTTCCTCTTTCTACAATTCAAAAGAAAGAGTAGCTGGAGCGTTTGAAACTCAACCCTATGCCTCTCATTACACACTCAAGTTCTTCTCACTCAGGTGTACTTCTTTCTAAGTCGATCTCATTACAGGTAACAGAATACACAGTATTGTGCCCTGGGATTTAAAACAGAGCCGTTGATTGAGTGATAATGTTGCTGGCGAGGAAGAACCTAATCTGAGCAGGTGATCGGCATTGGCCACGTATTCATCAACATTACGTTAATTGAATAAGTATTGATTTACGATGAGGATGGACCCACATTTAAATGGTTTTGTAATTCTGCCAATCTCAATGTTCCACTTGTAACTTCCAGTGCAAAAGGTTTTCCTTCTTACAATGTGGGGTGTTCATGCATAAACAGCCCTGTCTGCACATGTAACATTATGCTAATGTGTGTCGGGCCTGGCCGCAGTTGAATCTTGCCAGTGATGTTTTTGCAATTTTCCCTGTTTAATTTGGCAGACGCACAGTGAGAATCGGCCGCCCTCATTGTTAATCAGAGCATCCCTTCCAAGCATGTCAGCATGTTATAACGCAGGACATGTGGTCATTTTTCACCCTATAGGTGCCCGTGGTTTTTTTGGTGAGCTGAGGGGAATGTGGCGGTGCATTTACAGCCAGAGGTGCGGCGGTAATCAGTCTCTATGACAGGGATAGAGGGGCAGAAGACAGAGAGAGGCTGAGATGAGAATGTGCTAACAGCAAGTGAGGACAGGGACAATTTTGGCCTATTGCATCCTTCCATCACGCACAGTGGCCTACAGCGGTGCGTATCCCCACAGCAGGTTGTACACTCAGCGGACTCTTAATCATCACTTGGATGTTTCAATCCAAATGATTTAGCAGCTCAGAATGACACAATGTCTTATTATTTCTGTCTGACACTGGGTTGCTGTCGTCTTGTTCTCATTAGCTCTGAGACAATACATCCTAATAAAACAGGTAGAGATGTCTCTGGAGCCTATTTTGAATCAGCAGTGTTAGAAGCCTACATAATCCATTTCTTACAAAGGTTAAATGTAAGTGAGTCATCTGAAACAAGCGCATCATCAGCTTTACAATCACAATAATCAACAATCTGTGCTCTGAAGCATGATGGCCTCGCATCATGGGCGCCCACATCAACAGGGTTACATTTGATTATAGAAGCATTAAAAAGATTTGGATTTGTCTCCAATCAATTCTTTCAAAAGATCTTAACGACTTTCTGTCTGACTCTTATTAAGTGTGAACACAGTAGCTTACATGTTCATCTGCAGTTGAGTTGGGAAGAAGACTTTGAAATCCCATCCCCATAATTTTAATCATTATTTAACCATTTTATTGTGGAATTGGTCAGGTCTTTTCTTTTTTACAGGGGGAGTTGTCAAATAGGTAAAATAAACAGAAGATAGTTGTTGCACTTAATTTTGAATATCATAAACATACAATTATATTATCTTCAAGTGACAATGGCAAATAAAGTTTCTCTTTCCCTTTTTAAGCATTAAACTTATTTGCACTGTTGGAATGAGTGACATACATTTAGGGAATCTAATAGCTTTCAAATGTTAAAATACCATTTTAAATGTGCATTAATCATATTTAGAAACGTGTGAAACACTTCCAAGCCATTTACAAGCAGTACCTCTCATATTTATGAAGCTTGGCAGTGTGGCTGGTATGCTCATTACTCATTTGAAGCGACTCTGGACTGCCTGCTGCTTGTTAGTCCGAGACACAGGTGCTTGGGTGACAACAGAAACAACCGGAGCCTCAGCAGGGTGACTAACTGCTGTCAGAGTATAAGGGCTGCAAAGCAAACTGTGAATTTTTTTAGAAACAGAACTTTCAACGCCTACAAAAGACGAAAGTTGTCAACTGAACGTTTTGTAGCGTCACAATGGCTTCATATATGGCGAGTGTCATATGTGATTACGAGGCTGCAGTTTAAAGTGGTTTGAAGTGGGGAGGTAGAATAGCCTGTAAAAGGGGAAAATGTTTCAAAATTGCACAATTTGTCTCTGACTGCAATTTCAGCTTCCAATTAAGGAATTCATAGAAATGTGCACATTAAAAGCCAGAAAAGGAGACCAAAAATATTCTTTAAATAGTTGTTTAAGTTCAATTAAAAGTGTGTTTTATTATGTAATTAACGGTTTGACCCTGTGTACTGTTCTCTGTACACTCAGGTCTCCAGGGCCGATTAACTGGATCTGTATGTGTACAGTCATAGGACGCATGCCCACACACATCTATGCATTCTCAACTCCCTGTCTGCATCCTAGCTCCTTCTTTAACCTCGCTTCCATCCCAAGCTTAAACCGCAGCACTAATTAATTCCCAGCCCAGAACGCGACTCCAACAGTCGAGCGCAGCGAGCAAGGAGAGCCATGTCAGCCGCCAGCGGAATAATAAGAAGAGAAGAAAGAAGCAGAAAAGACGTGCACAGTAAAAAATAAAGTGGATTTCTCAATGTCATTTTTTAACCTTTCTTTGTAGCAGGACGGCCTTTTATTAACTTTGACATTTATCTGATGAGCTGCAGATCAACCGTCAGCATGAACGACTAACTATTACAGGGATACAAGACAGACATATAGTCGTCTCCTGTAATGTTATGTAATGTGCATTAATAATGTATCACATACTGTAACATTTATATCATGAAGTGCAATTGATTCCAGTTAATGGAGGAAGAGCTACCCCTAAAAAAGGAAAGTCAAGACCGGATACATTTGATCCCAGCGTCGCTTATAGAAAATGTGCATGAGCAAGCAAGTTTTATTCCTGAGGTGTATTACCCATGACCCTGTGTTTGTTTGTATGCTGGCATGGCAGTTACATATGGAAAAATATAAGTCTTTTGTATTTGCAGATAAGTCATCTAAAAACAAAGGAAAAATTACAAATGTGATTTATATAGGCAAACTATAAAATTATTTGTTATCCATAAACAAACGTGCAGAGTTCAAATTTTTGTTTTTTTAAGAATTTGGTTTAACTTAAAAATCTATATTTTTTACCAATTTCTACCTTATTGACCTTTAGTGTGTCCCTGAGCCTGAGGTGGGGTACACCCTGGACAAATCCTCAGACTAACACTGACAGGCATACACTGTCTGTAAATGTATAGACAGACACAGAAAGACAACCATCTGCACTCTCTAGGGGGAACTTAGATTCACCATTGTAGGGTGGTGACTCTCAATCCCACACCCTTCTGTTTGTGAGGCAGTGCTAATCACTCTCCAAGCACTCTCCTAACAAGCAATGGTAAAATCCATATAGTTATTTGTTTAGGTAAGTTTAGGTAATTTAAATAAAAAATTCTATAAACATGTGTGCTACAAAATGATAGAAATGGTTGGACGATTTCTCCAGTCGGATGCGTGCTCTTTTGACCTCCGGCAAGACACACACTGAGGAGTGTTCAAAGCCAGTCTGAATTGAGCAGAGTTTGCTTGTAAAAAGAAAAAAAAGAAACACAACATGAATTCTCTTCATTAGTCGTCCAAAAAGAAGCCTTCAGAAATAAATCCTATACACCGGTGTGAGAAATATTCATGTTACAGTGTTTTCATAAGCCCATTTTAAAAATACATCGCCGCACACTTGCACTCTTTTTAGTTTCACTGCTTCTCCACCTCTTCACTCTTTGACTGTGTGCTGCTCATTAACACAAATTACAGTGTTCCAGTGACATGAAGAGGAAATATTAAATGACAACTAACCAACCAGCAATCATTGTTCACTCTAGATGTTGTGCTGTATCTGGACCAAAGGAAGGGCAGAGCAGCTCTGGGAGGCAGAAAAAGGCTAAAATGGGCTGAGCTACAATACGATGTACTATAAGGTCAGGCTCTGAAAATATCAAATACATTCCACACATTGCTAAAGGCTGACATTTGATCACTGGTGTCCACAGTAAGGCCATGGTCTAGAACAGCAGAAGGTAACTTTTTAGATGTGCTTGAAAACAAAGCTCAAAAATATGGTTGTATACAATCTTTGTTCTGCACAGTGACAAGGTTTCCTAGAAAGCAAGCACTACATAAACATTACCATCAAACATCTTCCTTCTCACAATAAATTGTGAGGCTGCCCAACCAACATGTAGCAGTAGAGAAGCATAATTACGGGCGTCTGTGGTAGTTACAAAAGATTTAATAAGTCTCTCTAATTCTCTCATTTGTATTCACACAACATGAAAGCCCTTTGCTGCAAACACACCAAATAAATAAAAGTAAAAGCTCTAGACCACAGTAATTGGCTCATTTGTAACTGGGAGTTTTATTGTGTTTTGTCTTTTGTTCATACATTTGCAGCAGTCACAGCTACTTCAAATCAGATAAATAAGTAGACTGCAAATGCAAATTTTATTAAATCAATCAATCAATCAATCAATTAATCAATCAATCAATCAATCAATCAATCAATCAATCAATCAATCGATAAATTAATCAATCAATCGATCGATCGATCAATTAATCAATCAATCATTCAATCAATCATTTATTTATTTATACAGCACCTATCAACAACCACAGATTGACCAAAGTGCTGTACAACGTTTAAGAAATAGATAAACATAATTACAAATGGGTTTAAAAAGTATATTACCACAATAAAAACAGAGCAGTGTCACAGAGCTAAGGGCCAAAAACCATTCTGAAAAAGTGGGTCTTAAGTTTACCTTTAAACGGAGGCAGGTCAGTGATGGAACTCAATGGGCAAAGAGTTCCAGAGTTCAGGACTAACCACTGCAAAAGAACCGGGACCGGGGGACCTTCAGCAGATGTAGAGCTCTGCTGGGTTGGTGAGGGGTTAAAATCTCACACAAATAGGCAGGTGCAAGGCCCATGAGTGCATTAAAAACAAACATTAAGATTTTAAATTGATTCTGAACTGGACAGAGAGCCAGTGCAGCTGTTAGTTAGCAGAAAAGCAACAGCGTTTTGAACAAGCTGCAAATGGTGAAGACCAGTTTGGTTACCTCCCACACAGAGCGCATTGCAATAATCTATGTGGGAGCTAACAAAAGCTTTCTCCAGGTCACTGCGGCTCAAGAAGGATTTAACCTTTGAAAAGAGGCAGAGCTGGAAAAAGCTGGCCCTAAACACAGAATCTATTTGTTTGTTAAATTTTAGACTGCTGTCTAGTTTCACAAGAACAACAACAACAACATGGTTAAAGTAGGGGCCACAGCAACAGGACCAGGAGCTGAAACACTGTGGAGGTTGGACGTGCCAAACACAATGCATTCAGTTTTTTCTTTTTCAAACAGAGAAAATTCAGAAACAGCAACAATTTGATGCCATCTAAACATCTTTTATAAGTTAAGTTTTATAGCAGCTTTATACTCTTTTCTCAGTAAGTAACTTTTAAAGCATTAAAGGAAAAATAAACAAGCTGACAAAAGGCCATGTTTATGCACCAGTGGAGTTCCTCCTGAAGTGTGATTCACAACTTTTCACTTTGAAGAGGGAGGTATATTTAGTCCTCCTGGCCTCCTCCCCCTCAGACGATGCAGGCTGTGGCCCAGAGTGTGTCACTCATGATGATGAGCTGTCTAAACCACGGATAACAGTCTGAGCTTAAGGCTGGATAACAGGCATTTTCGGGGGGTTATGTTACACACAAAGAAACAAAAATAAGTTAATAATAAGCTGTTTTATTTCATTCATTCATTTTTTATTACAACTTTTATTTACAATGTATTGAACTGATTCTTATCGTATTATTTAATTCAGTCTTTGCTACTCTTAAATTTCTCAGCAATTAACCCGAGCAATGTCAAACATAAATTTCTTTGGGTCACCCTAGGAAGGAAAAATGGAAATAAATTCCACAATGCAAACGTTCATTAACCTTACTTGAAGTGATTTATTAACCCCAAAAATGTTTTCAACAGTCCATTTAGTCAAACAGCAGGGCTTCTTGCTCTAACAATGACAGCACAGAAATCACAGTATGTGTCTATCCTCGGTGGAGTTTTTTCCAAAACTATCATCATAAAATTCAACCAAATGTCTTGCGTCAATTAACGTGCTCTCTCATTGGACGTCTATAATTCAGCCTTTGACCAGTGTCATTTATCATCGTATTCTGGAACTGATCCGGGTTGTAGCCTGTGTCAGTTGATGGTTGTTCTGGTTTCATTTCCGATTTCATGGGAACTTATTATGTTACAAGGGTGGTTAGAAATGCCTATACCACAGCATCTCCACTAAAATCTGCAAAATGACCTCTCGAGTATCCATGGGCGCACAAAACCAGCTGACCTGTCTATTCTTGCGTGTATGCAGCCTCTAAGATTGTTCAAAGCTATCGGCGGACATGCAAAGAGTCACATATCGTGCGCTTGAAATGAAAGGTTTAAAGGAACTGGGGATCCATAATAATCAGATGATCAAATGATTTCCGGCGCGTGAATCAGAGGCTCGCTGTGATGAGGCGGTAAATGCAGAGTTTGCACTTTGACAGAGGGATAGGACTGCAGTGGAGGGTAGGGTTGACGCTGCTCTTACTTCAGCTGATAACAGATAAAAGCTAAAGCAGTGGTTGATGTGGTGTGATTTTGTGGCTTTTTTAATGGACATAAAGAAGATCATGAACAAATGAATACAAACTGGAAATGGCATCAAAGCCAGAGAAGGAAAACATGACAATGATGCAAGATGTTGCCATATTGAATTACTATTATATACTAAATATTAAAGCATTTGCCAAATTATTAATTTACATTTTATTTATGGTCCAAAAAAAGAGGTGACTATCTTTAACAGGTAATTATATGAAAGACTGAACATTTTTAGTAAAATGTTTGAGGGCATTTTATGGTACAAATGGTTTGATTCAAATGTTTAATTGATAATGTTTCATGTTATACATGTGTTTAATTTTATGTAGATCATGAGGGCAGCGTTTTTAATTAATGAGAGCCTTAAAATCCTGACTATTCCTAAAACCAGAAACAGCTGATGCCAATAAAAGCTAGCTTTGTTTTTTAGGGAAAAAAAAGAAAAACATTTCTTTATTATCCCCATGGGGAAATTAACTGTTGGGAGATGCCACCAGGGGGCGCCCAGGTACAACAGTCATGTAACTAACCGGAGACTATAGCATGTTTTGATATTAATTGGAGAAGCTGGAGAACCTAACCCACCCAAGCACGGCGAAATCAATCAAACTCTACACAGAAAGGCCCCTGTCCAGCCCGGGAGTCGAAATTGGACCTTCGTGCTGCTAAATCTATGCTTTTAGTAACTGCACATTGCTATGTGGGTTACCATAGTAGTACAAAATGCTAATTTATAATGTTTTGTACCCCTTTGGCAATGCAAACGGACTTGCAATGACCTGATCCATACCATGCTGCTCCAGTAGACACTAGGCTTTATTTAGTTAAATAATTAATAATCCATGGCGAAGAGTAATTTGTGGCATTTTTTTAGACCTAACTAAGTGACAATAGTCTGTCAATAGAATTAGTCTATGAAAACTTGATTTAATAGTCACTTTACACACGGTGGGGCCATTCTTCATCTTAACTGTTTGTGTTATAAACTGATAATCACTATAAGCACTACCTTCAGACGAACAACTTAATTGACTTGGACGTCCACCATTTGAAATGTGGTGCATAGTATTTCTGGTATTTATTAATCTCCAACTGACAGCTATTGCTAGTCTTTAGGAGCACACACCGAGATAAAACCACATGACAATGAGCAGAAAAGAGTATCACAAACCCATTCAGCCAACCCCTCTTTACACAGACTTTCAGGCTGAGGAGGCTTACTAAAATCAGAGTCTGCATGGCACTTTAAACCACTGAAACAGAACCAGGATAATCCCCACAGATGCACGAGCATTGAACGTAAATGAACTCCCACTGGTCATTATAGGTTTCCTCTTACCCAACATACATTACTGACGTCAGAACGAGGGCATTTTAATTGAGCTGCAGCCAATTGGTAACAACAAAAATAGCAAAAGGATCTGCTGTTCATGGCAGATTTTCTGTGTTTCAACACATTGCTGGAAACTTTGTTGGAAAAAAGACAAATATTTTAAGCTGAAGTGTTGCTGTTCCTTTCCAGGAGCCTGTCTGGGCTTGTAGAAGGATGGTTAATAATTCACACTAGGAACACGAGGTCCATAAGGCTCGCAGTGATACAGCTGGGAAGCGGAGTCTCGTTTGAGCGAGTTACTGTAGGTGTGTGGGAGGACAAGACGACTTCTCTCTTTCTCAAAACAACAGAAAAAGCCGGGAGAGTAGAAGTGCGAGCTGCGGCACATGCAAAGTGATCATGAAAGCTCTCCGTGTGGGCAGATAAGTTACAAGGAGTGGAAAAAGGTTGAGGAGTTGTTTACCAGAGGAGAGGAGACGTGGTGGGCCTCCCCTGTGTGACGCTGTCTGTGTGGAGGTTTGCTCGATGACTAAGTCGGCCAATGTGTCTGCCTTCTTCAATGAAATATAATAACCACTCTGATACTTAGGTTTGTTAGTTTACGAACTATCAACAAAGTGCTTTTTAAATACATTATTTTTGCTATTATTTCAAACAAAAGCTTGTTTCTGTTCATATTATACATCTTAAGTTATTTTTGTGTGTTTCTGCTTCATGTAACGTGAGAAGGTTTTTGTTCTCAGTTTGCATTCTTTCTCTGTCATGTCTCAGACAAGGTTTCCAATGGACTGAAAATCAGGAATTAGATTTAGTCCACATTAGATGAAGTAAGGCAAAGCTCAAATAACTGAAGCTCAGACGAGAACCTGACTTTACCCGAACAACTTAAAAAAAGAAAAGCGTATTATTTATTCTAAGTGGTTGTGAATGTGCTTCACATTTATTTTAATGAAAGTATTGTCTTGTTTAATAATTATTTTTAACAACAGAAATAAACTGAATGAATGAGTTCCTTGTGCATCTGTTTTACTGTAACTGTGATATAAGAAGTGTTTTTAAATACTTCTATATGGTATTCAGAATGGACTGGGCAGAGAGTGATGTCTTCAGTCTGGGTAAATAAAGAACACCTGTGTTTGGAACCAGTCCAGTGCTCCAAAAGAGCCTGACATGCTCAGTGTTTTATTTTAACGTTGTTTATGCCTCACCTCATTCCCAGAAATGTCTCCATAGAGGCGTGAGACAGCTCCAGCATAAATATGGAAATTTAATAACATACAAAAAAAGTTATCTGTCACACTAAAAATCATCTGGCTTTTTATGGGAACGAAGCTTTAATAGGCACAGTGGTCCACCTCGTTGCGGTAATTCCCACTGAGCATAAATGGGATGAATTTATCATCCAACCTGTTCAAAGAAGAGGGCAGGCAGAGTGGCACTGGGGTCAATCTCCAGACCAGTATCTTGGTTGAAGGCACTGATATCCTTAAATTGGTGTTATGGGGACCAGAGCACCTGGAGTAAACCCACCTGGATACGGGCAGAACATCCCATACGAAGTTCCCACAAAAAGGCCCTGGGACCTTTCACTGATGATGGGAGTGTACATGTGATGAACTTTGAGAACTGTTCCTGTTTTCTGCTCACATCATGTGCTGATTGACCTGGTCTGGCATTGTCATGACTCAGCTTGGTCTCTGTTAATGTAGTCCTTTCTCCAACACGACAGGTAGGTGCCGAAACACATGCATCTCCCGCCTTTGTCTTCTGTAGTTGATATTCACATGAACATACTATATATCTCTACACACTGCACAAACGGGGCAGGAATACCTTGCAGCAGAAACACTTTTTCTTGTAACTTTGAAGTTGTCATTCTGTCACTTCTCAGACTCCTCTGCAGTACTTCCAAGGTTAGTGAGTGAGCAGCTGGATGTTCTGAGGATTATACAAAATACCTTTCAGCAATGTACAGCCACAGTCTGCTGTGCAGACGATGCACTGATGAACCGGAGTGGGACTGAAGTAGTCCTTCAACAGTACAAACTCGCATTTGAGAAGCACTTATAAGTCACTGTAAATTAGCAGGGACATGCAGAATGTATAGTGGTGAAGATAATTTACAGACAGCAGGCAAACACTCAGGTGGTTATCCTAAATTTACATCCTCATTTTGTACAGCAGCCGTTTTGGCAATAAAGATGCACAACAGCAAGGGTAGTTACAAGGACACACACAAAAAATGTAGTGGCTGTTTTCCTCAAAGTAGTTATCAGTGTGATTCTTCATTTTATAATGTAATTAATGCTGGCACTGATGTGTACTAAAGTCACAAAAAAACATTGCTGTTTCCCTCATACACCTCTATCGTGCACAGGGAATTATACTGTCTCAAGTATAATAACCCAGTCTCATGTAATTGCTCAAGTATGAGTTATAACTAAAGCTAAAGCATGATTATTGAGTAATCAAATATTCATAACAGTATTACATTCTTAATAATATATTATGACTACTTCATCATATTATTCTATTCTGCAAATATTCATAGAATTGATAATGTTATTACTCAAACCTAATTAGAGCAGAACCACAAATCATTGTTACCCCTAAATTAATGTAGCAGCAAATCAAAGCCAGTATTTTAGTTCAGCCACTAGAGCTCTGGGGCACATCGTTTCCATGGTGCGTAAAGTTCACATTGTCAGATTGTTTGCATAAACTTATAGTTGATTATGTGATACTAAAAAACTGTGCACAGCATGTATTAAGTATTTAAAGTTCACAACGGCAGTCTACTGTAGAAACAGGCCATAATTTAACAGTATGTGCGTCAAAGTATCATAAACACCTCCATAAAGTACGACAGCGATAGCATGCACCCACTGCCCAGCTGCTATATGTGTTAGATATTCGTTATTCTCAACTTGCTCTGCCAGAATAAACATTCGCTTTGATGGGGAGGCTATTATCACCAACAAACTTTCATCACCTTTTGAACATCCCAGAACAGTGTGCAGAATAATGAGACAGAAGTGTACAAGAGGAGAGCTCAAGCATGCATACTAAATATCCTTACACTGCCTTTTATAATCTCTACAGTTTTTCATTTCATCATCTTTCCCATTCTATGAACCCTCCCATCCATGTCACATAGGTTGGCTTTGAAGGTCTTTTCTTTTCACACTTAGATTCACCCAGCCTTCCCCTTTTTATCCTCCCCCCTCCCCCTCCTCATTGGCTCCTGTGTTCTCTCACCCTCCAGTCTTCCGTTATTTCCTCGGGTTGAGCTCTGTCGCCCTTTGGATCTTAAGAACACCTCCAGCATCCAAGCCTTAGATTTTCTCTCAGTGGAAGGTAACACTCATAACTCTGTTGTTTTTATTCTGATGTGGACACACTGATTATACACTGAATATGTACGGTATACTTGTTGCGAGCACTTCTAACTCCTTCTGGTAACAGAAACTTACTTGTACTGTACGGTGGAAACAAGGCTAATAAGCCCGCGGTATGGGTTTTTTTGTCTGAACAGCAACAACTACCAAGGAAATGCTGCAAGAAGTGGTGGTACAACTACAAACTGTGGCACAAAAACACTGCTATTAGGTACTGGCTGTTCAACAAAGCTCTGATAATGGAGTCCATATTGATTATTGACCATTATTTGCCTTTGTAATAATCCTGTTTTCACTCCACTTGCACACATGAATAAACTGTACCATTTTCGGTGTGTGAACATTGGTTTAATGAGAAGGAGATAATGTTCGTATTTGTTAGCAGCTGACGATAACAGGCCATTATGGAGATGGGCTACAGCAGACAGAGGTGATATAGTATCTCCTAAGAGAAAAAGCCCATTGATAGATCAAGGGCTTGTCTGTACACTGTGAGCTATGAAGGACAAATACTGCATCATGCCACAGCCTGTGTTACCAATGTATCCATCAAGAGATGCCCCTTCAGCAGAATGTAGTAATAGAGAGGGAAAAAGTTCACCACTGATGGAGGTTTTTTTGTGGTTTTACAAGAGGAAGAATCCATCAATGTTAATGGCAGTGCTGAAAAATGCCTCTTGGCTTTAACTCTGCCAGCTCCTCTGCTTTCAGAAGAAATAATGTCTTTCTCCCATTCACAAGGGTCTCGGCTCCTTGGCTGAACTTCCCTTGACTGAACTCCCAAAAACAGCTTTCATCTAAGATTTTGCAATAATGAAAAACCTAAGGTCTGACTTGGTAAACAAAAATGTTCCAACAAACAAGTTAACATCAATTTAATTTTATATTTACAAACGTTTAGAAACTTAAGCTTTTAACATAGAAATACCCATAAATTGAATAGTATTGTTGATGTCCATAACGCAATTGAATCTTTTTGTTTTGAGCAAAATACATTATCGTCTAAACAATGTCTAAAACTTCGAAAACCATCAATGCAAGTGTGTGTTACTAGATAAATTACAGGAGAAGCAAAAGTGTCAAAAACACTGAGGAGTGAAGAAAGGCAAGGTCACAAGAGAAGTTAAAGAAGTGGAGATTTACAGATCAATACGCAGGCAAAGAAGAGAAAGTAGTTAGAGAAAGTAGATATTCAGAATAGAAAAGACCCAGTGGACTCGTCCCGACAGGAGGCGAAGCTGGCGGACTCACCACGCAGCAGGGGGCAGACAGTTGGTTTGTATTCTTCAAGTCAGGTCTGAGAGAGTAGAAAAGTTCTTCTAACGTTTCAACAGCAGCCTCTCCTAATGATTGAAGGGCGTCCTGAAGCATCAATCAGTGCCAGCAGCCACTCTCTTTTTTACTAAGGACTCTGGAACTGAGTGAGTGATAGAATGAAAACAATGCCATGCTAAGTAACTAAGGACAGTTTGAAACAAAGGGCTTTGCAGATTTTCTTCACAGCTCTCTTTCTCTAGTATAGCCAAGCTGTTGAAAGTTGTGATTGTGAACATTGTGAACTTAAAATTATGCAAACCAGGATATATGTTCAGAGGTCACATTGGTCAAAGGATTAGCCAACTTGTATGGAACACTTGCAGTAAAATCCAGCTGTATGTATCTTTTCTGATTACCAGTTTAGACTCATGCATGTTATACACTTTATTAAATGGATCTTCAGCCTTGGACATATTCCAAACAAATACTATATTGTACAAAAATTTAAATATTTAAGTTTTGTCATTCATAAGTTAATCCATCTTATTACACTTATCCTGGTCGCGGGGGCAGCAGTCCAAAAAGAGACACCCGGACTTTCCACTCCCTAGACACTTCCCTACTTCCTCTGGGGGAATACTGAGGCGTTCCCAGAACACCCAAGAGACGTAGTCACTCTAGCATGTCCTAGGTCTTCCCCGGGTGCCTCCTCCCGGTGGGACATGCTTGGAACACCTCCCTGGTAAGGTGTCCAGGAGGCATCTGGAACCGATGCACGAGCTTCCTCAGCTGGCTCCTCTCAATGTGGAGGAGCAGCGGCTCTACTCTGAGCCCACAGCTCATAATCAAAGGTGAGAGTAGGAACGTAGATCGACAGGTAAATCGAGAGCTTCACCTTACACCTTAGATTCTTTTTCACCACGACAGACCGGGAAACATCGACTCTATCACTGCAGAAGCTGCGGCGATCCGTCTGTCAACCTCTTGTTCCCTCCTTCCCTCACTCGTGAACAAAACCCCAAGAATACTTGAACTCCTCCACTTGAGGCAGGATCTCTCCACCAACCTGAAGGGGACAAACCACCCTTTTCCGACTGAGAACCTGGTCTCACACTTGGAGGTGCAGATTCTCATCCCAGCCGCTTCACACTTTAACACCTAAAAAACTTACAATTTTATGGAATATAAATGGCCAGTTCCCCACGTGTCAGCTGGATGTTGTTGCCTGTGGGTCTTCACCAAACAGATGTAAGTCAATGTACAGCCCTCAGCGACAGACATGCCCAGCATATGCCAGTGTGTGTGACCATTTGTTAAAGTACTCGCTGCCTCTGTCCCACCCCCACCCCCCTTTTTTTCTGCTTCATGATTGCTTCGCCCGCACTCTCACTTCCATTCACTAGTTGGCATGTAAGGTCACACGCACAGCCGACTCATATAAACATCTACTCATCCGCCCACACACTTACCAGCTGTTTCCCTCACACTGTCGCTAACATCCACCATCAGAAAGCAGCAAACAGGAAAAGCATCACAAATAAACCTCATAACCGCATATTCAACATACGCATCCCCTCTGCCCCTGTCACTTCCTTTCTGTGGTTTAGGGTTAGATGGAGGCTAAGACGAGCCTACTGTACAATCCCTTTCACACACCGTTTCTCCTTTCCCTCAGCAATTAGCTCAGGATTAAATTGAGGTCAATACCGTCGGTTTCCGTTGCGGTCTTATTTTGTGTTACATTTGAATGAGTTCTAATGCCTTTTGCAGCCAAACAAGTTTTCTTTTTCACCTTCCTCCCACTTTTTCACGCCTCAATTTCGATTTAAATGAAACCAGCTCTAATCTAGCAGTAAAAGAGAACACTGGGACTTAGGAATTGTGGCTTCCTGGACTATTAATCTTCCCCTGAAAGCTGAGATGTGTGGTAATTATAGCACTGTTTTATAGGGAACAAAGTTTATGAGACAAAGGGGTTGCATGTACCACTGAACATTATTTGAAACTATCTTTGGGATGGATGATGCTCAAAGGAGGGGCAAGAGTCTGAATAATGATTATGATGATGAAGCCAATGACAAACATGACAACGATGAAGATGATGCCATGGTTCATAACCTTTATTACACTCAGCTCCTGCTTTCCTCCTACAATTACTGTTGGAGTAGAAAAAAGGGCAGTTCCATATTTCACAGTCCATAGCCTTTATGAACCATTACTGACTATTGTTGAATCCACAGCCCTTTGCATCATACAGCCTGAGACGTTTTATCCAAAGGTCATCAGCGAGGTTTGCACGTTGAGACGAAGATGGCTTCTGCAGTATCTTCCGCAGTTGGACTTCTAACATATGTTACAATGCTCTTTGGTGAATGAAAATCAACCGACAAAAACTCAACTTGTTTCCCAAGAGGTTTTTAACTAATCTAACAATTAGTGAGTTCATAGTGTGGAGCTTGGTGCAGACTTTTAAGTGTGTTACAGTTTTTTCTCAGTTGCTTTGGCACTTTTCTCAGATCAGAACTTACATTTCCAAAACATCTAGATGCATTAGATACTTTGAATCATAAAGTCATTTTTTAAATGTGTTATTACGTTATTACTAAAAGCAAATGCTTTGGTGCGTGAGAGTGTGAGGAGGTGGAGAAAGGCCAGTGTTTTGTTTCTCCTTCTTGTCTTTGCAAAGCAGTAACTGTTTATTTTTTTCTAACACAAACTGTACCATAATGTGTCAGTAATGTGCAATTCAAACAATTTAAGTCCTGTTGATTATTTTGCCAACTTTGGTGCCACTGAGACAGACTGAAACTTTATTCCAATAATAATAGCTACAACTGTTCACTAACTGACAAAATGTGAATGCATTTTGATGTCCATATGTATAAACAATGACACATTTTGTTTTCTTTCTGATAGCTAAGACATTTCCACTGACAGTAAAATGTACTTTTGAGAGAACAAGGGATTTTGAGTCAATATTTTACTTTGGCAATCACTACTTGATGTTTTGTTGTTTGTATGAACTGTTTTGAGAAATGTACTAAAATATTTTGAAAATGTAGGTTCTGATTTGAGAAATGTGCCAAAGCAACATAGAAAAAACCTTAATAAACACTTAACATAATAATTAACATAATAAAAATGACTGTAGGTGATTTGAACTTTTCTTTTTTTGTTTTTGATGGATGCCTCTAGTGGTGGAATGTTAAGGGATACCACAAGGATGGTGTTCTTTAGATGTTGTGTTGTTGTTATGAATACATAACAACAATAACAGTATGGAAAGATATACAATTTTGGCTGTTTTTTTAAAAAAAAAAAAACATTTTCACAAACAAAACACAAATTAACACAGCACCTACCATTTACATTTATTCATTTAGCAGACGCTTTTATCCAAAGCGACTTACATGAGGCTTCCATTCACCAGTGTTACAGCTGGAACACCACTGGGGGCAAGGGGGTTTAAGTGTCTTGCCCAAAGGCACAACAACAATATGAACTGTGGGGAGACAGTTGAAGGAGCACTGAGCCACTGCGCCCCCGTATCAAAAATAAAATATCTATGGCTAGTCCACCACAGCGTAGGTAAGGCGCCCCCACCTCCAGGAACTGTCGCTTTCTGTAATGCAGCAGACAGGTCAAGTATTCCAGGAGGACCAGCTGCATGACAAGTCTGTGCCAGTTAGATTTGGAGGGAGGTTTGTCACTAATCCAAGACAGGAAAATGTTCTTTTATGCAGTGAGGATGTTCTACAGTCAGCTGGAGCCTGAACCAACATGTCTCTGTAAGCCAGAGACACACAGGGTCCAGATTCAAAGCCACTCCAAATATTTTCTTCATTGAATTCTGAGAGAGGACCAAACACAGTGAGTAAAAGTCCCTTCCACTGATTTATATTTTAGACACATAGGTAACATTTGAGAGTTCATTGTGTGCCTTTTTCTTAGAAAAATCTGTACACAATGAAATGGTTACAAACAAATACTCTTTTTATTTGGTTCCAAATATACGCCCATTTATCCTCATTGATAGTAACACCTAATTCAGTTTGCCACATTCACAACACATCTAATTTAACCAGTGCATCCATATGATTGAGTACATTTTAAAAGCAAGTAATTGTCTTCTTGGCCAGGCACTTAAGACGTAACCTCTCTATTGGTGATAATGTGGCACCAGAAGTCAGCATAGTTTTCTTAAATAACGCTTGGCAATATCTAAAGAAGTGGCTGTTGGGGCTGTTCTCTTTTAATCTGGGCACAGTGACAACCTCTGTGTGCACCCCTCCTTAAAACCGACTTATGGAGCCACTTAATAGGCTAAGGGAGGCAGAGAGGGAATTTGCCCTTTCCAGAGTCACAAAATCATCCACAAAGACAATCCTCTGTAAGTAAATTGTAGACGCAGCTCTTATTATGACTCACTGTTTTGTGGGATGTGTGAAATCTTCCAAATAATTAAATGAAATGACACTCAGAGAACTCTTCGAATGTCAGTGCTTCTGTCAAAATCCTATTGTTTCGGAGCAACCAGCTCATATATAGGTTGAAACAAATGTACAGATCTCTGGTCCTGTACCTTCTGCAAGTCTGTCATTGCTGATCTGTTTACAGGCTGGGGGACATGTTGTCTGGCTTCACTGCTACATAAGCATCTCATGCCAATGTAACGTGACACTTGCTATGCTGCATTGTCAGCTGTGACAGACAGCATGTAAACAACCAAACACACACATAGCCAAAGGCAGGAGATGTTAGATGGTCACGCAGAAACAACAACCAGCCCCAAAGTTCAGACCTGGGTCATTCAATAAAATACCTGTTCCAAAGTGCAGCCGACTAAGGGCATAATGTAAGAAGAACAATCTGGCCATGCTTCTGTGGATCTTTAGATGGAGAAATTTCGAGGAAAGCAAAAAAAAAAAACATGCCCTTCACAAGAGAGCAGGTAATGAATGCTGCATCTGAAAATAAAATATTACTTTCTTTACTTAAGTTCATTCTTTCTTTTTTGAATGCTTATCCTTTATGGGTCACATAGAGCTTGAACCTGTCCCCGATGCTTTGTGTGTGAGGGAGGGTACATGCCTGTCTTCTGTCTCACCTCATCCTAAAACAGTTCAGGGGTTTGAAGCTATATTGAAGCTGCCATATTTTCATTATTTGCATGACGGCTGTGGATTAAATGGCACAGCTCAGCATTACAGGTAATGTATGATGTTTTAAGCGTGCTCGTAGCAGTATATGCACAAAAACAAGAATATAGTGTGATGTTGCATTTGTGTTCAATTCCAATTCAACTCCAATTAGCCATGTGCTTTTTGGTTTCCACTTCACACACACATGGGCCACATGAGACACACACACACACACACACACACACACACACACACACACACACACACACACACATGGGCCGCATGAGACACACACACACACACACACACACACACACACACACACACATGGGCCACATGAGACACACACACACACACACACACACACACACACACACACACACACACACACACACACACACACACACACACACACACACACACACACATGGGCCACATGAGACACACACACACACACACACACACACACACACACGCACACACACACACACACACACACACACACACATGGGCCACATGACACACACACACACACACACACACACACACACACATGGGCCACATGACACACACACACACACACACACACACACACACACACACACACACACACACACACACACACACACACACACACACACACACACACACACACACACACACACACACACATGGGCCACATGAGACACACACACACACACACACACACACACACACACACACACACACACACACACACACACACACACACACACACACACACACACACAGAGTGTTTTTCAATATACTCAATATACTTACGCTCTGTTGTGAAAAGAGCTTGTGTACTGTTTATATTTTTACTTCGTGGAACAATTTTCAACACGTTACTTAAAATGCAAATAAAGCACCCTTACAAAACCAGATTAGTCACTTAAGAACCTTAAGGCAACACTACCTATGTTTTCAGGATTTGTGTTTCTGCATTGCTGCAAACTACTGTCAGCTCAGTCTCGATATATTATTTATGTAAATAAAGTTGTATTGATGTCTTCCCAAGATGGTAGAATGGCCTGTCATTCAGAGTTCTTTAGTGGAGTATGAGTTTAGGTGAGGGCAAAAAAAAAGTTTCCATAGTGTTTTTTCTTTAATGGACGTCTATTGCCAAATACTGTAAATTTAAATAAGTGTCAGTTTGCTTAGAGGTCAGTGCATACAGCTTTACGTTTATGAGCTGTGATCCTGGCCTGCTCTCAGAGACAGTCAGGACTTCCTGGTTAGAGTCATGGTCCAGATGAGATCATCCATCAGATGAGTTTGATGTGCCTCAGCTCTATCGTCTTCATGCTGCGTGTGGAGATGCACCAGGCTACTACACCATCTGCTGCTTCAGGCCTGCTTTCCTCTGTCCGCTGTGACGGAGCACCGCTCAAAGACCTTTTGGGGTAAACAGATCAATTTGTAGCAAATGAGCCTCAGAAAATGCATGCAGAGAAAATTTAATGTATCAAGCAGTGCATAAACGCTATATTATGTACTGGCAGTTGCAAAAGAAACTACCTTTTAATAATTTACAAGAATTTAGAATTTAAATGGTTTATAACCCTGTTAAGATTAGAAAATTTTAAAGGAACACTATGCAACCTTATAGGACACAGAAGAAAAGTGGACAGTGTCTTGCCTCTTTGCTATGTCGCTTCTAACTAGAGCATAACTGGAGCACATGCTGACCGAGACTGAATATCGGTGAAAGAAATTCCCACAAATGTTACATGAGATTGAACTTACTCGCCATATTAACACATTTGATGTAAATAAGAGTTTAAGGTTTCAAATTATGCAAAGTTAGTGTTGCTTTAATAATTGGGTAGTGGCCTCTGTCTTTTTACCTTTCTGAATGTAAAAGAAAAATATTTCTACGTCGCTCCATTGTTCTAGAGTCAGTGTGACTTAAAGAACAGTGTTTACCTCTTACATCGTTCAGGGCTGATTTTATTTGTTATACTAGCACCTGTTATCTCAGAGAATTACACCTTTTCCCTCTGGGTGCTTTGTCCGCCTCTCCTTCCAGTCTTTTATACTTTACTGTGTGACCTCCAAAATAACTCATCCATCCTAAAAGTTTGATCCCGTCCTGCTGTGCCCGGCCTATCATTACGTGGCTGGAGGGGAGTTGTGCAAGAGGGTCACAGTTCTGGCCCTCCTGAACCCAAGGACCAGGGCACTGCTCTAAGAATAAAGCCATCTGGTTCCACAGCATTTCCCAAAAGCGTTTACTTTCTTGCACTTGTCCCTCTGGTGCTTTATTTGGCACTCTTTAATTTAAATATTTTATACTCTCATGAGTAATCTTACTACGATGTATGTTGTTGCTCCACCTTATGTGCTCATTTTTGGGCAATATATGGACATTAGGAGCTAAACCAAACATACTAACTCCACTACCACTGCATTGAATAAAATACAGGTAAAATAACTCACCTATAACACACCTTCAGCACATTTTAGTTACAGTTAGTTTTAGAAAATCTCCAACATTATGACGGATTAGAATAAGCTATTCTTGTATTTCTTATTATTATTATATCTACCTCATAAAGCAATATATAAATGCATTTTGCTTTTATTTTCACCTCTATGTTTTCCTCGTTAATTTGCAGAACCTTATCCTGTGCTGGACACTTTCTCTCTATTATCCGCAGCATTTACTTCCACATAAAGACGTTGATGCACACCAAACTTGGTCTTGAGTATGTGTGTATGTTATGTGTGGTCAAAATATCTCCATAACATGGCATTTTGCTACAGTTGTGCTGATGTAAAATAGAGTTTGCACAATGCAGAATGAGAGCCCCGTAGACAACAGTAAGATACTGCTGTATGTTTCTCCTCTCGTATTGTAGCCGTGCATCTTACATCTACTGTCATCTGTTATCCTCTTTGTCAGTGGATATTGGGGTCAGATGTCACTTCAGTGTCTCACACTAGATTCTCACAGTGAGAAGCTTATAGAAGTCTTGGCTGGACAGAATATCATGCTTTCACGCTAAAGAGCTTTTCAAGTGGCTCTGTCTCACCTGTTTCCATTACTACCAGGCCATCTGCCTGCGTTGGCCTAAACTCAGAATGAAATGGGCTTTATCTCTCTTTGCATCCTTCTCTCTCCACTTCATCTCACCATTTATTAATGCTGATTCTGCCTTTTAAGGAAGAAAATGAATGGCCATATGTCTGATGTAGTGATGCTTGATGTGGCGGCACAGCAATGCTACCAGTGCAGCTGCCAAGAATTAGTGGAAGCATGGGTTTGATTCAGATTTTAAATGCGAGCTATTGAGTGAGCACGAATAGGGACGAAGCTGATACACACGTGGATACTGTTAACTGCACTGGTTTATACAAATAAAGGATCCATAAAGTAGATGATTACATTTTAAAATGATATTTAAACATTCTGTGTAACCAACTGCTGTGGCTAAAATTTGTTTGACATACCACAAGAAAAAAAAACAAAAAAACAAGCTTATTACGAATACTAACTACTTTAAAGCAGGATTACAAAAAAGGTAGTTAATACCTTAAAAATGTAAATACAGCCAAAACAAGAATCTAACTTATAATGCATCAACAATTTTCTCTAAGTGTGTCCCTGGCTACAATGCTGTGCTTGTAAATGATGACTATCACCAGTGTGTACAGCCAAGTGACTATCATTAATAAATGGAGAGGACAGGACAGAGCATTAGAGCTGTAAAGTGCAGGTGGACTATTTTAATCCATCTCATCCATCATGAATGTGAACATGTGGAAAGCGTAGATGGAAAGATAGAAGGCTAGATAAAGAGCAAGATGGTTTTTTAGAGACAGCGGCAGAAATGGGGTAATTCAGAGTTCATACCAAATTAACGTTTTGTCTCTCACCTGTGACACAGATCATGACCAAATAGTCACATAGAAACCAATATTTTTAGAGATCCAGGCCATTCATATGTTGTCTTATTATTATAAATATACAGTGTGCTAGTCATTTCACCCTGCAAAGCTCCGAGGTTTTTCACCTTTTAAATTAGATTTGATTAGGCCATATGTGTATGTTAGAGGCCACTTCAATGTTCACCAAACCATCCGATTCCCACAGGGCCTTTGTGTTACAGTAGGGACCAGCCCTGTCTATCCATTCCTTTCATCTGTCACTCGTCTACATATCAAACACCCATGTCTTTGTTGGTGCTGAGCTGAAGTTAACTCGTTCATGTCAGGACAAGTACAGTAGGGTCATCTTTATCACAAACTGACATTAAGCCTCATTATCAACCGTATGAGTTTAAAATTTTGACTTTCTAAGCTTACATGTGTGATACAGCACAGCAGGATTCATTGTCTTAATTAACCTCTACTCACCAGTCCATGCTGTATCTCTCCATGATTTATAAGTCGTACAGGTATTCTCTTTCAATTCAGTCCAACAGTGCTTTACAAGGTTTTCCCAGGACACCAGCAACGAGCGCATGCCGCACGCACAATATATCACTGCAGGGTGTGAAAGCTGCTGAGGGATTTAGAGTATAGAAAAGCATTATACACAGGTGCAGAAAGGAACAGTCTGAGGTAATATTGCTGGCTGAGCTAGCTTTTTTCAAGCTTTACATGAGGCTTTAGATCATATTTAATGTCCAAATGCAGGATCACCAATTTAAAATATGCTTTGAGACAGTAATTTTTTTGATAAGATAATACAAGAAACAACAAAGAACAGCATGAAATAAATATTTTATTGTGATGGATTGACTTGGCTCCAGGCACAGAATGGCAATAAAGGTGTAACAGTTTAAATAAAAACCACACATTAAACCATAATGTTAAAGTATTTTTGGCATCAAGGGTGAAGTGAAAGAGTTTAATGTTCGAACAGACACCACTATTGTGTTAAGGCAGTCAGTGTTTCCAGTGTTCCATCCCTTTTAATGAAACCAGAAGTAAGAACTCAGCACATAAGCTGTCTTTGTCTCCAGTGTGTGTCCTAACTGTATCTCAAACAGTGGCGCTGCTGAGAACAAGAGGCATGTGAACTGTATTTGTATCTACAGTATCTAAAGTGACCTTGTAGATTAGGTTTGTGATTTTATTGTACCTTTGAGGTAAATGAGCTAGAAAATAAACTACATCTACTTTATACACTTTGGCTGTAATGCTATTTTTGATCTTTTTGCACAATTTTCCACAGTTACCGGTCTAAGTTTCTTTCTCTAAGCAGCAGTAGAATTCCCAGGCAGCACAGACCTTGAGATGAAAAGGTTAGTGGGACTATAAATGCTAAAAAAAATCCAGTATAGGTGCTATTTTTCCCCTCTAAAACATAAATATAACATACATATCTAGTGATGAGAGCATATATACACAATTGAAAGACATTTGAGCTGCAGTTTGCAGGGCAGGAGATAAAACACACATATAGTTTACAATATATAATGCAAACTAAACAGATAAATACAAATTTAAGCTTCAACATTACTCACAGAAACTAATGTATAAAATGACAATCTTTGTTGAATTTAGATTTGATAAAAACACATGCATATTTTGATTGACCTATTAAAACCTCAATTAAATTAGGTCCTTGTTGACATGATTCAAAATCTCTTTGAGCACTTAAATGCAATACTAAAAGTATGTTTAATAAAAATTTTGTTTCTAATATATTTACGGCTGCAGCAGGTTACACTGATTAACACAAAGCTATAGAAATGTTATTGTGAGGTGAATGTGGCTTTGATTAATGCAAAATCAAAACCAGTGCAGTGTGAAATTTAAACATGATCACAATCTCACATGTGCAGGTAACTCATGGGTATTGGCTGATGGTGTAAAAAGGTTACCCATTCAATAAGCAGAAAGTTTTATTACTTAATTAAACCACCCTAAGAGGCCAACTTGAAGCCTGTGCAGAATACTGATCTTGTCTAATAAACTACAGCCCTGACGAGGCTGTTTGTGCATGTTTGAATGTACAAATGGTGATGTATAGGGTTTTAAATGCTGCTGTAATGGCAGCAATCTATTACACAAAGAGTGTGTCTATTTGCAGTCAGACTGAGTCCAGGGAAACTACGTGGCACACATAGTGGATCACAAAATGAAGTGAAAGCTTGGCTGACGAGCTGGTCCTGCCAAACAACCTTGCCTGAGGCATAATTGAAGTTTATAACCTCATCTTTTTATAGCTTTGGATGTTAGTGCCTCTAAATGACAGCTTATCAATGCGTTCACAGTAACTTAACATAAATCATAACACAAACGGTCAATGTTGAACAGTAAAAAATAATGGAGACATGTAGAGCTGGATCCTTACTTTGCATAATCAATAATATTTAAAGAAATAAGGCTGCATCATCAAATCCTGAAAAATAGGTTAATGTGAGCCTGAGTGAGTTTTTTGGTAGTGCAAAACAGTACATATTATTTGTTTGCAAATCTTTGTATGTCTTTGTATAAGATGCATAGCTTGTCAATCATCCCACAAATCACAGTCATAACACAGATTGAGGAAGTGTAAAGTAATCATTACCTGCTAAAGTGTGGCCTTGACTTTGCCGATGCCAAAAGCAAAAATCAATACACACATACACAGACGCGCACATGCATTATGTATGTATAAGAACAGTCCAGCAAGGTGTGGAGTGGGAGACTCATCAGTCAAGCAGATTCCAGCGCAGGGCTCTAGCTGCTCAAACGCTTGTTACAGTTACCATTAAAGCTACGCTGATCGGCTGTAAGTGAGCTGCCAATGTGAGTAATGTTTCCCCTCTCTGGTGTCCATGTATATTCCGCGACACCCGCAAAAATGCTCCACTAAATACAATAGAAAGACAATTGCAACTTATTCATAAAAAAGCTTTCGTAACTTGTGCTCAATTGAATGTGCTTGCTTAAGTGCTTGCTTTTTGGCTTAACAGCACTTTCAAGGTCTCACAGTTTTGTGCATTATGCTTAAAAGGGTCGGGCTAAAAGGTTTGCGATTTCATAAACGACACATCAGACAGGCTTGGTTTTTTGCTGCCCATAGCAACAGTCACATTTATCCGAGCTTGACCCGTGTGTCTTGACTGTAGAACAGGACTTGGAGAAGTATGGCCACGTCAATTAGTATCTGGACTGACCCACACACCCAGAACTGAGCGGGACTTGCGTTCAGCACAAAGTAAGTGGTTTTGAAGACGTCACCGGCCGTCCACAGCAGAACCATTTTCACACTGAAAGAAAAGAGACAATGGGGATATGAGGGAGGTGTGAGAGAGGACAGGCAAAGAACAATGGTGAAATGAACAAACCAGATGGTTACAAGCATAAGTAATGTCTTTGGTACAGCTAATACCTAAAATAAATACAAAAATACAATAATGTAATATAGCATATAAACAATC
The DNA here is from genome assembly GCA_024349245.1 of Neodontobutis hainanensis. NCBI lineage: Eukaryota > Metazoa > Chordata > Actinopteri > Gobiiformes > Odontobutidae > Neodontobutis > Neodontobutis hainanensis. The sequence continues at coordinate 8,543,454 of JALDNG010000015.1, forward strand.
CAAGGATCATTACAGATCTTTTGAGCAGCTTATAATTGTCTATCCTGTCGAGAGGGAAAAGCTGTTAAATGGGGTCCATGGGTTATTAAATATTTTACAGAATTGTTTCCAAGTTCTTAAGTGATTGACTTAAAGACAACCACTCATTCACATAAGATAAGATCCCGCGAGACACAATGAGATATAGACTATTTAATCTCAGATTTTAAAAACTCACACAAAAGTCCTAAATGCATCAATATATTCATTTATGATTTTACAATTATAAAACAATAGGGACACAGATATGTTCAGCAAATTCAAAGCCAATTATTTGGTCTTGATTTCTTATATTTCACACAAGAAACAGCAGGCTGCCAGTGAAAAATCAAAATGCTGACTGAAGTTCCTCAACTGCCAATTGCTCACACAGAGATGAAGAAAAGTGGAAAATAATGGCGCTGCCTTACACTGGTTTTCACAAAATGTTACAGTCCAGTTTAGTTCACTATGTTGCACATTTATTCCAGTTAGCTAAGTTAGCACTTTAAACTATAAATTAAGACTTGTTTTATATTGACAGTATATATTTTTAGATCTACCTAGATTTATCTGTTTCTTGTTTTGTTTATGCACTAAAATACTGAGACTTGTGTGCCATTCTCTCAGCTGCGTTAACCTGAACAATACTGTATTGCTTTGGTGGAAATGAGGCTTGCTGGAGAATCACTGAATTGTGTAAAGACCTTGAAGAGGACAGCAGTCTGTAAAGACACATCACAATTCCCCAAAGAAGTCCTAAAACACAGTCCAGAAAACACTGTATAACTTTTCTTTTAGTAGTTTTACTTGGCTATTTCCGATGTCTTCTTTGCTTCAGTCCACACTCATGTTTACTTAACTCTTATCCTTCACAGTGGTTGCTCTCGTCGTACTCCACCTACAGCCTCTAGCTCTCAGGACACTCAGGTCCCATAGGGATGCATGTAACAAGAGTTGATTCTTTTTATTAGCATTGACTTGGTGTGGGACACAGCAGGAGTCATCCGTCATTGCTGGGACATACTGTTAGGGTTACAGGGGTGAGGGAGAAAACGGGGTGGACAGAGAGAGGATGCAAAAAGCTTCTATCTGGTACGAGACACAGCCAGGACTAAGACTACAAACCCATCAGGGAGAGAACATGGGGGCCTCTGTGAGACTAGATACGGATGATGAGTGTGCACGCTTGTGGAGACAGTCTTAATGACTATGGGGACAGCTGTCTTATCCTTGAGCTCTCCTTCCACGCTCACGTCAAGCTCATAACCCTCCTCTGGGCTCCCTCTAGGCCTGTACGAGAACGCAAATGTTAATGGCAAAAAAACAGCTGTGGCATAGCAAGGAATGAAGATGTAATTATTTAAATTTCGGGAGGTGTACCGTCTCCACCAGGGCATGACGTATTCAAAATGTAAAACAGCAGGCTGGAGATGAGGTGTAATTTCATCTCTCGCAGTTGTTGAATGCAACACTGTCTCTCGGCACATCTGGATACTTTCAGACCCAATCGGATCTGCTCTAAAGCACTCATGTGTTAACTCAGAAAAAAAAACATGATTACTGAGTAAACACAAAGTTACATTTTATTCTTTAAGGTGATAGATCTTTTTACAGTTTGGAAACAACTTTAAGCTGCATGTACATTTTGGCAACAAATCTTTAGGGCCAACAAAGTTCGCAATATACTGTATAATCATTTAGGCTACTCGTGCTCAAGGCTACAAAGTACAGGTCACTGGTTGATGAGGACCGGTGTATGGACATAACGGCAAATAATACAACATGGAGAACCCACGTTTTACACATATTCTTTTTGTCGTTTAAGGACTGGCTTCCATATAAAGCACTGTTCCTGACGAGATTAGCATAAACATCCCTAAAGGTTGTTTGTCATTGTCTGTCTCTAAATGTCAGCCCTGCGACTAACTGGCCAATGTCCAGGGTGTACCCCGCCTCAGGCCCAAAGCTGCTGGGATAGGCTCCAGTCACCCGCGACCCCTAACGGGACAAAGCAGTAGAAAATGAATGAATGAATGAATTAATCCCTAAAGCAGAAAAGCCTACCTTAAGGTAAAATGCAAATCTTCCTCAGAAGACAGGTCTAATCTGACCTGTTTGACTGAGGTGAAAAACAATGCACTATGATTAATCAATAAAGTATTAATTCTTATTACAACAGACCATTCTAATAAAAAGTGTATCAGAGTAGACATAGTCTGAAAGGAAGGAAATAAAAGAAAGCTGGCATTATTTCTTTTTGTGCATTTAACACAGAGCTTTTTGATTTTTGCTGTCTTGGTCTGATCCACCCACATGAATTTAACCAAAGGCTTAAAGCTTAAGGCTTCACTACAAATCATGCCATTTCCACCTTGACTGACCACAGAGTGCTTGTTTAGTGCCCCACTCAAGTGTAACACTCCCCCTCCAATTTTAACTTGAGGGACTTTGATTGAATGGCTCCAAAAATAACAAGTGCTCAAGAATTTAAAATTGTCACGCTTTTACTTTTCCTCTTGCCAAGCTGCCAGTGGTCCTTGGGGAAATGTTTCGCTCTTTGTTCTTTTTTACAAAGTACTTCACAGTGTACTCTTGAACCTTACATTTTATAGTTTGTCTCTGCACTTTTTGCGCTCAGCATCACTCTCTGCCTTCTCTTTACTGTCACTGCACTGTCAGTGTTACTTTTACTGACAGTGGAATATTTGGTTACTTTAATGTTCCAACCATACTCTGTACCTAGATAGACAAGTAGGGGACTTTCATCTCATTTGCTGCCGACTGTGGGGCTGCAGTACATCTCATGGGCCTTGCAGCCTGATCTTTCAACACAACTCAAACTTATAACTACACCTCAAAAGTTCGCCTAACCACCTGTTGTATGTCATGGGTTTCCACAATGCCTCAGATTCCATTGCCCTTTAACTCACTTAAATCTATTGTGAAAAAAGATTCTGTACTTCATGGCAGAAGTTTGCAAAATACACAGTGTGTTCAATACAGCAAAAAAGCCTTCCTCTCAGAGTAACTAAAATTAAAATAATGGCTCCAGTTACAGTCTATATTTCAAATGCAGTGTTTTAGCACACAGTAGCTGTCTATTAATTAATAAGCTGTCATGGTAAGAAGGAAATAAAAAAAATAGCTCATGCTAATCCGTCCACTGGTATATTCTGTGAGTGTGGTGAATAAATGTGAATCCTAATTTACTCAAAAAAGTGACAGCCCTATTAACCGTTGACTTTTCTGATCAGCGAAAGTGAAATTAAACGCCAGTCTGTGTTCTATAAAAAAAATCTAATTAACATTACAAAGTAAGAAAAAGCCAGAAAAAATGTTTTCCCTTTAAGAACTTTCTTTAATTAAACTTTAACAGTCTCCTCAGCTCTTCTACCTCCCATATACTATTTCTGTATTCCTTTTCAGGCCTCAACCCTCAATGCCCACCTTCAGCCTTAAAAAATCTCTGCCCTCCTTTGGCTACAGCCTGTGCACAGAGAGGGCAGCCTTCATTAATTAAGATGAGCTGTTAACGGTGTAATTAAAGAGGGTGGGTCATTGGTTCCATTCGGTGGTGGCAGTGCAGCAGAATAAAGACAAAGCAGCGTTCGACGGTTGTTTGTCTCCAGCTGACACCCGTATCTACGCACATAGACTGCTTCATGCATTTCACATGCACTGCTTGTCATACTAGTCTCACAGAGCTCCAGATCTCATCTATCCTGGGTCCTTTTGCTCGGTCAACAGGGCGATGAAAGACACAGAGAAAACAATTGAACTTGGTCTTGAGTGGGGCTGTGAGTGTCAGTTGGGAGAGGGGAGTGATTATAGTATTGATTGAGAATAGTGACTATCTCAGCTACAGAGTCACACGTCTTACCATGTGCTTAGAGGACAGTTACATTCATTTCTTGGAGACATATCCTAATACCACATTGGTTACGCAACACGTTAAAACTAAGCATGTTACTATAATATATATGGCGGCACGACTGTTGCCTTTCAGCATGAAGGTCCAGGGTTTGACTTGCAGGTTGGACGGGGCCTTTCTAGCGTTCTTCTCACCATGCTCGGGGGGAGGGGGGGGGTTCTTCCAGGTACCCCAGGTTCCCCCGCCAACATAAAAAAAAAAGTTTTATGGAGCATATTCGCCAATAGCAATGCCCAGAAAGATTATGGCCTACAAAGTAGAAAACAAAAATGTAACTTCAAGTTTTTAATATTTTAGTTGTACTTTGTTCTTTCTGGATTACAACTGTATGTTTTACTTTGAATAGTATTGGTTCTCTGATTCCCACTCACATCTGAAAACTTTAATATTCATACATACAGTATTTACCAAAGTCATGTTTAAAAACGTTTTAAATCATACAACATGCAAACAAAGTTTTCCCTCAAACAATCACACACTAATTTCTTCTACTTGGACAGGTCCCCCATTGATTACTACTGACCTGACACCATCTGAGCTGAGTGTCAGGAGATGAGAGGGTGACATGGTAGACCGAGAATACTTTGGAGATGGAAAAAGAAACCGTTTTGAGACAGATGTGGGGAAGAAAATGACGAGAGATGAATGTCAATGAACCAGGGGCATGGGACAATAAAACTAGACGTGGGCCAGGGACAAATGCACCCCGATAGTGGCAAAGTGACAATAGCAGGGAGAGCGATGGGGAGCGCCTGACGGGGTGTGTGATTGCACCGCAGGAGGATGTGGGCCAGCAAGTAATTGCGCTGTGTATCGAACTAGGGCTGTCAGGCCGGCTATTTGCTCTTGAAGGTGGCTTAAGTGGACAAGTGGAGCATTAGTGGTGGAAAAAGGGCTGAGTGACATTTAGGAAAAGATAGAGCAAAGGCAGATAATTAAAAGAACTAGAGAGTATCCCGTTCCAAATAGTTGCAAAGTTGCCTGATGTATCTATGTCACTTGGATGATCAGCTTTTTTGTTTTTTGTGATAAATGCTACACATACTTCACTAAAACAGAATGAAAAAATAAAATGATAATCCAAAAATGTTGCTCTGGTCTTCCATGAAAGTTTACTTTTTGATTTCTTATAATCAAACCAATATTTTTAAGTGTTTACATTTTTTTGATGTTTTATCAAGGTTAAGAAGGGAAAACACCTGATAAAGTTGGTAAAAGTTATGTTGCGAAATTGCCATTACAATGACCTTTTTAAAGAGGTGAATGATGTTTCTACAAAATATAAATAGGAAATGCAGAGGTCACTGTTAAATAAAATGGATGTAACAGAAGTACATTCTGACAAAACAAAAAAGACAAAAATCAATGGAGACAAGCAGGAAATGTTCATGTCAAATATGAAGCAATAAGACTGGACAAGTGCACACCTGGTGAGAGCACAGCTGATCAGGTAACGAGACAAGAGCAGCCTGTTGATTCTGATTATGTCAGATATGCACCAATAACATTTGGAATACATCTGAAACTGAGCTAAAAATAAAAGTGAGGCGTGTGGCCACAATGTAACAACTAGATGAGTGGCTCAGATTCTACATTTTCTACGTCTGCTGAATTTTTTTATTCTAATAATTTTAAGATCAGATGTGTGGTGTTTGCAAGTTCTCCCAGTGTCTGTGTAGGTTTCCCCTACTACTAGAACACAATCTCTTTTACAAAAGCAAAAGAGATTTGTAATCTCAGATGGACTATCCTGGATAAATAAAGGATTAGAAATATAATATAATTTGACCAGTATGCCGACAAACGGAGCACTGCTGGAAGAGAAGCACACTCAAACAGCCAGAGGGTTACCGCCCTGAAGATCATTTTCCCAGAGCGTTTTACAAAATATCTCTATCAACAAGACAAAACCAGGTGAGGATAAACACTACCCAGTACAATTAAAAAAATCTGGAAAAATAATTTATTTAGGTAATCAACAGACAGAAGATGTGTTTTAGCTACTTGTTTGTTGTATTTACTTACAACAGCTGTACTCACACACTCACCTGGTTCCACAGTGGCCATTGTTGCTCAATTAGCATGCTTACATGATAAAAAATAGGCTGAAATTCTTCAATTTACAAAATGCGTGTAAGAGGCCAGAGTGGAAAGAAAAAGCATAAATGCCAACACAAAGTGGCACATTCAAGCATGGGTTGATGTTTCCAACTTCAAAGAACTATACTCAGCATTTCCTTGTACTTTGCAGTGCACCCATGCATACACGCACTGGCATGATGTACCCACGCATCAGTACATGTTTGCCCACACAGAGGGGTATGTGTGTGTGTGAGCTGATTTAACAGCATGCCCGGAGATCTCCCTGAGGGGTGCAGATAGACAGAAATCAAAGACCCTGAGAGGGAGAAGCCGAACTGCTCTTAACCCACTAACTATGAATTATGCATGCTGATCGATCGCACACAGGCAAACACTGAAAGGTTCCCAACCTGCCAGGAAAAAGATGGATTCTAGTTCAGGAAATGAAGCAAATAGTAGGCAAATGAAGGAAAGAGTATGCCCCAGAATATTTAGATTATTTTTTCTGTTTAGAATAAATAAGCCAGTGTAGAGATAAATTATTGTGATGGCTATTTTTTTTACTTATTTCAACTCTTCTTATATAACGTAAAAAAGTTATATATCTGTCTTAGCTTACAGACTCAATTAGGTCAAATATAACAACCACATACCATGAGTCTGTGCACTGCTATGTATTCATTATAAATATAGAATATGAAAAGTCATGCTGCGCTACAATTTTAATTCATGGCACGGACTGCAGATCCCTTCATCTGTGCAAAGTCACACAAACAATAAAGGCATTAATGGAAAATCCTTATTATGGAAACACAACAGGTGAGTGGATCACAGTGACAAAGCAGTTCCATGACACACATAGTGCAAAAGGATTGTTGCTAGGATTGAGTCTGTTAAATGCAGTGTGTTTTTGTTTTTGCAAAACAGTGCACACACAAGCCTAATGGAAGAGGACCTGAAGATTGTAGATGTCTATCTGCTAAACATTTAAAGCACTAGAACACTGCTGCTGGCTTTTATACTTCATTAGAGCGCGGAATATACATCTTGCCACGCCATGACATTTCACCTGCCCTCACTGTAGCTGAGTATGCTCATGCATGTTTCTAAACTGCAAGACTGATTAACAGGCTGACGATTTTGCATTAAGTCTCTGTGCCACAATCTACATGAGCCCAGGTTGCTTTCTTAGCCACACACTGTAGAAGTATGAAGCCGTAAGGTCAGTGTAGAGGGAAACCTCTGGTTCAGTTCTGGAAGTTGATAACCTTGTGCTCCCTCGTGTGGAACACAGCAATATGACATCAATAGCAGACACTGATCAATGCACAGCAGATGTAAACAAGAGCCAACAACGTAAACAGTCAAGTTAGTAAATAATAAAAACGTTCATAACACGATTTACGTACATCGAAGCTTAGGTTAGAAAACAACACCACAGTTTGCAATATTTGTTTTGGTTCTAAGCAACACATAATTGGTTCATATTGTAATTAGGTTTGGGAAACAGAACCGGCACATATCCTGTTCAGTATGAAGGGGTAGGAGTGATAATATCTATGGCCTTGCAGGTAGGGTACCTCAATGTTGACCTGAAGTTGATGCCATTACAGACACCCCTGCTTTGTCCTCTGCTGCCTTTGGAGGAGCCAGCATGAGACTGCTACTGAGAGGACACAGCTGAAGAGCCACTGTCAAAAGAATAAGTTGTGAAGAGAAAATACTGCCAGCTGTGAAGATATAAGAGTGAAAAATAGCATGTAGAAACAAGTGGAAGACATGTTTAAAGCTCATTATGTACAGGAGATGTCTATTTTTGTCACATTCAGCAAAATTCTTATGTAACTAAAAAACACATAAAAATATACAGATAAACTGTCCAAGAAAAATAAAAACTGAATGAGATGGATTTATTATAAAAGTGGAAAAAGCACTGTATCTTGTGCAGACTTCTCTGTCAGTTCACAGACACACTGCCACTGCCAATGTCCCCTCACTGTCTCTGAGTGACATTGAGAAGGTTGGCAGCTCCGCTGCAGAGCTGGCATAGGAAAATAGGAGAGGCGGCAAAATAGATAAAGTTAATGAGAAAGAAGAGAAAAATAGGCAGACTCCCGGGCAGCCAAGCAGAGCACTGAGCAATCACTCGCGCACAACACTTTGTTTATACAAACAAATCACAGCTTCAGCATTCAATTGCTGCCACACCTGAGTAATGAGTGCTTTTAATTCCAATACAGAGACAGAGACACTTCTTGAACAAATACTGTCAGATAAATACTTTATTTCAGTCAATACTACATGATTAGCAGTATTATTGCAAACAAAAAAATATTAATTATTAATAATTATTGTATATATATTAGTTAATGTACAGTTTTAAACTTGTATAGCCACATATGAGAACTGTATTCTCTAAGATGTAAGGTAAAACTACTATCAACCACTATTCATTCACTTTCTACCACTTAGACCCGTCAGGGGTTGCAGGTGACTGTAGAATATCCCAGCAGCTTTGGACTAGAGGCGGGGCTGACATTTAGAAACAGACAGTGACAGACAACCATTCACTCTCACATTCATTCACTTTAGAGTTGCCAATTAACCTGTACATGCATGTCTTTGGACGGTGGGAGGAAGCCGGAGTACCCGGAAAGAACCCACGGCAACACAGGGAAGACATGCAGACTCCTCACAGAAAGACTTCGAGTCAGTCAGAATGTTTGAGCTTTTGAGGTTTTGATCTCACGACCTTCTTGCTGTGAGGCAGGAGTACTAACCATTCTGCCACGTGCAACTACTTGTATTTTCATATAATATTCACCAAATTTAAAAAAAACAGACAGAGCAAAATAATTTGTGACAGAATTCTTGGAAAAGTAAAAAGAGTTGCTTGTATCTATTATAGAGTAATAAGACAAGATAAAAAGCACTGGTTTTAATGCAAGAGGAATGGGCCATACCACAGCAATAGATTAATGCTTGAGATACTGGGCACAATGCATTTTGCACTTCCAATAATCCAATAAATGATGCTGTTACATATAAATAAAAAACAAGTGTAATTGTATTTCTAATGCACAGTATCTAACATTAGAACCCTTTCTCTCAGCAAACACACACAAGTCATCAATATGACTCAAGACCAACCTTTCCACAACATCTGTGTATTCTAAGATAATAAAGTTGATAGGGTCCTATAGTATCTATGTATACAGTATATTCATACAGTCACACCTTAGTAATGGGGCTCATGAGAAAGAGATTGTAAAAGATATTTGTAAAACATGCAAGTTTCACAAGGGAACTGCAAACCACATACTGCCTAATAACTTTCGTGATAGTAGTGATGGTCAATCACTGGACACTATAAATTGTTATTTGAACAGTCTGGTTAGGCTGCAGTCATGCCAGGCCAATTAAATAATAAATTGATGCTCTGGGTTGCATTTTAAGATTTTTTCATTTAAATACGATATTGATAAATAACACATTAATTTTCTGCTGCTTGGTCCCGTTCGGGGTCACAGGCCTATCCCAGATGACAGACAACCATTCACTCAGGACACTTTAGCGTTGCCAATTGACATAAACATTCATGTTGTTTGGGCTCACAACCTTCTTGCTGTAAGGCAGGAGCTCTAACCTCTCTGTCAATGGAAACAATACAGTCAGATTTAGGGATGCACCGAATTTTCGGCCGAAAAAAGACCAAAAGTGCATTTTCGGTTTTCGAAAGACTTTTATCACCGAAACAATACAACCGAAACGTTGTGATGACGCAAACAGAAACCGCGACCTGCACATGCTTGAAGCAACATGGACGCAGTGGAACAGCACTTTTTACATGCAGCAAAGGCGAGTCTTGGCATATATGCGCTATATTGCATATAGCGCAGACCACGAGCTCCCCACGACATTCACTTCACACCAGTGGGTCTTAATAGAGAACATTCTCTCTCTTCTTGCCCCCTTTGACCAGCTAACTTAAGAGATCAGCTCCTCTGATGCATATGTAGCTGATTTTATTCCTTTAATCGCAGCACAAAAGCATCTCCTAAGCAAAGAGGTTGAGACGGACCATGGAGTGAAAACAATAAAAAGTACACTCTTAAGGCCCGTACACACCGGGACGAATATCGGCGCGTTTTTCAACGCGTTTTCTGTGTTCACACCAAAGCGATTTTTGCTGACGATGAGCCGAGTGAACATGCAAATTCATTCCCTGACATTAGATGCCGCTTAATGTAAAACAGAAATACCCCGGTACACAAGGTGGCGCTGCGCAACTTTACGCTTCTGACACTCGCTTTTCACTCAGAAGAAGAGGGCAAGTAATTTTTGTAATCAATGTTGCGTTTGTCATAAGGTCTTTGTGTTCCGACACCAACGAGACCAGAAACTCTAAATTCATCTTGCATCTTCTTCATCTTATTTCTTCCCAGCACCGTAGACGCTACTTGGCGTATATCTTCTTTGCCGTTAAGTATGTGTGCTCGGCAAGACCGTTTTGTGTTTGAGCGTCCCCAAGTTGTGTTTCACTGTAACTTCAGAAGCTCCAGACACGTAAGCAAAAGCGTCAATCTCATTGGTCAAATATTTTTTGACGCGGCGTGTCAAACCAAAAAAACAAACCTGAGGCGATTTTTAAAAAATGACGCTTTTACGCGTGCCGTTTTTCGCATCGGTGTGCACACTCACATTGGCGCTCTTTGTTTAGTCACGAGGCGTTAAATGTCGCCGAATATCACACGCAAAATGTCCCAGTGTGAACAGGCCTTTAGAGTCAGCACACGTTTCACCTTTGCACTTTATCGCGACTGTACTTGACCCGCATTATAAATACCAAGCCTAATTAGATGCGGGCATAAAGCAGCGCGCATAAGAAATCCTGGCCACGATGGATGCGGAGAACCCCCGTGGAAACGCAGCAGCGTCCAGGAGGAGATCAGAAAGCAGGAAAAAGACTTTCTGCAATAGATGAGGGACATGCACCCTCGTTGTCTGATATGTTCAGTAAAATCCTGAGAGAGAGAGAGAGAAAGAGAGTGCCTCAAATAATAATTACAGTTAGACTAATCCGTTCTTATTCTACTATATATGTGACTGTATATATCAGATTGTCATATTTCTGCTAGATATTGTTTTTATTTAATACATTTTATTTATGCACTGGCACTATTTAAATAAACTCTAAAATCTTTCTCAAATGTCAGGCAGGTGACAAGCTCAACCTCAATATCTAGATTGTTATATGTCTGAAGTCCCCACTCCCAGAAGTGATAACCCTCTTGCCTACTGGAGATGTTTATTGTTTTTATTTGTATTTATTTTTTATATATAGCGCTTTTCCAGTAGGCATTCAAAGCACTTTTTAAATGCACTTGACCTAAATGCCCTTTGTTTTTATAAGAGATAAAGTCATTTTAAAACCTTTCTGCAGGCCAGTAGGCATGTACATTATTATTTAACGTACACTTGAGTGGAATCAAATTAAACATTTTAGTTTAATAATTTTATTTTATATTGTGCATTGTTACAATGTGCTAAGTAAATATTTGCATAATTTGTAATATGTATTTTATTTTATTTTTTTATATTAATTTATGCAATTGCAATGCCTTAATTTTAGTTGAGTTAGTACACAGTCATAGCCATAAATGCAATGGTACTAATAATTTCTTTCGGTGTTTCGGTTTTTGGTTTTCGGCCTTGGTTTCCTCATTTTCAGTTTTCAATTTTGGCCAAGAATTTTTATTTCGGTGCATCCCTAGTTGGAATAAATATTAGTTTTGGATGATGCAATATAGGTTCCTATCCTTGCATTAGTCATCTCTGAGGCACTAATGTTGTCTTATTGTATGCTTAATCTTGAGTCTGATGTGGACACTTAAGACACAGGCAGATGTACACCCTGAGGACACTCATGTGAAATGAGGCACATCACAAAGAGGAAACATCATGGCAGAGAAAAGCTAAATTACCTACAGCGTACAGCCAAGTAAACTACTACTTTACTTAAAGACTTCATGATAATTCATTTACATGTTGATGGGGGGAGTCTGGAGACAGAATGGAGGCGTAGACATAGTGGAGGCTACAATATGTGAAAAATATAGTGCTTAGGCTTGATTCTCACAGAGGAAAGACATGCAAGCAGCTTCGTGTCTCTAATCCCTCTATACACCACACAGCCATACTTTTGCTTTGGAGAACAGGTAAAAAAAAAAACAAAGAAAGGAAGGAGATCAAAAAAGGATAAGAAAGTAGCTCATGCAAATAAACTAAAATTTAACAGTTGCAAAATGAAAACTTTCAGAGCATCATATAGATTTTAACAGAGACCAGCTGACATTACCGCAATGTCCCAGTTGTCAAATTTTGTTCCAGTCCCAAGGTATGCATGATAACATGACTCATAGACTGGAGCGTGCAACTACATTTAATATGCAAACTCCACACGCAGTCACATTGTACAGTGTGCACCGATTCAGTACTGATGATGACAGACAAGAGACAATAATGGGAATATAATGATCATAATTAGTGTGAGGTTCTGTGCCATTAGGGGCTTAATTTATCTTAAAGTCTTCTACCTGGGAGGCCCATCAGTATGCATAATGACCTTTACACACTCTATAGAGTGTAAATAGGGCGTTATTTTAATCACACTGACACTCTAACCTCTGCAAAGTGGTACCTGTATGGACCACATAGGCATTTCTGACCACAGCTATTTTAGCTATTATCCATGTAGAAAAAGTAAAAGGTGAAGAGGGAGCAGAGAGACAGAGGTCAAATATAGATTGGAGGACCTGGTCAGTTACATCACTGGTATATTACAACTACAAAGACTTATTATTAAAAGCTTTACTATGGTAAAAGTACTGCTATAATGTGGTATTTATTTCTGTAATGTACTAAACACTGGGAGGTGCTAGGTAAAATAGTAATTTTATGCTGCCATTAGTTATTTAACAAAAATAAAGCTAAAAGAATGTGGCTATGTCTGTGTGAACAGAATACCCAGAAGGAAAGACCTGGGTAAATCAATCTGGAAAGCCTTATAAAACCATTTCCAATCAATTTGGAGCCCATCATTCTTCTGTGAGAAAGAATGTTCCCAAGAGGAAAGCATTCAAGACAGGTGTCAACCTTCCCCAGAGGTGATTAACCAATAAATTCACACAAGGTCAACCCATGCCTCAAAGAAATACAAATCAACCCAAGAGCCACCACTCAGGCTACATAGAGCCTGTTAAATTCCTAATATTCATGACCGCACACTCAACAACTGACTGTCCTATTGTCTGTTTGGAAGGGTTGCCAGAAGACACCGCCTCTGTTTTAAAAGAACATACAAACACTACTGATGTTTGCATAAATGTAAATTTGTATCACATCTAAAGCTTGTAACAAAACAACAGTCATGTGAACTCGTACATTTTTATACAAAACATAAAAACATCAAAGAGGATGCAAACGTTTTAGTGTATAATATTATAATCTGTAAAATAGGGGCTACAAACCTTTAAACCAATATCCAAATTGATTGAACATTTGACCTTGATTATGATTATTTTTACATTTAAATTTAGTCATTTAGCAGACTTTTTAATCCAAAGTGAGGAAAACAATGAAAGCAATTTTAACACAAGGTAGCAAAAAGCATAAGTGCACAAAAAACTTGTCAGTTAGAACCCAGCACAGTATACAAGGCTAAGAAAGGAGTTTTTTGTTTTGTTTTTTAAGAAAAGGAATCAATAGAAAGGAAGTAGAATTCAGTGTTTGTCAGTCAGGTTTTGACGGAAGAGATGTGTTTTCAAGGGTTTTTAAAGATGGCTACAGAATCTGCTGATCTTGTAGCAGCAGGTAGATCATTCCACCAATGTGGAACAGATCCAGAGAAAGTACGTGAGAGTGTTTTTTTTTCCTTTTTGGGATGCTACCACCAGACGTTGTTCATTAGCAGAGCGCAAGGGTCTGGTATAGGAACATAGGTCTGTATCAGTGAGTGAAGATATGAGGGGGCGGAGCCAGTGGTGGTCTTGTAGCCCAAGAGCATAGCTTTGAACTTGATGCAGGCGTCAACCGGGAGCCAGTGTAACCTAGTGAAGAGAGGAGTTACGTGCACTCTCTTTGGTTCTTTCACGCCCGCTGCATTCTGGATCAGCTGTAGAGGTTTGGTTGTGCAGCAGGGAGTCCAGCCAGTAGAACATTGCTATAATCCAGTTTGGACAAGACAAGAGATAGTTTTATAACTCTAATGTAGTTCTTTGCACCAGCAAAGCTCCATAATGGTTCTGGGTCTAGTTTTAGTTTGATTCCAGTGACTCAGTACGTGTAAACAGCTAGTTGATGTGTTGCTGCACATAAATGAGAAATTTTGTTCCTATTGAAGTATTATTTTATCCTTCAATCTAATCTGCTGCTGCTGCTGAATACACAGTAATGTTTATGGAAATTGGGTATGAGATTTAAAATGGACTCTTTATATAACAAAGAGTACATCCATAGCATGTAAACATAGCTGAGGCTGTAAATTTTTTTTGTTTCTGGGCTGACAAAGAAGACAAGCAGAAAACATTGGCTGGAGAGGTGAATAACAGAGAAAATAGCCTTGATCTTGGAACAAAAATAAAAGCTCCCCCAATTGCTTAATGCACACAACTGTAGTTACATTTTCACCTTGAGTCCTTCTCAATAATTGAAAGTATAGCCATTTTTGGGTCTTTTTAATAAGTCAAGACTGGTGGAGCTACAGCTGTTTATACGTTACTCACTGACCTTCAACAGAAACAGTGCCCAATGGCCATAACAGTAACAATAAAGTTGTAGAATTAATACATTTTAAAATGAAAGTGACTTCAGATTTAATTAGTCTTAATCCATTAATTTTTAAATGTGAAAAAGACGTGACTTATAGGTCTCTGAAAACAACATTAATTTAGTCTGCAACCACAAAATGAATCAATGGTGATGCATTTATCCTTGTCAGTGAGTGAAAGGGTATTTCTACAACTTAATGACCATTTATTTCATGGATATAATTCAGAGAATGTTATTAACATATTTTGTTCATCAGAAAATAAATGAGTACACCCCCTGCCCATAAAGGTTAATGAAGCTACATTGCTTAAGGGTTAGGAGGTAACTCATAAAGTATTGTGGGAGTAAAAAGATATTATGAAATGTTTTTGGAGCTTTGTTTGACCTAATCATACCTCATGCCTTTTGTGGAGTGGTTGTTGAAGTTTTGAAGTAGTTGTGGGAGACCCAGCATGGCCTCAAACATGAGGGCCAAGGACCCCAGCGCCTCCACAAACACAGCGAAGTCCAGCAGCAGCAGGGTAACCACCGCACACAACACGGTAAAGCCGAAACAGAAAACAAGGTAGTCCTCAAACAAGCTCCACTTCCAGAAATAGTTCAAGTCCAAGTCTGCAAGAGAAAAGAAGAGTGTAACAGCCAATTTAAAAGATTTTCACAGGAGTCAGCAGCTATATATATCCACAACAAACATATAAGAAAAATAAAGTGAATACAATGCTTTTCTTTCTTTATGTACAGTATGTCCACTAAGCCCAAAGCGTTTTGATTGTCCAGTGGCACTAAACTTATAAATGCTAGAATATCATCTTAGCTTTTTTAGCCATAGCCTAACTTAGCTTAGTGTAGTTAGCAAACTCATCAACCCTCTTTGGTTGTTGGCTACTTGATTTTTTTCCAGATCAAGTTTTTAAGCCATACAGATATTTTGGGTAACTTCCATTCCATATTTTCTCAAAGTAAGTTCTAAATACAAAGCTTTCTTTCTTTGCAAAACTTAAAAGATGGCTATTTTAGCAGTGTCAGGACATTGTTTAAAGCTTCAGCAAGGTGTTTAAAAACTGCAGTCCAATAGTTTGTAAGGTGTGGACAGGACCATAACATGTGGGCCATAATTGCTAGAGAGATCAACTATCTTCATAGACTTTTCATAACGCTTGTTCTTAGTAGTACAGAAGCCGACTAAAGAAAGAATAAAATTCAATTGTGGAGGCTGTGGCTTTAAAGGAGAATGTGGTTACTATATGCGCAAATGGCAACAGAAGAGCAGAACAGATGGGTAGACTGAAGGACATAATGGTTATCTAACAGGAAAGATGTAAGAAGCAACGTGAGTGTTTCATTAGTGAATGCATAAAAATTCTGCAGAGACAGCACTTCTAAGTCAATAGATTGCATATACTGTACATAACTATATGGAACAAAGATAAATGAGAACCTCAAAAGCTTTTACATTTGTATTACTTTGGAATAGGGCTGCTATTTGGGAAGTTTATTGCCTTTAGTCTGAAGCTATTTCTTCACTGACACAACCCTATTTTTCAACTGCGGCCTTTACAATTCAAATTACTACAAAGTCCAATGTTGTCTGAAGCTGTTTGTGCTTCCCGAAGCATACTGTATTCAACCTGAATAGAATGGGTGGGCCGCATCAGTGACAGAGCAAAGAAGATACAGAATTAGATTTTCTTTTCTCAGCCAGAGCCATTCCAGCTTTTGCAAGCCTGTAAGTCTTCTGTAAGCAAAGTGCCGTCTCTGCAAACCGGAAGACTTTTGAGTTTATATTCTCAGGAGACTAGCTTTCTAAAAGAGCTTTGTTGGAGCCATCACAGAAAGTTTATGAAGGAAAACATTGAATATGCTTTATCCACCTTCCTGCCATCATAAGTTGTCTCCTCCGCAAACCATAATGTGGCCTGATCGATGATGGCTCATTGCTTATTTATGACCACGGGGTTGCTGAAAATGAGCTGACATCAGCAAAGACACGCGCCTAGTTAATAAGATAACATTAGTTATAGGAGGAACTCAAGTGTGAATTCTTTTTATGTTATCAGTTGCATAATATAGTACATAAGAAACTTTCCATTACATGGGTCCTTCCTATGCTTACACAATCCCAAAATGCAAACGGTAGCCACTAGCGTAATTAAATCTGCATTCATCTGATCAACCGTAAGAAGGCTGCAGCATGTCTGCCAGGTCAGTAGGGGCACTTTGAACACTGCCACCGCTCATACTTCAGTACACACAAGTAAAGGTGTCACTTTTATTTATTTTTTTTTACTGTAAGAAGTGTCTGTGGAGGTTCTCAGTCATCCAGGACATATTGAAGAAAAGGTTAAAACAAAGGCATCTGGACGTAGGTTTCAAGGTGAAGACGTTTCATTCTTCATCCAAGGAACATTTTCAATTCTGAGTTCAACTGGTACAAAAATGGCTTCCTTTACTTTGTGAGAAGTCTAGAACCTCCAAAACATGTGGCCCTCAGTTGTATACTGTATTTGACCTAATCTGCCAAAGTCTCTAAATGTAAATCTGATTTGATAAGACTTCATTAGCAACTAGGCATTAACCTAAGATAATTCAAAGGCACATTATTAGGCATTACACATGAAAAACACCATTACAACAAATACACAACTGGAAAGACAACTTTTTTATTTGTAAATGTAATTTGGTGCCCAAACAAAACTAAGGCTTACTAAGGCTGTTGAAGATGGTACGTAATCTATAATAAGGCAGAGTAATGAGCATATTCATGTTGCATAATGTTTAACAGACGCATACACATTAATCCAACCTGCCACTAGTGTTTAGAATTGCATCCATAAATGTTAGAATATGGTCTAATCAAAAACTTCACAGTGGACTGTTCGGTGCAAATACGAGGGAACATATTGGAAGGTCTCAGCAAAAACAAGTTCAAGGCTCTCAAAAAACAAAAACAGTTACAGTTTTATGTTTCATATGCTCAAGTGCTATTGTTGGCACTGTGAATAAAAAAGCCACTTATTGTATTAGCTGAACATATACAGATGCACACCCAACCCCAAACAGCATGAGACTGGGATGTTTTCATTACACTCCAGTAGGCTGCATCTGCTGTTGCATCCTGGAATAAACCTATGGAGTGAGACATCTTGCAGCGAGTTCAGTATGGCATGTTTATGGCAAATAGCAAATGGGATTAATGGCTTTATTAAGGAGAGCAACAAAAAGACACATTGCCAGCTGACAACATGCAAAGTTGGAATAGGCGGAGACAACACAAAACACACATCAAGGTTGGGGCGTAACCAACTGTGTGCTTGCCCCTACTACTAAGAAACCACACAGCGGGAGGCAGTGGGTTGGATCTCTGTGAAGAAAAACTACCTTTTATATAAAGTAAGGAGTCAGTGAGGCTGAGCAGAGAAAGATTAGAGAGGGCATCCTTTGTAATAATTATAGAAATGACGGGTCAATTTGGTGAAGGAGGACCTCAGTGCAACAATGACTAAAGTAGTGTTGTAATGGAGACTGCAGTCAGTCATGAGGACGACTAAAGTGTACTAAAAGACCAGGACTAGGCAAGGTTAAAGTGATTGAGTGATGTTTTTGCTGACTGAAGTTTGTTTGTATTTCACATATAATAAAAAATGTGCCTTAAATTTAACAAATACTCTTTAACCACATGATGGTAAAATTACAAAAAACTGTTAGATATAAGAAAGCAGTGTTTGACAGAAAATGTGCCACTATATCCTACTGAGATGCACTGGTGCTGCTGCTGTGGGTATGACTCTTGCTGGCTACATTAAAACCAGTGCATGGATACATATTTTGGCAGATAATAGAAACACACTTAATTTGCATTTTCCCCCTTTCTGCTGCATGGCATAGTAACTTAATTTTTATTTGACCAAGGCCAATGTATACTTTTTCACACTTGATCTACTAAACATGCACAAAATGATGCCTCTATGCCATGTTAAAATGTAGTGGAAAAGACATCATTGATTGAGTGTATTGTTTTATTATGTACTGATAAGCCACTCACTTTTTCATATCTACATTTTTTTTATTCACTTTTCTCTCTATTGCTTATGCACACCTAACACACCCTTATCCATTTGGCTTTCTATGGCGTAATCCAAGCTATTTCCATACATTGAGCAATGCTCCTCTATCCATCGCTACCTCATCTCATTTGCCTTGTATGTTTACCTGCATGATCAAACTGCCTAGAAGAAGATAATGACGACGCATTCATAACTTCTTAAATTTCTCCTGATCCCATACCATACATCATCACACGCTTCCTTCCCTCAACCCGCTTTACTCTTACAGTTCGTCATCCACCTCGCTGACTAAAAATAGTTAGTCAGACAGCACTCCTTGTCATCGTAGACAGAAAGGTGGTCTGACCTTTCCAGGCAGCATCTTGTCTGGTGTGATTTGAGGGCTTACAATGCACTTCAAAAGGCCCCAGACTCTAGAGACTGTCTATCCAAAGTCTTTGTTTACACAATTCAATTTGCCAGGGTGCAGCAGAGAAAGCTGCCCCAGTCTGGCCTGAAGTACTTGTCTAACATAGGCACAAACATTTGCCCTTCTATGCCCAAGATAGGATTTTCCTTCCTTCACTATACCCAAATAAACAAACCTTTCTGTTTGGAAATAAAATGGCATCCTTTCCAAATATCAAAGACAGAGTGTGTTAAATATATGTAGCACTGTTGTCTGTAAGAACGGCAAACTTTCACCATTTTATTCTATTATATGACCCACAAATGGAGTCCTGTGTGAACTGTGTGTTCAGATCGGCTGGTGTGTGGAAGTGAAAGTTTTGCAGATCTGTTGTAAGTATAACCCATAGTCTTGGATTTAGCGCTGTCAGGAGAAGGATGGATGGTAAACAGATAAAAAGTTGAACCTTGAGTAGATAGACTCAAAACATCTCCCAGCAGGCCGAGCAGACAGCCCAATACGGAGCCAGGAGTCAAAACCGAGACAGAGACGCCAATTGACTCTGACAGTTTGAGCGCTTGGAGAGGGGCTGACTTAGCACTGTCAGTTTTAAAGCCACTTGGTCCACTCAACTGTGCACCCAGCCTTTTACCATGTGTGAAAGCTGCTGTTTGACATCTCTGCTGAGGTACTTAGGTGATCCATGATGAGGTCTGAAGACATCCATGTTTGACTCTGAACCAGTGACTGAATGTTCAAGGGCTAAATTTAGGTGGCACTAGCTGTTCTTTTACAGGTCAAGAACATGGCACTATAGGGTATCAACAAGATGGACTCACCAGAAACATCCTCTAATCCCTCCTTGTCGAGTTTTAATAAGGACACCCCAGGCGTTCTGAAATCATTTGGATAGACAGAAAGTCACTGAAGCGTTCTGAACTCTTTCCCAACTAAAAAGCAAAAGGGAGAGTTGTTTCTGCACCACGGGAGAAAGGAAAACATGTCCTAGAAAAGGCACATACATTGTATACTTCCTTTGTAGAGTGCCTTAATTTAAAATAAAAAATAAAGTCCTCCTTCAACACTGAAAACTAAACTCATCCATACACCCACCAGGAATTGGAGAGAGATTTTAAAATATTACCATACCCATGCAATTTAAAACAAAGTAGAGGAAGTAAGTTAAATTGAGAAAAGGTTTTGGTTGGTGTAGTAGAATTATGCCCCTCACATTATCCACTTCATTTCACTCTTGCTCTCTTGTGCTCGTACTGCTTTGTTGTTTTCCCAAAGGAGGGAAATTTTAGAGGCAATGTTGCTAAATGTCAGCCTGAACCAACACCACTGCTGTCTGGAAAGGACGCTCACACCCAGCCATGTGTTACACAAGCTATTTGTGGTAACAAGGACCGCCATTTCTACTCTAATCCGAAAATGCCTGGACGTAAACGCTGTCTGAGCTTTTGTACAAGTGTATCATTAACTTCAAGAAAGGAATATTTTGATAGCATCATGGAATTACACAAAAGCATGCAGTGCGTAATTAGAATAAACTGTATAACACACAGAAGATTTGTTTTACTTTTTGTTGGTCTATAACAACACAAGATAAATGCAGGGACAAGTTTTGAATTATTACACTGCCACAGAGTCTTTATAGCTTCCCCTTTTAATTCAGCTTTTAATTGTTGCATCTGCACCTAATTATTATATATTGATAAAGTCCTATTTAATATGTTTTGTGTAATTTATTGTAACAGTTGACCACATCTCTCTGGATCTTTGCTTATGTGTGTCTATTCCCAGAGACAGACTGCTTTCTTGGGTTTTATACAAAAGTACTTTATGCGTTTACACAATATCCTGAAGATTATGGCTATTTCAGTTTCCGCCTACTCGTTAGAAAGAAAATGTTTTTTAGCTGGTCATAATGTTGTATTATGGTGCATCACAAACACTGACAAAATATGTATTCAGAGTTCAAATCAGCTCAAATTCCCAATTCAAATTTATAATATGGGATTATTACACTTTATGACAGCTCAATTTTTAATATTAATAGCATTGAGAATTTTGAAAATACATTAAACTTTACAGAGTAGCTCTGTAAATAGAGAGTTTGATAAACAAGTTTGTAAGATAGACCTGGGAGCAATCTACGACCACACGAATGCAGAATATATGTGAATATTACGGTCAAAGTGAGATTTGATATTAGCACTTACTAGCAAAAACACTGCTGGGCATGTTTGACAATTAATTAACTAGAACTGAAAAGTAATATTGAATATTTGAGACAGAAAGTCAGATGTAATTTTCCACTGCAGTAGCAGTGTTAGACAACTCTGACCTTACCGGCAACCTTTGACTATATTATCCATAGCCCATCAGTATGTATATATATGATTGTTTTCTCTCTAATGAGCTGCACTAATACCAACAACATACCACAACTATTCTGTGACCTCCAAGACCTTTGTAATTTACTAATGGATTCAACATTTGTAAACATGTCTTCAAAAACAGTTGCCTCTAGAGCTGACTGTAAATCAAGGCCATTTTAGAATTATGCACAAAGGAAGTGCAACCATGATCGTCAGATATAAAGATGGCATGAGAAAGACAAAAAGATTCCTATTCAAACATTCCCTTTCTGAAAAGACACGAAACACAAGTCAGTACGGTAGGTATGACATGTCTCTACACTAGACAACATTTCTGCTTTACTGACAGTTCTAGGATGCGGTCACCCAACCCACCATCCAACCTGCCTTTTAACATTCACTCAAGCTCCACTGCTTTGGGTCACTTGTGTCCCCGACAGTCATTGGCCACTGCCTGCTAGTGGGAGATAAAGAGTTAGCTTGTCAGCATCTGTTATACAAAAAAAAAATGCCTGTCTTCTGCCAGGTGCATGAAGAAGCTCTTTGCAGGCATAGCCAAAAGTGAAATTCACTTCAGTTAAATGCCTTTGACTACACATGTCCTAACCAAAACAATTCAGGCTTCTTTATGCAGACATGCTGCCAGCTGGACCAGTAAATGTGTCAGATCTGTTCAAGAGAAAAAAACTAGAAATTTAGAAACTTCAAAGACATTAGGTGAATTTTTTGAAGTTTAGAACTTGCTACAAAAAAAAAAGGATACACTCACTCCTGTGATATAAAAACACCATCTGGAAAGAGGAAGTTTGTCTATAAGTCCACACTATGTCTGTTTTGATTTTTAACCATCTCTACAGAACAATCTTAGTTTTACAGTACAAGATAGATATTGTAACTTGTAAACAATCACCGTCAACAGCATCACAACAATAGCTGATAAAGTATGAGACTTAGATGAGCAATACATTTCTAGCTTTATCTTTTTTCTATTGAGTTTCTTGGTCCAACTGGGAGCCGGCAGCTCACGTTGTCAGACTGCAGCTGGGCCTGTGAATGCTTGTTTGATAACAGAGCATCACAGCAGCACACTGACACTGAGCTGACAGCGAGCAAGTAAAGCTGCCTTCTTAGATTGTGCTTCCATCTGTAATTGTGACAGTATGCAGTACATATGCTATCTATGGTCTGTTGACTAAGCTCTATTGTATTTTTTTTTGTTTTAACGTAACTTGATTTTTTTTACATTGCATGTGTGTCGTCAACATAAGATACCACATGACTTCATTTTGGATTAGAGTTTGGTGTCTGGCTTTCCAAACTGCTGTCATTTGGGCTTTCAAGTAGATGATTTGTTTTGTCTAAAATATTTTATAAAACTACTTCACAAATTGCACTTGCACTCAATTTAATGGTTATTATAAAGTCAGGAAGATTAGCTTATATTTCAGTATAAGAAGCAATTTTATGTAAAAAAGCATTGTATGTATTTTTTCCTGGTAGAACCATATATGACCAATGGTGGCCTTGCTATCATAAAGTATTAACTTGTTCATAGTACACCACAAAATCCATGTGAGAGTCACCTTTTACAATTTATTTTTATTCTGCTATTTCGGCTGACACAAAGACACTGTGAAGGACTGAAAAAAAACGTCTCGTGCTTCTGGTTGTCTTCCGAATGATAACTGCACAAAGCCCGGAGCACTGAGCTGTAGTGACCTTGGTGTAGATGAGGAAGAGGAGAGGAGGCAATTGAAAAGGTGAAGCATCCGCGCTCCATTCTTCCGAACACACACTGTGAGTGCATGACAGACGGAAGCAGAGGTGATCAAATTGAACCCTCCCCCTGCTTTATAAAGCCTTTCAAACTAAACCAACCCAGTCGATGATAGTTTTTGTTAACATTTTATATTTATATGCAAAGTAAAAGTACCTAAAAATTATCCAGTAAGTGCTTGTGAAAACATGTGATGCATGTCTTTTTATCTCAGACCTGGTAATAGTGAATGGGAACACAAAAGCTGCATTTCAAGCGCCATTACCTGACTTTTTACTTGCATTTAAAGAAAACCCACCTAATTCATAGGAATGATATGTGAAATATGTAATCACGGTTTTATTATCCAGGATTTTATTCAATAAGCATGTTCAGCACTCTGCTGTCAACAAGGAAGTCATGACTACAAATTATTACAAGCTTTGTCAGTTTACTCAATGAAACAGCACAAAAAACATAAATAGAAAACAGCAATAGAAAAAGTGCAATGGGATGTTTAAAGCTAAACTATGTAACTATTTACTCCAAAATAATCCATACAAGTTTCAAAATAATAGCCTCAAATCTATTCTTTACATGAAACAAGAAGACTGACCCCTCCTTTAAAGGTTTAAAATACAGACTACTCCTATGTAACTGTGAGCTGCAGGGCACACCAACATCTCATCACTTTGGTGGGTATACAGCCTGAAAGGTTGCATAGTGTTGTTGGTTTGCATCCATCAGAAACTGCACTCAGATGTAGACCTTTTAGCTTTACTTGGGGCGCAGTGGCTCAGGTGAGAGCGGTCATCCTATAAACAGAAGGTTGGCGGTTTGATTCCTGCTCTCCCCGGTTCATACTGTCGTTGTGTCTTTGGGCAAGTCACTTAACATACCCTTTGCCTCCAGTGCCACAACTCCTGGTGTATGAATGTGTGTTTGTAGAAGTGAGTTTAGTGGTGGTGGGAGAAGGCTGTGAGTGCCGTGTGTATGCCAGCCTCCTCTCTGTCTGCCCCAGATGTGAGTGGAAGCATAATGTAAAGCGCCCAAGAAGGATACAAAAAAGACAAACATAAATGCACACCATTAAAAAAAATAGTTTTTTTAACAAAAGAATAAGGATAGGTAACTATTGCTATTGGGGTTAGTGGTAAGGTTAGGACTAGCACAGAAAAAATAGTTCATGTCACAAAGCTGAAATTTTCTTCAAATGCTGTGAAAATAGTTTAGAAATTAATGTACGGCTTGTTTTGGTTTTAATGTTGTCAATGTAGTCATTTTTACATTTCACCACTGTTTCCCAAACCTTTCACTAGTGACCCAAGATTTTTAGTTAAGTATATTTGTATAGATTCTAATATTCATTATTATTGATTTGAATTAATTCTCAATAATATTTTTTCTAAAGCACTTTGAGTTACACAGTGTAAGAATTGTGCTATAAAAATAAAATTGCCTTGCCTTTATTTATTTAGTGGCCAATCATTTTTTAATACATTTAAATATAGCTTTTTTTTTTAAGCAAATAAACAATCACAAACATGCTATTTGTTTTAAAAACACTTTGTGGCAACCCAAATAACATTTACTGCAATGATCCTATTTTTAAATTGTCCACATTGCTGGACAGGTTGCATAGATAAATTGAATTTGGGGTTGCATAAGCCAGCTCGTTTTTTAAGATGTACCGTACAGACTAGAAATAGATGAATAAACTTGGGAGTTAATGAGTGTCACCTGAACAAGGGCTGAATAAAGGGGAGTGAGCGGCTTTTGCTCTAACAGACACAAGCCAAAGTTAAGCCGGGGTGTGCGTGAAGGTGATCTGGTCTGATAATAACCCAAGTTGTCAATGGAAGCGCGAGGAGGTTGAGATAAGGACACAACAGCATCGGGGACCAGAGGGCTCTAAACTATTTAATAGGGCTCTTTGTCCAGACACATTATCAATGTGAGGCTTCCATCCTATAGAGATAAGCAGGGGAGAATCAAACATAATGACGGGGAAACAAAGTCAGTGGGGCAGGGCCAGAGGAGGTATTGTTGGCTCTGTAATCGCATTGTGTACGCCAAAGCTTCCCCAATCCAAAAATGTCACCTTCACAGCAGAGATGAGTTTGTGTGCCTACAAACAGAGCTGAGACTTCTTAACTCGTTGTTCACATTTATTTTCTTTGTGATTCTTTTCAAAGCCAACCATTGCCTCAACTTTTAACGTGCGTCTGCTATACACAACATGATTACACTTTATTGAAGCAGTAAGGCAATAATCGCCCAAGGCTTGTGCAAATAACATTACGCATTTGCTGAGCACATTAGGAAACAAGTTGACATTTTCCTAATATTATGGATATGAGCAATCGCTTTCTTTCATCACATCACTTAATGCTCTGTGTCGCTAACATGCACCATGTAAGCTACACTATGGAGAACTTAAATAAGAAGCTATAAACATTTGTGGCATATTCAAATGAGACGGCATGGATAATATGTTGAAATTTACAGAACTGGTGGGAGTAAAACAATGCCAGATGACAACAAACATTAGGGATTTGTCTATTTGTTCAATTTGGATGCACTACACTTTGAGGAATATATATTAATCTTTTGAAAAGGAATTTTGCGAAACTACAACCAGTGAAAACAAACTAATTTTGTTTCACTTTCTTCCTGCTGCTCCTGCCACACTCTGCATGTGGAAACGTCATCTTCATTTTCTGCCTGACTAATTAAGAGAAAATTGTAAAACTTAATGCAAGTGTGAATAAAAATTTGGCTATAACTAGGACACATTACATTTTACATCTTAACCTGGACAAGGAACTTTCAACAGATTAATTCTGCTCAATGTGGACTTAAGGGTAAACAAGTTTATCCTGCTTTTTGACAAGAAAGGTAAAGAAAGAAGTAGATACGTAGTGGAGACCTTTACCTTTAGCTATGACTTTTGAAAGTGCAGACATTAACGTTAGGCAAAGCCCTAAGAGTCAGCAAACATGTTGTTGCAGGAGGTTGCATCATTGGCCACTGCCTGTTGCACCAGTCAAGAAATAAGTGCACAGTTTACAGTTTATTATAGCACAGGCTAGAATATTGCAGAGTAAAAGCAAATACGCTTGAAAGTTGTAATGTTAAAATTAGAAATGAGAAGGCATGGTGGAGCTTTGTTAGAGTTTACTGTAATTTTGACGTGTAATAAAAAACAATCTGTAGGACAATTATCACTAGCTGAGCAGTGGGAATTGATTATACATTGTGCTCTCTGTTGTTTGTTTTTTTTGGGGGCTATAAAGAGTCAGTCAAAAGTGTTGTAACAGGTACAAAATTACCCCCACAACCAAACTCCCGAAAGGTGAGCTAACAAACCATTTTTAATTACCTGGGAACTGTTTAGATATTCTTATTTGTTGTCCATTTCTAACAAACTGCTTATACACATATGTTGAAATGGATGTTATAAGGAAACTTGCAGGAGCCAAGTTGGAAAAATCTATAGTGTCGTAGAGAAGGCATAGTGCTCTGGGCACAATGGCACCTCCCCAATTAGGACAAGGACAAGAACCAGTCTACATGCCTGCTCCACTGCATAATATACCAGCTAAAATATTTTTACAGTGTAAAACTTTATTGGACAAGTTTTAACTACTTTAACACTTGAGCTGCAAGTGTGGAATTTGTGAGAATTGTTACAAGTCAATGGTAAAGTTAAGTATGAGGAGCCTCTCTCATTTCAAAATTATAACGTTATAATGGTTTGTCTTTCAACAAACCTGTGTGAAAAACAGAGAGGATTTTGTTTAAATGAATGAGCCACAGGGTTTTCGAAAGTTGGACATTCGTCTAATCAAATTCTCAAAACAGACTACGCTTATTTTGTTTTAACTCACTAAGGTTTTATTGAGCTTAAATACACAATCAACATTTAAATTGCTGTCAGTTATATTGCAATAATCACTTTACATGAGATAATGAATTAAAAAATAATTTATTTGGTTGTTTTCTTAAATTGTGTTCCCAAATGGCAAGTCAAACTGTTCTATTTGATAGAAAGGTCAAAATATTATGGCCATAAATATCTCTGCTGTGGTAAGACATCAACTAAACAAGTACTCACTTCATGTACAGTTAAGAGTCTAGCATCTGGCTGATATATGGATACCTATTAACACTGGACATATACTTAGACACGCACAAACAATCTGGCCAATATTAAAACAGATGTGCAGTAAGCCCCGAGACTGACGTTTCTCACACACATCTCAAACAACGTGGTGGCAATAGCCACAAATAACAGATGGACGCACACACCCTGAGTGTTCGCACACAAACGCACTGCTGTCAGGGCCTGCGCTGGAGATGGAGTCTGATATATTCTGTCTGTTTTTTCACGTCTTGTCTCTTGTGCTGGTCTAATGAGGCGACACACTATCTTGACTGACAAATCCAGTGCAGCCAGGTCAAAGTCAAGTTCATGAATTACTAACCTACATCCATAAATAACCACAAGGTACCAGGGCAGGGCCGCAGAGACAACAGATATTTTGAACGCTTCAGTACCTACATGACATGTTTATTCGAGCTGTCCATTTATAACTACAAATAATTGGACATGAACATTGATAACATAAAAAGGACACTGTAACAAGTTCCTTCATTTCGAACGATCTTGTCAGAAAATGTGTTAAAATCCAAATTCATTGGCAGAGGTAATGAAGTATGGCAAGAGCGGTACAAAACTAATAGGAACATTTTTCACAGCAGATTTTAAACTTGCCAAAGTAGAAAAAGCACAGGTGTTACTAACATTAGTGTTACAGTTAGTGTGACAGAGACTTGGCTTGTAGCAGGAATTTAAAGCAAAGCCGTTTAAATGGAAGTCTGCCACTGATTTGACTATTTCCACCTGTCATTTTTTGCCCCGTTATAAAACTCTTGGTCTTGTAGCAGCTTGTGTGTCTTAAACTGGAATTGTCTGCATTCCCTATCTTTTATAATTTATTTCACATTTTCTTAAGGCTGCATGGTTAACATAGGCCTTTGGGCAAAAAACTGACTGCTCTATTTTCTTATTTAATGTTTTGTAAATGTCACCACCCATTCTGCAAATGTCGAGTAGACAAGACACCAGGGATATTCACTCCAGGGATTAAAAAAAACATATTTGTCAAAAATTGAATTTAAAAGTCTTTTAGACCTCAACTTTTCCATAATATATTTATTTTTTTCCTATTTCCTTAAAGGCATGTAATAATCATTCCTCATAACTATTCTGCTCAGGTAATGCAATGTACTGAAACACTAATATGGCACCTCACCCCTAAGTGACTTGATTTGACTTGCTAATTAAACTTTTGCTGTTATCAGGGGTTTAATTAAACACACTAGACGTTGAAAGTAAGCGTACCCTTTTTGTGTTGTACTGTACAATATGCAAATGTCCTCAGGTGTGTTGTGTGTCTGTTCGTTGGCAGTGTCCGCATGTGTTCTACCTGATTTGTCCTGCTGCAGTGGAGCCTGTGCGATGCAGATAAAGATGAGTGGCAGAGTGATCATCCCTGCACTGCACCACTGAGTGAATATGTTGAAATAATGTGGATGAGGTCAAAGCCACCTAGGTGCAAGATACACTACAGCAAAGGGGAACAGTGCCAGAAAGTGGTCTTTAAAGGCTGTTGAGCGATAGATGGTTGAACTAAATGCAAGCTTGAACCAAAACTTAAGGTGATAAAACTGATGGATATATTTACAAGAAAATATAAAATGGAAAAACAAGTATATTACCTTCAACATGAAAGTGCTCTATTGTTTTTTCCTAAGTAAAAAAAAATAGCACGGACCATCTGCAAGATTGAATTTGGAACAAGGCACTCATTTCTTTAAGTAATTCCCATCATGCTTCTGAAGTCCACTCAGACTCACCTCTCAGAAGAGGTTATCTTGTACAAATTGAAATTGCTTTCAGCTCTTGAGTGGCCACGTTTTTAAGGATGGCCGCGGGGTCAATACTGACAATCAAAGGGCCCATTCCTCCCTCTGCTTATGGCGCCAGGATAAAATCTCTTCCTGGCTCAAACAAACAGGATGCTCAATAGAATCGTGGGCTCTTTGCTCGCTGATTTTGAGTGCTGTTGTCCGCGAGAGCTGCGTGCTGAGTAAATGTGTGTTTCGAATATCACCCTCCACCACAAACTGCAAGAAAGAGAGTCAAAAAACACTTTTGAGCATGTGAGGTCATTTAAAGTAGTTAAGTGTGATTACACCTAGCCACCAATAGAGGGGGGTGTTGATTCATGATCAGGCAACGTAAACTCAGCTGAACTCAACTGACCATTTTAAACACTGATTTACGTGTTTGCACTTTTATTTAGTTTGTTTTATGCTACACAATATATTAGAAATGTATTGTCATTGGGATATCATTATGTGCATTATCATAAAAAAAGTATGACTGTATACTTCAAAGAGGCTATACACTTTTACAACGTATGTACAATTACTTTGCAAAGTAGCTCTTTGTCTACTTTTTTATATTTCACTTGATAAAACTATTTTAGTCAACAAAATCCAGCGGACATTGGCATTAGTTTAACACTTGCCAGTGTTAGTTTTGAACATTTCCAAATAACCTACTTAGTATTGTAAATATATCTGGAATTATATAATCTCTGTACATTTCCATCGTCCTTGCATTCTGTATATTTCAAAGTTATTGTGCACAGCGCCTGGGGTCATGTTTGTCTTTGAACAGAGTCCGTCTCCTCGGACCCTATCAGCCCCAATCCCTGTATCACTGGCCCAGGACTGCTAATGTGGCACCCTGGGGCTCCCACTGGAAGTCACTGCAAAGTCAGAACTCTGAGTCAGCTCTGTGTGGGAACCATTACAAAGGCTGACGACAGCATTGCCTCCAAATTTAGACTTCAATGCCACTTACGTTCACTTTTGCAAAGTCGCTGGATTTATAAACGGATAATAACTTAGAGTTTGGCATTTGCTGATTGGTTTTATAAATCATGTGTATTCCTGCCTTAATATTTCACATTCTTTTCTATATTTAAATTGCCTCAAATATAGCAACTGATGTACTAAGTGATGTATTAAGGCAGCACTAACAAAATAAAGCTGAAAAATGAAATTCTTATACACTTTCTCCAACAGCAGCTCATTAATGATAATGAAGGTGACCCGGCAAGAAAATTCGATTCTGCTCTAATTATGTTGATTTTCTGGTCTTAAACGAAAAGCCAGTGCTTTAGAGAAAAAATGTGCATTTTCAGCTGTTTAGATAATGCTTTTGTTATTGGTTACTGCCCATAAAAGAACCTCCAGATTTTTGAAGGTCAGTAAGTAGGCCTAATGCAACATATTGGACATTACAACTTGGAAATAACACACAATGTCTTCATAATACCACAAGGCAAGGATTATTGGTTACGTGTGTGTTTTAAAGCATGAACGAGATCCTGAGAACAGTTGTTGACAGCTGTTCAGAAATATACTGGCTGACCCTCATACAACACACGGCTCTCTCTTTTAAACACTGTAAAAAGGAACAGAATAAGAAAAAGTGACAGTAGACGCCCATTCTTTTATCTAATAAAAGAAGAAGTTCAAAAATCAATGCTTGCATGCTGGGGAATAAAGCACTGCATCAAAGATTCTTAAAATAGTTGAATATTCAGAAATTATGCCAACAAGGCATCTTGGGGAGAAGCGACTACTCAACATAGAAATGGCCCTGATTTGCTGGAAGGACTATGCGGTGGACGGATGAGTGAAGAGCAGACATTTGGGACGAAGGGTTGTTCTGATCTATTTTGGTCCTGACCCCATCAGCCTTCCTCACGTCCACCCTTCTGTGAAACTGGACCTCGGGCCTGGCCTTCTCGGAGAGGGGTTTCTGGTGCTGCTGTGTGTGAGCAGTAGACAAACTGTCATTAACATTCGATATAAAGCTGCGTCACCAATCGATCGTCTTTTTTCTCACTGTAAGGCTCCAGCTGTTTTTGACAGCCAGATGCACATTACAAGAAAAATCTTAGTGTGTGTCGACAAATTCCAGAAATGAACAAATCATACAATTTTAGACT
Organism: Neodontobutis hainanensis; assembly: GCA_024349245.1. Classification (NCBI taxonomy): domain Eukaryota; kingdom Metazoa; phylum Chordata; class Actinopteri; order Gobiiformes; family Odontobutidae; genus Neodontobutis; species Neodontobutis hainanensis. Next base: position 8,575,002 of record JALDNG010000015.1, read on the forward strand.
TAAAATTGTTGGTTAAAAAAGTTTGCTTTGTACTTTAAATCATGTCCAAACAGTGGAGTCTTTTTTTTGTTATTGCTAATTTATGTAAGTGGGCTTTTTGACCTTACTTCACTAAAAACAATTGCTGATTGATGAATGAAACACAAATAGACATAACGCACTAAAACAGACAGTGCCTGTTTTTTTTCCCTTGCATTTGAGGAAAACTGTTTAATTATATAAAAAAGAGCACAAGACATTAGAATTTTAAGAGATGAGAAATGCCAATAAAGGCAAGCTTTGGCCAATCACCTTCCAGTCTGCTCATCTGCATCTACATTAGAGTGAGGTCACATTTGAAAGTAAACACTGAATCATTGACTGCCAAAAAATGCTACTGGAAAAGTGTTTATTTAAATGATGACTACATCTACATAAATAGAGAAAAAATAAGCAAAATTAAATGTGGATAAATATTTGCAATGAATTTACACAATGCTTAGCTATGTGCAGATAATATTGGGATAGGTCAGAGCTAGAAGTCTAAGGTAAACTCTAAACTTCAGTTTGATATCATTTAAAGGTATATTTTAATTGGCCCCTCCTTGAACCGCAACCTTATCGTGGTTGAGGGGTTTGAGTGCCCTTATGGATACAAGAAAATCTCTCTCTTCTGCAGTGATGCGGTCGATGTACTGGTCTGTCGTGGTGAAGAAGGAGCTGAGCTGTAAGGCAAAGCTCTCCATTTACCGGTCAATCTATGTTCCTACTCTCACCTATGGTCATGAGCTTTGGGTCATGACCGAAAGAACAAGATCCCGGATACAAGCGACCAAAATGAACTTTCTCTGCAGAGTGGCGGGGCGCTCCCTTAGAGATAGGGTGAGGAGCTCCGTCACTCGGGAGGAGCTCAAAGTAGAGCCGCTGCTCCTCCACATCGAGAGGAGCCAGCTGATGTGGCTCGGGCATCTGTTTCGGATGCCTCCTGGACGCCTCCCTAGAGAAGTGTTTCAGGCATGTCCCACCGGGAGGAGACCCTGGGGAAGACCTAGGACACGCTGGAGGGACTATGTCTCTTGGCTGGCCTGGGAATGCCTCGGTATCCCCCCGGAAGAGCTGGAGGAAGTGTCTGGGGAGTGGGAAGTCTGGGCGTCTCTGCTTAGACTGGTGCCCCCGCGACCCGGCCTCGGATAAGCATCGGATAGAAGATGGATGGATTTTAATTGGATAAGCATAAACTTTGGAAATAAAATAAAAGCAGGCAGGTTTCTATGTTGTTGAAGGGATGACTTGATGGGGTTGGGGGCTTTAATTACCAAATGGCGATGAAAAGTACAGCTAAACACAACATTTATTGTGTTTACAACACCCTGCAACCTATGAAGTATAATTACTACAAAAAGAGCCACACATTCACATTCCAGTCTCAACCTGACAAAGCTGTGTATGTCTCGGTAGCTTAACTAAGAATCACATTATTTAGGTGTGCTTGCTTGACTAACAATAATTTGAAACACAGCAACTGATGATAAAACTCCAATGTCGACGTTGCCATGTATGTGTTTAGATACACCAGCAAACTATTGCATTTCAAAAACAACAAAAAGGGAATCCAAACTGAGCTTTTTTGCAGAATGACATGCCAGAATAATGTTTGATTTATTAATCAAGCACACCAAGGTTTTTAGCTAACAAAGCATACACATTGAATAAGCTCTTTAAGCTTTTAAGCTGTTATAACCTCCCTTGGCAAGAAAAGATATATGAAATTCATAGCCTAATCCACTATTACTTTTTAACACAGACAGTAATGCGTACAAAAAGACAGAACTATACTGTGACAATTCACTCTAAATAAGGTTTCAGTAATGCACACTACATCTGTGTATGTGGGAGCCTCATACTGGACCATATATGAAGCCTATGACAATCCTCTACCTTCAGAGAAAACACACAGCCCACTACCAGATGTCATAAATTATTTCATGAGCTGTGGAAAAGTTTGTGCGTGGGCCTGGGGGATGAGTAATATACTCGGCTATTTGTTGAGACAAGAAAAGCACTGAAAGATCAGTCTTTAATCTAATGTCCATTTTTGGGTTTACTCAATCACCCCATGACCCCTGTCACTCAAATGTTGCATAAATAGATAAATCCAGCTTGTCAAAATTAACTGAAGAATTTGCTGTTCTAATATAGGTAATAAATATGTATTCTGTGTGTTCCATACTCATTTAAATTTACTCCCCCTATAATAAAACTGTTTAATTTCAGAGAGCCTATTTGCAAAAGCAATCAACTGGAGCACCTGTAAAAAACACAATTACTCATAAAACACAGCTCTCTACAATAGATTTCAAAGACCCTGAAAACAAATGAACTTCTTACAATGGCACACACACAGGAGATGTTGATATGTGTCTTTATTAATCTTATAATGCTCTTTATTCAAACTGAAACGTCCACTTATTTTGCACTAATATCTTCTTCCCAATATATCTTACTATTGAAGACAACCAATAAATCCAGGACAGGTTCACTTTCTTACATATTCTAATAGTATCATTATTGTATCACCAGTATGCAATTGCAATGCAATGTAACATTCTAGACACAGGCCCACAACAGTATATAAAAATGTATTAACACAATTAAAAGCAGGGACTAATTTTAGAACAGACAAACACATCTATTGTTTGCCAATGGCTCCCTCTTTTGGCAATAAGTGAGAGCTGATGTTTAAACTGCACTGGATGCACAGTTTGTCAAAGTCACATGACTAGCCTGACACACAATAATATGGCCATTATGTCATTTTTGGTCATTGTATAGACCCAATATCACATCCAAAGACACCTTACCTGAAAGTCTGTGTTGCTTCGTGCTCACTCGGTTGGCGTTTTGGACAGCACAGCAGAGGTGAAGCATGGCAAACATTGTGATGATCATCACAACACTTTGAAGAAGCAGGGTCAGCTCAAACTGCTTTCCAATCCTACAAAAAAAAAAGAAACACATTCCAAAAGACAAGATATGGCATTTAAAAAGTTGTGATTCCTAAGATACCTAAGAGACAGTAAGTGTTATAAAGTGCATTCTTATTAGGAAGTTGCTATTTGGCACCCAGGTGTTTGTAACAAACAATGCCATTTGAATCCAAGTACAAACAGCGCATGCAGCTATTTACAGATGAGGGTTAGTTGGCTATATACCACTTTCTAGAAAATATATGTGATATGATATGAGCAAGAAAAGTAGAACTATGTAATTTTAGGGCAATTAATAAATAATGGAATATTAACTATGACCTGAAGATAAAACGGGCTATTGTTAGAAGATTATATTGTATAGGACACGTTGTAATACATGTTAAAGGTTGCGTTAAATTGTAAACGCAATTAAGGGCATTTTTTCTTGTCTTGGGTTATATTTATAATATGAATAAGATACTTTTGACATGTAAAAATGTTTAGGGACAACAATGTAAGAAAAGTGTATATTACTAGTACCTTTATGAGGGATTACACCATGCTTCTTAAAAATGTTTGCATACCTAATACAAGAGGAATTTCTGGTAATAACAGACCTATTTTTTACAAAGGTGCCTATTGAAATTATGTAATAGATGGGTTCCTCTCCTTCTCACCAGAAGAAAATGCGTAGGATGTTGGCGATGAGGAGCACCAGACACACTCTGGTGGAGAAGCCTTCAGTATTGTTGGTCTTCTGGATCTCTTGGTATTGGGGCACATAAGGCAGAGCTCCTCCAAACACCATGAGGCAGGACGCTAGCCATGACAGAAGTGACCATGAGGCCTCCACATCCTCCTCCTGCAAACCCACTTCTGCATCCATCACTTGACCACAGGCTCACAGATGGGCTTTGTCAAGTGACGAATCCAACACAGGTTATTAGGCTCTGAAATGAAAATTAAAAATTAATCTTATTAATCATGTGCCTCAGTGTCCTGCTTTTTACCAGACTGAGAGATTCCTAAACTGAATAGCAACAAAAGAACACCACTATATTTGTTGAACCTAAGCAGCACTCTATCATGTCATATTTTGTATACACTTATTTAATATGTCATTTCAGAGACATAGACTAGATTTTGTGGACAGCTGTAAATGTAATAGATAAGACAAAACAGAAATGTAACATAATTAGGGGAAGTTGAACATTTTAGTGTGCAAAAAATACACACACACCAATTCACCATTTTATAGTCTTTTTTCAGTTTCAAGACATTTATAGAGAAGATTAATATTCCGCTGACCTGTTAGCACAGCATGACTGGCTGATATAATTTACAACTGAGTCAGCTTTAAAACCCAACCACACTATTTTTTTTTTTTTTTTTGTTTCTTTTAAGTTTGCCTTGACACATCCTAATCTTAATACAGATGACAATTACTTTGTATATCTCTACAAAAAAACTCTTCCAGATACTTGAGTAAGTACAAAACCATTACATTTAGTTGTATGCATGGAATAGTAACGTTAACAACAGAGTAAAGCGATAATGAAATTATCACTCCTGGAAGTGTCACTCTGCTAACCACAAGCACCATAAGCAGTCTGGAGATAAAAAAAAGGCTTCTACTAACCCATTTAATCTGTACTTGAATCTCACTCTTTAAAAACAAGTAGCAACTAAACATTGCCAAAACAGAATTACATCACTTTTACAATAATGTGAACTTAGATTCTTAGCAATATAAAGACACAAACAAGTAAAAATGTTCACCTTTCACGGTAATTCTATGCTGTTGCCTGTGGGCAGGCCTGGTTTAGCAGCCCATATGTTTCTATGTACACAAGGCATGATCTGCAAATTCAGAAAGCAATGAAAGAAACAGGAAGCTGGTGAAGTGTAATTTTTGATAACATCTTAGTTGCTATGGTGTTTCAATGCCAGCAAAACTTTGATACTGAAAAAATATTGCCATTGAAACATTTGCATTCAAAATGTTTTTATAATGGCCAAAACTACAATGTTTACACTGGCACTGATCTGGTTCCATAAATGTTGCCACATGATTTTCATTCTTTATCAACAAAACATTGCTCCTAAACATTCGTTTTATTAGTCAGCTGACAGCTCACTCACTGCAGCTTAACGCTAGCGAGTCAACAATTGCCCAACACACTGAGGTTTTTTGTCAAGACAGACCACACCAACAAGTCCTCATCTCATAGATCTGATAATATTACAATGCAAAAGGAGCCAAACTTAATGTCCAAGTCTCAAATTGCCATCTTGACGACCAACTCATTCATTTCTCTGTGACCCTCAAAATGCAGCACTGGTGAAGTCTTGAGAATTAAGTGAAAATGACGGTCTTTTTGGAAAACGTTTAAGGGAAACATTGGAACTGTACACAATGGGAGGAAGTAATTTTTGTCACTTAATCTACCAGTACAGCCAGTTATGTAAGAGCATAGCTTCGCGGGGTGGGGCTATACAGCGTGCATAAACTTAAATACATCAGTTTAGGCTACCGGGCTACATCAACTAGCAACAGTAACGGCACACAAAGAAAGTGCTATTACCCTGTTATAAATAATTTCATTTTTGTTAGTCCATTACACCAAACTGTCCTGACTGAAATAACCAATACTGTAGGCCCAAAACTTTGAACTTGAAGAAAAACTTTTGTGTTGTGGTTGCGATTAGAATTTAGAAGTTCACCCACTTTGATTCCACATCCGTGCGTTCATTTTAAACATAAAAACTAATTACGGCCTCATTCTCATATACTAACTTACCTGTATTTTAACCCCTTTTTTTCGTCAATGATATAATTCACACGAAGGCTTCTTGTTTCTCCCCTTTGCAGCTGCAACTTACAAATCCCAACTTGTTCTTAGAAGAGAAGACTGGCACGCGCATGCAGGCACACACGGGCGCGCACAGTTGCATTCAGCGTCTGTCCTGCACACAACCCGTTTTAAAACACCATGATCGTTCATAGTGACATCATTTGTTTAAGCGGAAAAACAAAATGTTATACAGAAATGGCTATAGCCGCTTCAACATTCAACCAACATTTTTTGAACTGCATCAGTGCACGGTTTAGCGCTCGTTGTCTCACTAAACTCAATAATCCACATTTTCGCAGCTCAATTCTCGCGATAGCTCTTTGTTGTGGAACAGCTGACCGTTGAGAGGGAGGAACGAGAACTACTACAGGATACATCTTTGCCATTTTATAGTCCCGTTTGTAAAATATTCGACATATTTTACTCAATACTTTGTTAATAAAGGTAATCGTTCAACATCATGGCTGAGACTGACCCCAAATCTGTACAGGATCTTACTAATGTGGTGAGTCAACATCGTGATTCAAAGCTAATGCTAGGAAGGGAAGCTACCTTAGCATTTGCTACACGGAATGTTAAGATAAGCGCAAACTAGCTAGTAGCAATGTTAGTTGGTGCATCTTTACCCTACAATTAATGGCTTAACGCGTTACCCATGTTAGGGAAAGGCAGATAACGCTTTTGGTTAGCGTAAGCGTTCTCATAACTTATGTGATAGTCAGTTCCTCAATCACATTAACAACGGATCGGTTTGAAATTAAAATAATTGAAAGTTAATAGGATTATGTCATTCAATTCGTTTAGTATTTAACTTTAATAGTTGAATTTGTTGTTGGCAGTATACTGTAGTACCCTGGTGAAGTGTTTAATGGTTGTCGTGGAGACACTCCTACGCCTTTAGTTTCTTTGGAATTGTTAGTATTCTTTTCTATCTTTTCATTTTCCTTGCATAGCTCATAAACACAACGTTTACATAAAAAGAGAACACTGTGTATTTTTAGTCAGGAAAACTAAAGACATCTGCCTCAGTTAGCAGTGACCCATAAATCCTCACCCTCATAATAAATGTTTTTTCATCCATAGGTTCAGACTCTGCTACAACAAATGCAGGACAAGTTCCAGACCATGTCTGACCAGATCATCGGAAGGAATATCTTTTCTGAACATAATACTGTTGATTACTTATTGTTTAGATTAATGCATTTTAAAAACTGTTGGATTGTACTACATTTTATTTGAGCCTTAACTGCTTATCCACTTGATGAGATGAGTACACGCATTGATGATTTAGAAAAGAACATTGCTGATCTGATGACCCAGGCAGGTGTTGAAGAGGTCGAGGGAACACCCGAAAAAACTAAGGAGGGTCAAGGCTCATCATGAAGGTGAGAAGAGTAAAAACTATTTGAAAGAAGATAACATCATTATATCAAAGGTTGTACTGATGTTACTCAACACACAAAACTTTCTATGCCTTTCTTACAGATTTCCAACTCGTTGGGTATGAAGTCAGTCCTATATTGAGAAGCGGCAGACTTTTCCATTCTGAAGAGTTCTATTGATTTGGTGTGTTTGTGAAATGCTTTTTTATATATTGAGTATTGTGATAAACGGTTATGTAATAACTTTAAAAGTTGAACGTTATTTGTTGGTAGAATAGTGTGATTATGCCCTTCTGTACCTAGTGCTGGTGCACGAACACAGCAAAGTTAGTTTACTACTAATCTGTGTTAATCTGAATTCTGTACATGGTGCAACGGGACAGCTGTGCTTCAGCCTGTGCCGAGACTTCTTGACACCTTTTACTACTTGAAAGCCAACAGGCCAGTAAAGTCTTCAGCTCTACCAACTCTTGAACAGTAAAATGTGTTAGGACTGGAGTGTTTTTTTTTTGTTTTTTTTTAGCAGCACTGTTATTGTGTTTAAGTAGTATTTGCTACAGTCCAGTTTGTCACCCATTATCAATTTTCAACTCTGGTAGTTGGTCCAGGATCTGCCCACCATGGCCGTACAAGGCATTGAGGTCAGGACCGCAGTCTTTTTTTCAAAAGTAATTTCAGGACTTTTTATTGTTTCCGTCTGAACAGAGACCAAGTACAATATTTTAGCATGACATTGGTTAAATATGCACTGGAGTAATTCCAAACCAGTACATTATGTGAATTTGACTAACATTTAATAGACATTTTTATGCTTATCTGTGAAGTGTTAGTTGAGGCTTTAAAGACTTGATCATGCTCTTTATTCCAAATCTTATTTGGAGCGCATTTTAAGGCATTTTTTACAATGGCCTTAATTTCTCAAATATTCACTTTATATGCAAACTCATTTTCTCTTTGAACATTAAAATGTATACTCTTTCAGGCAAACGATGTTTGTCTTACACTGACAAGCTGTGTTTTTCTAAAATCCTGTGTATTCCAATGCTTCCCACCACCCAAAGCTGTGTGTATAGCTCATTTGGTCAACACTACTTTTTGAGATTGAAAATGTATGAGTTCTTAATTCTCCCAAAATCCTATAATTTCTATAATAAACCTACAAGAAGTTAACAAGTTTTTGTAACAGTAGTAGCTTTTGATTGTTGCTATTCTGTATGTCTGAAATAGCCCACAACAGCCGCACTCAACTCAGGTTTCTGTACACTCACCTAAAGGATTATTAGGAACACCATAATACTGTGTTTGACCCCCTTTCGTCTTCGGAACTGCCTTAATTCTACATGGCATTGATTCAACGAGGTGCTGAAAGCATTCTTTAGAAATGTTGTCCCATATTGATAGGATAGCATCTTGCAGTTGATTTGTGGGATGCACATCCAGGGCATGAAGCTCCCGTTCCACCACATCCCAAAGATGCTCTATTGGGTTGAGATCTGGTGACTGTGGGGGCCATTTTAGTTCACTGAACTCATTGTTCGAGAAACCAACTAATGTTCGAGAAACCAATTTGAAATGATCTGAGCTTTGTGACATGTTGCATTATCCTGCTGGAGGTAGCCATCAGAGGATGGGTACATGGTGGTCATAAAGGGATGGACATGGTCAGAAACAATGCTCAGGTAGGCTGTAGCAATTAAACAATGCCCAATTTACACTAAGGGGCTTAAAGTGTGCCAAGAAAATATCCCTCACATCACCACCACCACCACCAGCCTGCACAATGGTAACAAGGCATGATGGATCCATGTTCTCATTCTGTTTATGCCTAATTCGGACTCTACCATCTGTCTTTCCAATTTTGGTGTAGCCTCTTTTTCCCATTAGTAGTGGAGATGAGTGGTACCGGTGGGGTCTTCTGCTGTTGTAGCCCATCTGCCTCAAGGTTGTGCGTGTTGTGGCTTCACAAATGCTTTGCTGCATACCTCGGTTGTAACAAGTGGTTATTTCAGTCAAAGTTGCTCTTCTATCAGCGTAAATCTGTCGGCCCATTCTCCTCTGACCTCTAGCATCAACAAGGCATTGTCGCCCACAGGACTGCCCATACTGGATGTTTTTCCTTTTCACACCATTCTTTGTAAACCATAGAAATGGGTGTGAGTGAAAATCCCAGTAACTGAGCAGATTGTGAAATACTCAGACCGGTCCGTCTGGCACGCCTGGCATCACCTTTATTTCCCATTCTGACATTCAGTTTGGAGTTCAGAAGATTGTCTTGACCAGGACCACACCCTTAAATGCACCGAAGCAACTGCCATGTGATTGGTTGAGTAGATTCTTGCATTAATGAGAAATTGAACAGGTGTTCCTGTTAATCCTTTGACTGTATATACACTGTACTTTCAGAAGGGACTGTAGTCCTCATATCTACAGAAAAAAAAAAAAAAAAAAAAAAAAATCGATGAAGCTTTGATTGTATTTGATTGCCAAGTAGGAACCTTTATTAAAAGAAAAATCAAAAATAGCTAGGAACTAAAAGTTCCAAAATGCTTATAGAAAAAAAAATGAAAAGAACAGATGTAAACAAAAAAAAAACAATGTCACAAGTGCAGAACTTGACTGTTGCAATCTCAATTACAACACAACCAGCCATGAATTATAAATTTATGTCAAAGTACTGTATGTTATCTCCAGAGTTTGGTTCCTTAATAGCATTATTGATCAACCCTTAAGTTGATGGCTAGAACTCAAAGTCTTCTTCTGTCATATCGATGGCCCAGGCAAATTTGTCACGTTGGCTCTTATTGTAGATTTTCTCTATGGGCACCTCCATGTTCTTACACCTACAAAATGAAAAAAAATAAAATAAAAAATCCAGTAAGGTGAGAATTACATAAAAGCTACTTTAATAATTTCTTTCAATAAGTCCATTATGTTTGGCATGGGTAAAGACATTTGTAAGCCCAACTTCTAATAACACATATATAAAACAGGCTGGGATCCATAAGGTTGTTCACATGTTTCACTTACCAAGCCACACTTATTCGTGGATCGAGGTAGTTGAGCTTTGAGGTGCCCAGAGCAATCTGTTTGTTCTCCTCTCTGTCAGTTGCCTGGAGCTCCATTCTTAGCAGCTGGTCCTCACAGCGCTTTACTGCTGCCTTTTTGCGCTCCACCAGCCTAGCATAAAATACAGTTTAATTTTAATTTGTTTTTTTTGGACACAATTTTTTTTATCCAGTTACACCATATATTTTGTGAGGTTTAAAATCAAGTGTTATATGTTGAAACTGATAAAAGATGTTGAAACCAACCCAAGAATTCACATGACTTCTTTTCAGGACACTTACAGTTGCAGTTTGGGGTCTGTGTTGCCTTTTGACTTTGCCTCCTTCTTGGCATGTTTCAGTTCAGACTTGGCAAGTGCCAGTTGTTCCTTCCTGCCATCAATCTGAAACATGATCATTTAAAAAAAAAAAAAAAAAAAAAACTGATTTAAACACGCATATATTACCAAGAACATTATCCCCTTACAAGTTTTTACCTTGGCTTGCAGATTGGCCATTGATTGATCAAAGGTCTTTGGCGGCGCCCGCTGGTGGTTACACAGAATAGCAACTGCTCTGTTGGCTCTGTTGTAAGACAGTAGCTTCTCTGCCACATTGTCACCCTCTTTGGGGAATAACAAAAATAAAAAAATATGTTTTTGTGACTAAACTAACAAACATAATTAAAGGAGCATAAACATTGGTACAATTTTAATATAAGCTTGCTTTATTTAATGTTTCAGGAATACACAGAACCAATGTCAGCTTAAATACTGGCTTCCAGTTTCCCAGAGAGTGAAAGATGTGACATTTCTATCTCAATGAGAAACTGAGGCACTGGCAGCCAATAGAGTTGAGATAAGAGTCAGGCTGAGATGCCTTCTGCTGCCACAGCTTAGAAACTGATTGATGTCTGACGCCATCATATCTTAAATCAGGCTAAAAATATAAACTGTCAAAATATCAAACACTTTCATATCAGAGAAAGACTTACTGTTTGTGAGCTCTTTCAGCTGCTGCTGTAGTGTGATGGAAGCGTTGTATGTCCTGAATACCTTTGCAGTGAGCCCTGGCATTAGAGCGCTCAAATGTTTGTTGAGCGTTTGTGTCTGTTAGAACATGAAAATAACCACAGGGGTTGTTAGAAAAAACAAGGTCATTAGATTCGGTACTCGACAATTATTCAATCAAAGAATTCAAATGGTTAGCCAACCACTAGGTGGCACTGTGGTATTGTTCAACGTGAGTGTTGAATCCTGGGCCACAGCGAAACCATAAAAAAAAAAAAAAAGTCTGCCATCATTATCACCACCATCCATTACAGCAGGTAGATTAAAAAAAGATCACAGTTCTAGTTCCTATATACTTTAAGGCATGGTCTTAGGTATTCTAACAAGTAAATGCAAAGAGATGCTAGTAGAGATAAAGTGTCAAAAAAAAATTAAAATTTCTGAAGTGCTACAACATATGCATAACAAATTCAGTACTCCATATACAAATTACACAAAAATAATCAAAAAGAAACATCAAAGCATTAGTAAAAGTGTCCAAATAAATCCATCTTTATGGTGCAAAAAGCCTAGCAGATAGTATTTTTAGTAAGTTGAAAGTAAACTACCATTGAAGTTACACTTATAAATCCAGATGGAGCTGTTCTAATGATAACAGTGGCTTCCAAATCAGCCTGGCAAATTGTTTTAGGCCCAGATAAGATTCTCGAGCTTGGCAAGATTTTTAAGATTTTAGTGTACATACTTTGTGCGCATGTGGGTGGATAAGTGATAAAACTGTAAGCACACTATATTGTTGAGCCACTTAGCACCATTGTTTTAAATGTAATACAATATATTGCCTGCAGAGATTATGTCACCATCTCAAACACTGATCAAATTCTGTTGCTTCAGTAGGGTGGCATACGTGTGACGAAGTAAACTAAATCATACAATACATGTAAAGCATGTAATAAGAGTACAATGAATATAAAGTTCATAATATTGACAAAAGGATGATGAACCTGTACTGAACTTGCACCCAGAAAAGTAAAGATGCATTTGGTAGCCTCTAACAGGGCTCAAACACAGGGCACAGACATCAAGAGCCTATGCAATAATAAAGACTTGGCTGAAACAGTTACATTGTGAAAGTAGGCTTTAGAGTCAAGAAATAGCAAACAACAATGTCTAAATGTGTTTAACCAATGACGTATTCAAAACACCCTTTAATATTGGTGACATGTAGTATTCATGTGTTGTGCTGACACATGTAAGCATCACCAGATCTAACAACAGTGCATTCACCCACACAAGTCTTGCGTTTTCATTTATCTAGTTGCAATTTACTACTCTCATTTTCACTGGATTTCATCTTGAGAGCAAGGTCCAAATAAATTTACCATTCGATTATTACAGTATTCTCTTATTTCCACTACACCTTCCAGCCTTCTGCGTGGCTGTCATTCGATCTATTCAGCCGCTCTTCACCATCTCCTCTTAGCCTGCCCTCACCTGGACCAGCTGTCACTTCCCTAGCACTCCCGTCTGCTCCTTCACACCCCCTCTTTTCAGTGGCCTGGCCTTTCCACGTGTCAATCAGGCCTGCCCACAGCAACCATTACCATTCCACCTCCACCACTTGCTGACATTTCCTGACACACTGGAGGGCAGAGAGCCGAGGCAACGCACTCCCTGCTTTCAATTGCGCCATTTCTTCATCTCACCACCAAACTGTCTCTCGTCTTCCTCATTTTATTCGTCATTCTTTGCACCCCAATATGTGGCTGCCTCTACATTCTGTGCTCTCCTGTTCTACCATTTCTGTGTCTTATGGGCCTCTTGCCTTTCCACCTACAGCTCTTTTTAAATGCAAAACGTGGCTTGGTATTTGTCAGTGATATAAGCACTTAACCCAAGTCCAGCAGGCTGTGAACTATTGGAGGAAGTGTGTTTCCACACTAAGAAATGTATATTAAATGTGCTCTTTTTATAAGGACGCCGTGTTAACCAGAGGTTTAGTTCCAAATGTATGTGTAATGCTGCGGATCGTGTTTTTAAAAGACGAATAAACCTAATCCTTGCAACTGCCTAACCGTGCTCAACTTCTGCACTCTGTGTGGCCTGGTGCCTGTAGCTGAAGGGAAAGGTTGAGAGGATTTTAGTGTGTGGAAATTTCATCCGCGCAGCATGTTCAGTCTCAATTTTCACTTGTACAGTTTCATATTTATCTGCCAGAGTCCATCCCCTCACCCTTTTGAAACTCCCACACTTCTTTCTGTATCCCTGCTTCCAATATTCTTCCTTTCTCCTCACCTCAGATTCCTCAGCTTTGCCCCTTTCATCTCTCCACACCAATGGCTCATGCCTATTCAATCTCATCTTATGCCTTCCAGTTTAGTTGATGCTTTTCCCTTTACTTTGGCCCAGAAAACATATTTTACAAAAGTAATTCTGTTTTTACTGTATACTAGACAATGTTTTCCACACTTCAGGTCTTCAGTTATAGCTACCACAGACTGGTCAGTTAAGGAAAAAACATTTGTTATTGTGTCAAGTGTAACTTCAAACAAGTGGCATTGTTAAAGAGTAAAAGCATTAGCCCTCTAGGACATAAACACAAAAAAATATGAGGAGACCAACTGAAACACTCACATTAAGGCGATCAAAAAGGTCATCTCCAGGTTCCTTGTTCTCCATGAACAGATAAAGATTCTTGAAAACCTGAGAAAATGAGTTTAAATAATGTGTAAGTACCACACATGAGACTGATTACTACTACTCATTACATAAGACAGTTGAGTAGGAAACTGGTGACAAATAATTGGTCAGCACAACTATATGCAAATATATAATATTAGCTTTAATATTAGAAAAAGATACAAAATGATGTATCAGAAAACACACAAAACCATAGAATTATTTACCACTTTAGACATGATGATGTTTGAACCGAGTATGGTCAGGCCAGTCTAACATAACTGCACCTGTCATTTCCATTTCTTGGTTACAAAGATGCTTCATTCCCAAAATATGTGGGTAAAATATGCAAGGCCCCAATTAAAGCCAACAGATGTGTAGCTTTAGAAAATAAACCAACAATAATCACTGGCAAAAAGTATTTTAGGAAGTCCAAATGCTGCCAAACAAATGAAAATGTAAATCTGTTACAGAAGCAAAGCCACTCAGGTTTATAAAATTGGTTTAGGGATATATTAGGGTGAATGTTTGTTAGGAACAAAAATCTCAAACAAATACCCAACAGGACTTGAGTACCTCAGTTGCAGGAGTAAAGCTCACATTATGAATAATATTAAAAAGCAGACATTGAGTATATGCGTGTCCGCATACAACTATAAACGCTCTTGTAGATTGACTAGACCATTTGGTGAAGAGGAACATTGTTACTAGACAACATTATAGTTTATATATTATAATGTATACTGAGACTTCAAGGTATTTTATACAACACTAGAAAACCCATGATTATCCTCTTGACTCACAGGAGGTGAGAAATCTTTCATGCTCCCATTTTATTCTAAATGACATTTAGCAACAATCTCAACGATTTCCCTGGGAATTGTTGATGCTAAAATATGCAGGAGACTAATTAATTTTAGCTCATGTGTTGATTCAGAATACACTCATTTGAATAATTATATGTCCAGCCAACAAAGAAAAGAAAAGGCTGTCAGGTGTTAACATTTCTTTTTTTAATCTCTGGAAAAGAAGATAGCACAGGCTAGCACCAGAAGAGGGGTTACCAATTTGAATAAGCACGCACACCCACAAATGTGACGAGGCAAGGCTTGAACAACTGATTGTATCAAACTGAACAAAAGTCTCAACAAGTACTGTTTTTGAGCACATGACGATGTTGTGCTAAAAAAAGAGTCCTGATAATCCATTGTCAACTGTTTGTTCTTCAGGTCATCAATCTTTCAACTCTAGAAACATTAGAATAGTGTTAATATGTCACTACATTGCTACTTTTTTCCTTTGGTAAGTCACCATTTAAAAGATAGCAGTTCTTAAAAAGAAAACATTAGTGTCAGAAAAGGAAATATTAACAACAGAAATTGCTGTTCATCCAAATATTTTTGTATTATTTATTGGAAATAAGCCCTAATGATTTATTTTTACCTTCTTGATGACAGGGACCTTGTTGTAGTATCGAATAGAGTCTTTACCCAGGAAGTCAAACTCCACCACATACTCGTTGCCTTCCAGTTTCTCATGCAGGGTAATGTGCTCTACACGTAGTGAGCAGCAGCCCACTGTGTCGGCGGTCTCCCCCTCCTCCTTTTCGTTACCTGCTCTCAGTGCTAGCTGTAATGGTTTAGAATGATCAGAAATCAAAATTTGCACAATATGCACTTTTTCACTGTCAGCACTACTTTTACAGTGCCTAACATGTACTATTTAACACACACACACACACACACACACACACACACACACACACACACACACACACACACACACACACACACACACACACACACACACACACACACACACACACACACACACACACACACACACACACACACACACACACACACACACACACACACACACACACACACACACACACACACACACACACACACACCTTTGGAATAAATCAAAATGAATCACACACAGACTCAATCTATTAACTAACTCGGGGAAAGTCTGGGACAATTGGCTTGGGCTCACTGGGAAAAATAGTTACATTTTGACATCAGTAAAATCAGATATGAAACATAAGACTTCCGGCATATAAAAATGCATTTTTATAAATAAAAAAAAATAATAATAATAATAAAGCCAAAACAGAAACACCTTGTCTATAAAGTAGAGGGCCACAGCTCTTTGGCGTATGCTCATCTGTTTAGACTTAAGATCCTGATCGTACTGGTACCGTATGTCGTCCACACACGACTTCAGTTTACGTGCAGTTTCATACTTCTCCCAGTCCTTTTCTCCCTGCATTCATAAGATGAAAGAATGTCAAAGCAGCAGACAGCACCAAAGAAAACATTTTAGATAAAAAAAAAAAAAAGATTTCTTTATCTCAAAGAAAACAAAAAAGACAGACAAAAAAGACAGACATTAATAGTAAATATAAAAGAATGCAAACCAAAGGTTTCTATGAGAAGCGACATGTGAACAAGTAGCTAGTTAAAAACATTCAAGAAGTGCATGGCACAAATCCTTCTTTTAACTATATTTACTTAAAATACATAATCCAGTCACGGTACCATTTGCAACTTACAAGACCTAACCTTTTCAAAATAATAGCAAGAATTTAATTTAATGCATATACACTAATGACAAAAGAATAAAAAAAAAACAAAAAAAAAAAACAAAACGTGATTGTAGACTAAAAGTCTACTTTTGCAGCAATAAATTTTAGTAACTCTTTCTTGTATGTCATTTAGTCTGTCACATTGTTTTGCAGCCATATCTTTTTAAAACAATCATACTTTGTGTTGTTACAACAGCAATGTAATTTTACGAACGTCATTTGTTTTAAAGTAAAAACTATCCATGACATTCTGATGTAGATTTGCTGCTGTACATTAGATCATTGTCCTACTATGCATGACCCATGCTTACCAAGCTGGAGGATACATGGGATATTTTCCAATCACCAGGATCCTTCCTTTAGCGGCAGCTCCTCCAGACTCAGGTTTGGTGAAGCCAAGGCTAGAGTCCTGGCTAACTTCACATGAGCATCTTTGGAAGAGGGTTTAATTTAAGCAGTAATTATAAGTAGTATAATATTAGACTACTAATGAGTAGATTTGTAGAATTATGATGATGCTGGTCTGTGGCTTATAAAAAAAAATAAAAAAAAGACATAACATCTAAATGTTTCCTTATATTAGCAAAATAAAATATTTTTCATTGATATAACAAATAAAAATTGCCGCTTTAAGCTGCACTTCCACTATTTCTCTTGAAGCACTCAACAAGTATACCTGCAGATTGGCTGAAAAAGTATAATAATAATGGCTTTACAGAGCCATTTTGCAACTACAAACTCTCCAACCGCCAAACAGTCACACACATTCATACACCAGAGCCAAAGCCACTGGAGGCAAGGTGGGTTAAGTGTCTTGCCCAAGTACAACAGCATGAACTGGGAAGAGTAGGAATCAAACTGCCAACCTTTCGGTTATAGGACAACTGCTCCACCACCTGTTGACCAAACTCCTGTACTGATATTAACTTGGAAATTAAGCATTCTAGTGTACTTTAATAAAAAAAAAAATAAAATATAATAATACATTAACACATCCTAATTTTATTTATTTGATACAGGATGAGCAGATTATTAGAAAAATACTAATACAGACAGGCTTACACTTATTTTAGTATAAACAGTCACCTAAATCCAGATAAAAATATATTTATCGGTATTTTGGACATGCTCTTTAGCAACACGAGAGAAAGTATTAGAAGAGTATTTTTTTACATTTTAATTTTAAATGTTTTTTTTTTTTACTCGCATCTCATGTAAAGCTGTACTAGTGCAAGTCTTAACTGAGCTCAATCACATGGACATTGCATGATCACTTCAGCTTCCAAACAAGCTCTGGAGCAGCGCGCGTCTCAGTGCAAAGTAGAGCCTTCATGCACAGACAGAGCAGACAGATGTCAAACCTGTCAGGAATTGGTCTGAACTTTGCACCACCAATAAGTTTGGGAATGTACTTTCCAGATGCTCCAAACCACAGATCCAAGCTCCTGATCAGGCTGCGCCCCGGTGAGTTTCCAGTGTTCTGTTTCAAACTTGAAACACACCTTTAGGAGCAAGTGATGATCTAGGTTTTCCCAAAGAAATCCTCCCAAGGAAGAATCCTGGCAATTGGGTAACACTCATTATATCACGTTTTCCTCTAGAAAACTAAAACTATCCCCAGCAGTCCACTAACTCAGTGACTGGAAGATGCCCAGGTCCTGTGGCTAAAAAACAAGCCCAAATCATGTGGTATGCACCAAGAGTAGGTATGTTTTTTTTCTGTGAAGTGCTCTGGTTGCTTTTGGCCTATCATTGTACTTGACATTAGGACTAAACGGCTCCACTTTAATGTCCTCTCTCTATAGTTTATGTTCTAGAGGTTTTGCGATTTGTTCAAATCAGCAAAACTGAGGCGACTTGTAAATCATGTCACATTTTGCCCACATGCTTTTAGGTTTTCTGTAAAATAACAGCACAGTGAAATACGTTATGTGCTGTTGTTGTATGAGGTTGTATTCACCTTGTACAAAGACCCACTATGATCAGTTACTCAATGAGTGGGCATTTCATCAAATCTGATATTAGTCAATAAGATTAGCAAATTAAGTTCAAGTTGCACTCAATTGACCTACCTTGAGTTTTGAGTTAGCGTTGAGCATAATGTACTTAATGGAGCCTTGAATGTTCTCTGTCCAACTGGCCAGCCATGTCACTGTGTTATCATGACGAACCTCCTTCCAGCGGTGACCGGCCGGCGGCACAGGGATCTGAGACTCTCTGTTAAAGCACAAGAGACAAAATTCTAAAACATTTTATCTTAACATTTTCAATAAGTGAATAAGCAATGAGCGTGGACTTGTCAAAATGTTATGCACTTATGTGTCTATATTTTCTAAAAAGGAACCGCCATCATGTCAGAAGTGTAATAACTGGGTTTTCTGTCACCCAGGTAAACCCTGCTTTGTGCCCGGCCAGCCTTTTACTTCACCAATCTATTTGAAGGCCAATCCTTTTTGCCCTGCTCTTACTTGCTGCAGTTGATGATGACATCCTCAGGTTGGATCCTTTTCTTCAACATGCCTTGTTTAGGATGCTCCCCCCTCCCCCGGAACAACCCTGGAGGCTCGATCTTGAAATTGCCAATTCTTTCTTTGTGGTGGTCCAGAAGGCAGTAGCCAAAGTCATCCACTATTTTCTGGTTGGCATCTTTCTGAGCCTGTAGTACAATTAAATTTAGTCTCTTAACACTGTAAGAGATAAATGTCTTACAACTTTTTAATGCCTTAACGTACTTGTTTCTCCTCCTTGGTAAAGTTTTTCCTGGCCTCCACCTTGGCTTTATGCATGGCATGCAATTCTCGAAAATCACATTTGTTAAGGTCCTTAATAAGTGACCTCTCGTCAGGAGTCATCTCCTGAAAAGACAATGTCATTGAAATGTTATCCTTTGTTTATATAATAATTTAAACCAAGATTTACAATATACAGCTATGTCTGTGAAGGTTCTCAGTCATCCAGGTCATCTTGAAAAAAAAAAGTTAGAAAAATTGTATTATACAGCTATAATATAATGCCACCACAATGATACATTGTGAAAAAAATAAAGTAAATCACAACATGTATCAAATAGCTTTTTACCCTGATAATCTTGGTCTAAATTTTAATAATCCCTTGCCAAATCTCTAGCTAAGTCAAAGTGCTTTAGATAAGATAGAGATGATTGAAAGGCAACAGTAACTCGAAAACCCAATCATTACAACCAAGAATACCATCTTGTACCACAGGTTAAACCCTGAAGCAGATGGGCTACAGCAGCAGAAGACCACACCAGGTGCTGCTCCTGTCAGCTAAGAACAGGAAACAGAGACTCAAAGTTCAAATCATCTCAGACACAGTATATCATATCAATATGAACCAAAATCTCAGGAATGTTTCCAACACCTTGTTGAATCTATGCCACAAAGAATTAAGACTGTTCGGAAAGTGAATGTATATTGTATTTTTACAGCAGCTTTAGTAAATTTCCTGTTGTACAATATCTGCATAACCTTTGTCTGTTCAAATAATGTATTTCAACAATCATGCACCATAACATCCATAAAAGATGAGAATGATCAAAAAAGATCAGTGACCTTTTATTTAATTGCTTATCTTCAAAAGAGAGAAAAGACAAAGTGTGTGTAAAAGGCCACAGTAAAACCCCTTTGCTTATGACCCTTTACTACATGTTAGGCCAACACAGCAGTCTGCACTGTACAACGGCTGCAAAACTAGAGCTATAAATGCCAAATTTTTCAAAAGGGCACACAATATCAAAAAGGTCGCTGACAGAACGAAGTGCAGAGTGGCCAAGTGAATGCTTGTTTATCTGACGAGTATGTTTCTAAAATGTCACAGAAAATTCTAAGGGTTTTCATATGGTCAACTGGCTGGATACAGCAGTCAGAACTAGAACACCGCTTTAATGATTAAGAACATAAATACTTTTACAACAACAGTAGTGTTCATATATAGATACAAAGTATGAGTAACCTCAGTAGTATTTTAACAAGAAACTGTTTATTTTGACACAGTAATCCTTAGGTTTATCATGTCTGAAGGTTCTCAGTCATCCAGGTCCATCTTGAAGAAAAGGTTAAAGCAAACGCATCTGTACCGAGTTTGCAAGGATAAGACGTTTTGTCTCTAATTCCAAGAGACTTTATCAAAGTTCAACTGGTAAAAGAAGAGCTACTTGTTCAATCGTAAAGATGTTATAGACAACGGCCTGGCCTTCTTAAACTGTGCAGTGGTTATTCGTGAGGACAAGTTGAAGTTTATAGGAAGCCAACACACATGGATCAATATTTGTTTGATTCCCACCACCCTCTGCATCACAATCTGGGAGTCATCAGGACTCTTCAGCACAGAGCACAAGAGGTGCCCACTACCTCAGAAGGTAAACGGAAAGAAGAACAACACATTTGTAAAACCCTGAGAGACTGTGGCTACCCTAGACAAACATTCAACAAAACCAAAAAAACAAACAGACAGGAACCAGAACCAAAAGGGAAGGGTGTAGTTATCCCTTATGTGTCTGGTTTATCTGAAAAACTTTTCACCATTCCAGTCCAATTTAAACCGGGGAACACTCTGGTCCATCCTAAAGACAAGATCCCCTCGCACAGACTGAATAATGTAGTTTATGCAGTTCAGTGAAGACTGCAGTGACAGTTATGTTGGAGAAACAAAACAGCTTCACAAGAGGATGTCTCAGCACAGAAGAGCCAATCCTAGAGGACCTGAGTCTGCAGTCTACCTCCACCTCAAAGAGAAAGGACATTCAATGTCTGAATTTTGGCCAGAGAGGCCAGATGGTTTGAGAGAGGAGGTGGCCTCAGATTTATGTTGCCTAGTATTTACTACAGTGTTCTGAAGCCTAAAACAAAACAGTTTCACTCTAGAACAACATCTGAACGGTACAGTGACACTAACGACTCTCCTGAGCCATACTGACTCTCCCATCAGGAGTCACACTGCCCTTTCATAGCCAACAACCATGAGACCAGAACAGCCTGGTCCAATCAGGTTTGGTTTCATCCTAAACCCCTCCCTATAGAGATTTAAGCTCAGCTCTCTTACCAGTTGGTCACAGAATTGATAAAGTCTCTTGGAAATAGAGACAAAACATCTTTACTTTCACCTTTTCTTTAGGTTTATCATTGAGAAGAAAAGATACAAACTTAATACACGTCATTAACAATAATTATCATCATCATCATTACTACAGTTAAGCACATTACCGCATCAGAAACACCACGACAAGGATGGACAAGCAGTCAGGCCGTATGTGTTAAGCATGACTGACACCCGATAGTGGGTGGGCACTGAGGGCAGTGAAGCGGGGAGAGTTTTTCCGGCTATAATAAAACACTTTAATTGGATTTGTTCATATGCAAGGGAGCTACTTGTATGGATTAGCATATCAATGCTTGCACACAAATCTTATTTTCGAGTGCATTGAGGACTAAGCAGTGCAAAATTAATTTTGAATGATATGCCTTAGGGTTTGGTACGATGTGTTCACTATACAGGACACCCTGATTGACAAGAGCAGGCATGTAAGTTATACAAGCTGTGCTCTCAACACAAATATTGTTCTGTTTACATACAAACAGCGGGCTCAGTGAATTCAAACATAGAAAATTATCAGGGTGCATGACCATCCCTTAATATTAGCAACAAGGAAATAATTGTCAAAATTGGTGTGAATTACCTTCCTCCAATCTTTAAAGAAATTGTCCCGAAAAACTTCCTTGGTGGTGTACTCATGATCCAACATTTGGGCAAAGAAGAGAGCCACCTCTTCAGCTGCAGGGCTCAGCTTTACATGTTTACCTGTACACATGCATACAATACATAAGATAATGCCTTTACACAGAGCTGATTATGATAATCTGAAATCACAAGTTGGAAAGCCTAATTAAAATACTGTTGTAGTTTTTTTCTTTTTAAGTTGATAATGACAAATCTGCATTCAAGCCCACTACCAAAGGTAAACTTCAAACCAGCACATTAAAACAAAAATAATCAATCACGGCTGAGACTGTTAACCAAAACAACAATAGAATAATCGTCAGTGTTTCACATCAAAGAATCTGTCCCTTTTGAATAAATTATGCACAACATTATTATCCCATCTCCCAAAAAGTGGAGATTTGCCTTGTTTTTATTCAAACTAAGAGTTTATATTTTTTTCTGTTATGTAATATACCACTTCCAACTGACCATTGTAGTAGAAGTGAACATTGTCTGGAAGACACTGGTACTCTGGAGGAAAGTATGGGCCTTTGTGTTCCAAGAATTTCCATTTAACACCATCTTCATACTTCTCTTCCTCCCACCTGACACAAAGCAACACGATTAAAGAAACAATCTGAAAATGGTACTCTCCAGTTTTCACACAGAACTGTTTGGATTGAGAGTGTATGTATGCTGTGAAGTGGATGGGTATGGTCAGGTCAACACAAGATGAAAAGCAGCGTTCTCTAACCATCGCCAGCGGTTTTGCTCCTCCTCCTCCTTTTTTTTGATCTTTTGCAGTTTTGCGTCTTCTTTTTCTTCTTTTGTCTTCTTAGGCTTTTTTGAGACTGGGACTAGCTCTCCTTCTTCCTTCTTTACTCTCTAGTGAGAAAAATGTGCCAAGATGTGATTTCCAACATGCTTGCTGTTGAGTGAATATAACCTCAGAGACTAAGTATAACAATTGAGATTACAGGTTGTTACCTTTTCTGGTTTCTTTTTCTCCTTTTTCTGAGATGCTTCACCATTGCCGTCTCCCTGCCTACGCTTTTTGGAATTCTTTGAGCTGCACATAAATCAGTTAAAAAAAATAAAATAAATAAAATTAAAAAAAATAAGAGCCATAACTATTTAGTTTTTACTTATGTACGTCAAAATCTAAAACGGATGTTGTCACCTCGATGTAGCAGTAGTTGTTGTAGGACACACAGTAGGTTCTTCTTTAATTCTTTTCCTTTTCAATCCTGTCTTCTTTGAAGTAAAGTCTGCATCCTCTGACTCCTCCTTTACCTGTCCACTACACAAATAACATCATCTTCGTGGGGCTTGTAGTCTAACACTTAAAATCATAAATTTAAAGTAATGAGAAATTTTTGGGATCAGTATCCACTAAAGGAATCTTTCTGCAAATTTGCATAGAGCTGCTACATCATTTACATCTTATATTTGTTGCTTACAAATCCCAAAGTTACATAGTTTTGCTTGAACCAGTTCCAGCACATAATAGAATATAATTTCTGTTTAAATCAATGTATAATC
Organism: Neodontobutis hainanensis; assembly: GCA_024349245.1. NCBI lineage: Eukaryota > Metazoa > Chordata > Actinopteri > Gobiiformes > Odontobutidae > Neodontobutis > Neodontobutis hainanensis. Next base: position 8,598,773 of record JALDNG010000015.1, read on the forward strand.
CAAATTCATTAATAACTGGCGTTTCAAAAGTGTATGTGCCGAGTAATAGGTCTTTTATTCTGAAATACAGCTAAAGGTTCCAGTCTGCCTTTTTTCCTTAAAGACCATCAGAGCAATTATCAACTATTACACAACACTCCAATAAGACTCCTTATTACCAGTGCACCCTGGCTGTGACTCACATAACTGAAGCTGAAGGACCTTCCAGAGGATCATCCTCAACACTTTTCTTTATAAAATATTTTTCCTCATATCAAACTCCTTATTATCCAGCTTCACCTGCTCACTACACAAATCATTTATTACTGAAATTTATAAGAAATGGGTATGGACACAGAACTTAAATCCAAATGTATTGCTCTCCAATAGCCACACAAAACAGAACAAATGATTTTAGCTGCTGAGGACCAAAATAACCCTTCCATTTTACATAAAAAAATATTACGATTAAGGCCAAAATGTTGAATCTGTGACCAGGATTAATTGCACATAATTACAGTTATTAGACAACATTACAGTAACAACAATGATAACGACATAATTACAGCATTTGGAAATAAAAATCTAATTAGGCAAGTGCAGGCTTGGATTTCCCTGCATGGGCCAAATTAAGAAAACAAATTTGGGTTTTCACTAGCAGTAATAAATAAGTGTTCACCATCACTTCACATTCAATTTATTTATATAGATGATTTACTATACGGGAATATGGAAACGTAAATTACTTTTGCTTTTAATTGTCACACTGCCTTAGCCATTACAAAGTTAAGCACGCTGTATACGAGTGGATTGCCTCTGCACTTCAGTGTATTGATTTTGGGCCAGTAAGACTTTTTTTCCTCCTCAGGTTCTTTAGTCTCTAATCATGCATCCAGTGTGTTGCCCGTGGCTCACAGCACTACCTACAAACAGCACAGCTTTTACATCCCTGTATTAGGTGCAAGGATCCTGATAAGTATAGATAGAACTATACAATTCTTTGAATTGTTTTGTTTATTATAGAAGTCTTACAAGTACTGAATATTCCTCATTATCAAAAAAGGTATTGTTTTTTCATTTCTTTAGAAGTTTCCCTACCATCTAACTTGGATGTGCAGCTAAAGTCCAAGATCCAAACATACAAATGTAATTTGGGTGGCCAGCCCAAATTTTATCTTTCATATTGTCAATGTAATTACTTCCACACATTCAGTACATTAGTTCCTAAGGTACATGAGTCTAAGATACTGTAAAGAACTTATTGAAGTTATTTCATCAATTAAGTCAATTGTGGCACACTAATTGAACAGGTTGTATTCAGACTGAATCATTAAAAGGTTTGTGTGTGACAAGAATAATAAGTAAACCATTTGGTTCTCCTCAACTCTACTTTCACCCAGAAGGTGCACTGACAAAGTTGTTGACATAATATCGAGAGCAGAGTCACAAAGTGTGTGGAAATGAACATGTATTTTGAAACTTTGCTCCATTAAGCAAAATCCAGAAGAAAGCTATACAAGAGGGGTGGGTCATTGCCTCCGCTGACATTTACGGTCAGTGGTTCTAATAGCCTTACATTTCTTGCCTTTTTCTGATGTCAGACTTAACTTTCCTCCCTGCATGAAACCCACTCAGCTCACAGTTACCACCTGAGCCTTTCTAAAAGAAAAACCCTAAAGGGAAACATTAAAAGCCAGAGTTTAGCGAAAGAGTTCCTCTATTGGGCACCTCTTTTAAAATGTCACTCGTTATATTAGGTTGGGCTAAGTCCACGTCTGGGAAATAATCCATTAACAGCTCTATATAGGAAGACTGCTGTGCTGTGACGTAGAGTCGACACAGCAGGCCTTCGGCCAAAGTCTACCGTTCTACTAACCCCTACTGAACATCTAGCTACTAAGACTATGCTTTCTAATTTATTATTTCCATGACAAGCCACAGTCATTTGTCTTGGTGTGGGAAGAAATTCAATTTCAGGAAGACAGTTTAACACATTGTATAAAATAGAAATGGATTGTGTTCAGTGACCTTGAACATCAAAACAAAAATTAATTTCTCAAAAAAACTCTCACAACTCTCTCTATACCAATTAATCTCTTATATAAGAATTTCTTCTGATAATATTGAATGTCGTGAAGACTCACCTGTTGTCCGATTCCCCAGACTCAGTCTTAACCTTGACAAAAGACACAGAATCACACACAGACTTAAGAAATAAATTGCGTTTATCAGTGACTATATTGGTATCTGTATCCTTTTGGCAGCGTTGCAGGAGGTTACAGCAGTTGCTCATATTTTAGCCATCGAAGTACAGGACTTTTACTGTGGTATTTAAACACAAGCTAGCTTCAGAGAAAGGACCAGTGTTGGGGACATCAATGCGTTTGTAAGGCAAAATCAAAATGAAAAATCTGTTATGACATTTCACCAACATTTTCAAAAGAGAATTACAAATGGCTGTTTTGATGAATTAAGGGACCATAATCAAGTCAAAACTATATTTGCAATCTCATTTTGCTGAAAGCCTGTAGCACACTGCACGACCAACATGTCAGCTTCCCTGAACTTCCCCTTTAGGGCATTTTTGCCCCTGAACACATATTGTTACATGGTATTTGTTTGGTAACTTTTAGTTTAAGGCTACACATTTTAAAAGCTCATTTTACAGTTTAACTGAAGAAAAGATAAGAAATAAAAATATAGAAAATACAATGAGGAAACAGCAGAAACTGCAAGAGTCCTGTTAAGATGTTTTAAATCACCAAAACACCCAGGAAAACAGGGGGCTGCACAGGAGACATCTACCACAGCATAGCTATAAGATGTTGGCATACAAAATATGAATTACATGATTGTGTGTTTAATTATCTGTGACTTCCTGCATCTGGCCCGTGTCAAAACGATCACCAAATGTGCTTTCATACAAATGAACTGAATCTGTTTGGTCTGGACTGCAACCTCCTTTTGCCTATATCAAGCAGTAAAGTCTCACAGTCAGGACCAAACAGTACAGGTGTGTTACAATATTTCCATTACTACAGGATTATGGAATGGAAATATATAAAGTCTAAAAGGAAGAAGAAAACCCCGCAAGAGAAATGTATTTTTATATTCCTCATTTCAACTCACCAAAGCTTTAAGCCCAGTTTAATAAAGAGGCAGGAAAAGAAATTGAGTACATTACCTTTTTCTGAGCCTTTCCATTTTCAATCTTCTCGGGAGATTTAGTTGAGTTTGCACTTCAGAAGAGGACATGAGGAGAACATGCAGGTTAGAGTTAGTATGTTGAGAGCATAACAAGATGGAGACATTCTGAACAGTATACATCACTCAGAGGCCCTTTAAAAAAAAAAAAGAAAAAAAAAAAAAAAAAGAAGAAGTGTACGAGCTGCAGTTTATTTGTGTATAATGTTAAAGAGAGACCACATAAACATGGTTTAGATACTTGTTTCTGTGTGCCAAATGAAATACACTAGCCAAACTTGCTAAAAACATATACAGTATAAACAATAGAACGTGACAAAAAAAAAAATTGTTTTGTAATTGTTTGGACCCAAAAAAATTTACGCTTTCCAGCTGTTATTTTTAGTACCACTTACTTTTCCAAACTTTAATTTTTTTATGAAATGGTAAAAAAAATGTCAATTTCAAGTTATGCAAGTACTAAAAAAAGTTCAGTAAATGAAATTGTTTACATGTACAGAGCAAATGCAAACACGTCAATACCAATAACATTTAGAAGATGGAAAAAAAAATTTAAATACAGTACTTACAGAAAAATCCTTGTTCAAAGTTAACTAGTTTACTTCACACTGCTTTCATCAAGTGTAATAGAAACATAAACATTTTAGGCTGATTTTAGTATCATTCTAGTCACACACTGTTTACAAATGTCAGCAGACAGACAAGGTGCAGGAACACCTTTACTTACAGTTTGACCTTTCCACCAGCCTACCACATAATTAACCTACATTTAAATATTTTTTTACACCTTTTTACTGCTGTGAATGGTTATTCCTTCTTTAGCCAATTCTGTTCCTAGAGTTAAAGTTGAGGAGGATAAGTTGATTCTTAAACAGTAACTCATCCAGTCTACTAGTCATCAGAGAAAAGCTGTCTGCTCTTCTGCTTCTAGCACATGCAGGTGTCTATTCATCTTGCTGCTCTCATCAATTATACAAGACAGTGCCAGATCCCTCTGCATTCATTTGTCTGCTTACATATGCATGGATGGAGATAAACGCATCGAAGTCAATACATTTATTCAAAAGAAGATAGAGTACCCACTGTAGTCTGTAGGCTACTACAGGTCAGAAGCTTTCTGTCAGCTAAAGTTTGAGGTTAGAACAGAGAGAGCCATACGGAGTTTTGAAAATGAACTACATTTTCACACTGCTGTTGAAAAGCAAGCCCTGGTGAGAGTTGTGCATTGATGTTTTTGTGACGCTGTTGCTCATAAACGTATTCTTGGAAAGTCATGCCACCATGACAATTGTGACAGGAACTTAAACAGCCGGCTTATTTGATAAATGGCACTTGACTTGCAATTGACAGAATAATGATTAAGTACTAGCTAAACAGTATCTGTCAGCAAATAATTTTCCCATCAGTCGTTTTTCAGACTTTCTCACCTGTTCCTAATCGTGTCTCCACCGGGAGCGACGGCGCTTTCAGGACCACTCAGCCTTTTCAGTTTCGTCAAATTGGGCTTGGCCTTGTCTTCATCTTTAGAGTCTTTCTCTCTTCCCATTTCTCACATGTAATAAAAATACAACACAAACTTTACTTAAACCAATCTAAAATAACTAAGATACGTGTTTGCAAAAGTTACACATTTCGCATTCAGCAATTACCAAAAATGGCTGCTTTAGCAAATGCCACCAGAAACGTGACCTAGCGAGCTAACGGAGATTAAAATTAAATTCTTACAGAACAATCGTTAAGATGGACAGATACAAGAAGTTAGCTAGTCGACAGTGGTAATACATACGCATGTGTCTTCTACAATACTGACTAAGCCAGGCGTTTGAACTACTTATAAAAAATCCGTCACTCAGTCCAGCTAACCCGGCGTGCTTCCCACTGAATACTGATTGGCTGAAGAAGTTGCCAGGTTTGTTTGTACTCCAACTGGTTTCATCATCCAAAAAGTGGTTCTAAAGCTCTATGTTCTAAAGGCCTGCCCTGATGGGCCTGATCCAATCCCAAGATTTTATCTATTATGACATCGTGAATGCACAAATTGTGCAAAAAAAAATCTGCAATTCACATAATTTTTTTCTGCAAGTGTTTAACCAAATGCACATTTATTTACTTCCAAATGATTTTACACACATCAAAAAGACCTCAGCATTCTGAGAAAAAAGAACCTGCTATGACAAAAAATCGCCTTCTGGGAATATGGTGAGAAGCTGTGATTTATTTACAGCGTAGGTCCTGTTTCCAGGTCCCAGTTTGGTTCATACTTTATATAGCCTTTATATAGCATACTTTATAAGAATAAACTATGCTGCCACCATCTTGCAGTAGTGAACTCAGGCAAATTTAAAACCCCTTCTTTCACTTCTTAAAAAGAAAAAATATAGCATTTTGGAATATTAAACTTTTGGCAATGCATACAATATGACTCACATGTATCATCCTGTTCTAACTTATTTAGTAGTTAATGTTCTATTGTGTTAATGTGTATATTAACCTCTATTAAGAAGATATCAACGCCTTTGAAGAGCTTTGCAAATTGTGTTTAATACTTTTGGCACTGAAATAATTAAAAAATATCTAGCAAAACAAACTATAACAAACAACTGTGCCAGTGCCTCTAAAGCTGGGACAAAATGTATACATAGCTTTCTTAAAACAGCCTTGAAGGTTTTTACCCCTGCCGTCACAAACAACTGACTTGCACTCTACCATCGTGGCTTCTTCAATTAAATCCTCATACTATCATTGTGTGCCACGTGAAGTCTACATAAACTATCCTTTTGTTGCTTGACCATAGGTGTTCAGTGTAAAGTGGTGTACAGTATGCCTCATCTCATCTGTACACACACCAAACCTGCAGAAGAGTATATTAGCTTGTGCATACATCATACAACACTGTCTGCAGATATCCTCATCATCTGTAAGATAAGGTTATTTCCACATAGTGCAAACAAAGGACATTTCAAACATTTATCATCTTTATAGACCATTATGGCACTATATGGCATTATATTTTATATCCCAGATCATACGCAGAGCAAACATTTAGAAGTTCCTGGAGACCAGCAACTACTAGTACAATAAAAGATCATCTGCATACATTATTTGATTTACAAGAGTAAAACCAATTATACAGCCAGTGTTACATGCATTCAGCCACTTGGAAAGTTCATACATTTACATTTACATTTAGTCATTTAGCAGATACTTTTATCCAAAGCGACTTACCAGTGTTACATTTTTAGATGATGCTTTCATTCAAAGCGACTTACATTAAGGTTCCATTCACCAGTGTTACAGCTGGAACACCGGAGGCAAGGAGGTCAAGTGTCTTGCCCAAGCCACTGCGCCTCATACTTACAAAGATTAAAAAAGATTGGTGATAAAAAAAAAAAAAAAAAAACTTTTCTCATTGCATCGCTAATTCTGAATGGGGCCGATAGTAATTATACCTTCAGTTGTTATATTATTATTTTATGTTTTAATTTTATAGGATAATTAATTTGTCACCAAATTACAACAAAAATCCATATAAAAATAATTTGAGGGGCTCCAGTCTATGTAGATTTGAAGCATTCAGTAGGTCACTGTCACTTTAAGGCACCCGGAAGTTGTTCCTTTCTCTGTTTGGCGTTAAATGCTAAGAGAGCTGTGCACTGTGTGAAGATGATATCTCAGCACCTCATATTGGCGTTTCGTAACAGTACGAGGTGTTGGCGACATCGGGCGTTGCTCAAAGCTTCTGTGGGGGCCTCGGAGCTCGGTGCCTGGCGCTGCTTCTCGGCATCTGTTCGCGGCGGCGCCTCGGTCATGGAGGAGATACTGGACAGAGTCGTTGCACCTTTACCCACATATGAAACCAGAGACAAGGCTCCCCCTCCTTTTGAGTCCAATAGTTTGGAGTTTATGCATTTCTACAGAAGTCTGGAAAAGGAAGATAAGCTCAGTTTTTTAACAAAGCTGTCACAAGACTTCGGGGTGGACCACAAAAGTGTGTCAGAGCTCGCCGTGAAGCTCTCGGACGCTCAATTTCGAGACTTGGCGACCATTTTGCAAGTTGAAGACAGGCTACGATACAGTTTAACCCCTCGTTACAAACAGCTACTAAATCATATCAGCAGAGTTGAGGGGGGAGTCAAGTTTTTGGTGGACCTCCGAACGGACGTGCTCGAAATAATTTCATCTAAAGCTAGTGAGAGCCCACAAATCAGGGTAAATGCATTTGTTTACATTTTCTACGGGTACTCGTTTGTGTCAACTAGTGCCAGTTGCAAACAAAACACTAATCTGGATTTATTCTACATCTGTCAACCCAAAACACCCTCACACTGTACCCCATCACAAGGTCCATATTTTTGCAGCTTTAATGACACTGACCTTTTCCCCACTTTACACCCGCCTCACTCTAAACTTGAGTATATTTAGAGAAGACAACTCGCCCTTATTCTAGCTTATGAATTTTTCCATGAGGTAAAGGAGACAGCTGGGTGGCAAAAAGACTGCAATACTGCTGGCAGCAATGCCAGTCTTTTAGAACCAGTTAACCATGCTTTCAGGGAGTAATTAGTAAACTACAGATATTAATTAATGACTTTAAAGTGCATTTTTGCAGCCTAAATATACCCTATCCCCATTTTCAAATAAAACTGATGGCAACTTACATTTCACTGGCGTGTCGTCATGTCTATACAACATTTGAATTAATGGTTCGCCTTTACTTTTTGTGATTTAGTTCAGCATACTGATTATATGTGACAACATTGTTTTGTATTTGCATCTTCAGATTGGAGTCTTGCTTCTAATCTTGATACTATTAAGCTTTTCAGCACTGTTTACATTTGTGACTGTCACTTTTTTCTTTTTAGCCAGTTCCTTTTTTTATATTTAAATGGAAGTTCCTTTGTTTGCTTTCGCTTTCTGTGGAGATGGTCAGTGTGCACGGACTTCATAAATGACAATCACATTAGGCATTTGGCCAGTATAATATTAATATGCTAATTTCATCTGCCTTCGTCTGACTATGCAATCAAAGTGTAATCCAAGCAATTTGACCAGTAAATAGAAAAATGCAGGTTATTTTTGACTTGCTCATAGTGGCTTGATCAGAACTTGAATCATAATTGGTAACAATGCTGTTCTTCAGTTTGGTCTAAGCCTGTAGAGCTTAGCTGCAGATTTGTTATTTGTATGTTATACAATAAACGGTAATCTCTAGGTGTTTCAGTAAAATCTAACTACTAACTTCACATAAAGAGAATGTCATCATTATACTTTTTTTTCTCTATTGTGAGCTGCAAAAATGAAACAAAAAAAATACTTCTCCCAATTAAATCATATAGTGACCATATCCAGATTTGAATGAATGTCTTAATGTAATGGTCAAAAAGCTACCCTATGTCTCCCTTTTTTAACCTCGCATAGTCTTGGTTTATGATTTCAAATCCACTTTTCTATTGCCAGAGGAGGTCCAGGCTCTGCTCTCTTGCTCAATACCCATTGTATTCCTGCTGAGAAGTGGTACAGCTGCATTTAATCTCAATAACGTCAGCCCGCTGAGACCTTTTGTAGCTTAAAAAGGTCTAAGCTACCTAGAGAGTTCTACTCAGCGCTTTCCACCTCTGTCTTGGTGGTGCATAGCAATCTTTGCTTGTTGTTATTGCTCGAATTGATTGAGCTGTAAGAAAGGTCATGGTAAATATGAAGCTTTTTAGAACATGTATTGATAGTTCCAGCACAATAAAAATGTGCTAGTAATAAAAAAGCAGAGACAAAAAAAAAGTATAAAAAATAACTGGTTCAGTAACCGTACTTGCAGTTTTGAGTTACTATCTCTCTTATTTTCCTAATTTACAATTTAATGGGCCTTCCTATTGTTTGTCATTTCTGCGGGTCTAGTATTTGTGCTCTATACATTTTAGAAAAAAAGATAAAAAATATAATATAAGGGGTTGTTTTTGTTTCTGTTGGCTTTCTATTGTGCATTACTCTGCTTTACTAGTCCTATTTAATGTTAGTTGTGTTTTCAAGAAGTAAACTGGGAGTATATTTTCCTAGCAGACTGACGTGTATATGAAGCCTAGTGGGCTAAAGGTCCTGGCACAGTCTCTGCTGCTCCAAATAGTCACTGCAATTTAGACTAGTGGCATTCCCATTCCTTTTTTTTCCCTCTGAGTTTGTGTAACCAGGGACTCTGAATGCTAGACCCTAACATTTCAAAAGACTTCCATCTTCTGCGAGGTCAAAGGAATGTGCATTTCTGCTTGGCCTTGCTTTTGTGTGGGTGAGAATTGGCTACCCAAGGCAGAGGATGCACTCTCATGGGTTGTTGGTTCACTGTATTTTCTACTGAAAGCACAGACTTGGGATTATCAACCATCATAGATTATTTTACCCAAGGCTTGCAAAGCCAGAAGAAAATGGGAGATGCACATATTGTGAGAGAAAAGAAAAATGTGATTAAAGTTTAGTTGAAGTTTTTGGGGCTATTTTAGATGTGCTTTTTAAAAGTTTTATAGTGTGAACCTTTTTAACTTTCAAGGGGCTATTGCATAACATAATTTGTTTAGGGTTTCTCATGCAAACATTTTGCCAGTGGCTTTTCTTTTTACTGTGAGTAAACTTGAGCTTGTTGGTGAGAGCTATTATTAGGACAGACAAGTTCATATAAAAGTGAGCCTAAAGTCTTATAGAAATTGAAGTTATTCTATGGAACTACCAATATCTGGTCGATTTCTATTTGTGTGTGGTCCCTACTTGGTTGTTTGTGTGTTTGCAAGAGATTTGCTTTAAATGAAGTTTGACCTTTATGGGAGGATACGCCTGCTTTGAAATGGCAAGTTGTTTATTGAGGTGCCTCCACGACACCCATTGTAAGCTCAAACAAATCATTCCTTATAATGTGAAAACATCCAAACATCATACAGCCATCCAGAGGACTGTGCATCCCACAGTGTTCACAATATGCTTTGGAATTGATCCTCGACCACACACCAGCGTGGGCAACTTTGCTGTCAGGCAATAGCATGTCATTGCTCAGAATAAAAGAAGTACGCAAATACCTGACGAATACCTTCAAGGTGTTCTTTCTAGATGTAAATCTGTAACTCTGTGCATTTCTATTGCCTTCACATTCTTCTTCGTAGTGTGCACATTATTTCAAGGCATGTCCGTTTTGATTTAATCTTTGTAGTCAGATACAAAACTTGACCTGCCAGCACGCACCTTACAGAGCATCTCTCTTCAGCTGAAAGTTTTTTTTAATCATCATTTTGATATGAATGTTAATTCTTAGCGTTTCTTCTTTCACATGCAGGATCTCAATGGCACTCTGAAAAGCCTGCTGTCTGAGTGGTTCTCAGTGGGCCTGTTAAAACTAGAAAGAATCACCTGGCAGTCTCCCTGTGATATTCTGCAGAAAATCAGCCAGTAAGACCATTAACACGCTCACATCACACTTCTGTTGAGCTAGTTTAACGTTAGTATTGTGTTTAATAGTAAGATAGGACAAGATTTATGATAAGACACAAGATATTTTAGTCTTCCCACCTTGTTCATTGTACCGTATTGTTTTCCTTTCCCTACTGATTGTATGATTGTAAACAGTCCAAGGCCTAAGCTAACATCTATGACAGCCATAATAGGCAGCCCATCCACCAGTCACCATGGTAACAGAATTATGTCTTTTACCAGGTATGAAGCAGTGCACCCTGTAAGGAACTGGACTGACCTGAAACGCAGAGTGGGGCCGTGTCGTCGCTGTTATGCCTTCACACATGCTGCCATGCCTGGAGAACCACTGGTCGTACTTCACGTAGCCCTGACCGAAGAGATCTCGGACAACATCCAAGTAAGAAGTTACAGCCTCAGGTTGGTTTATCATGCTTGTCTCGCTTTATTACACCTTCGAGGGTACTTAAACATCCCCAATTTACTGGTTTGTACCCACTCCCAGCTGACAAATGGATTATTGCACTGTGAACAAAAACAATATGACCTTTAAACTGTGAATCCCTCTGGGAGCAACTTCTGTGTGGATTTCTTTCCTTGACATTTAAACTGTCTTTAACAGTCACTGAAATTTGAAGACGGGCCTTTTCTGTGAGGTGTCCTCCCCATGTTACTGTGGATTCTCTCCAGATTCTCCGGCTTTCTCCCACTGCCCAAAATGTTTTTGGGCAGTGCATGTATAGGTTAATTGGCAAATCTAAAATATCCCTAGTGAATGAATGTAAGAGTGAGTGGTTGTCTGTCAGTCTTTAAGTGTCAGTCCTGGCCATTGTCCAGGGCGTACCCCGCATTTTCCCTAAATAAATAAATAAATAAATAAAAAAACTAAAGTTGAACAATACTTATGTACAGTTACTTACCAGTAGCTCTTTTAGGCTTGGCAAGATTTAAAATGTTGATTGTTTTCTCAGGGAATTGTGCGGGAGTTTGCCACCCTGGAGTCAGAGGAGGATGTCAATAAAATAAATGCAGCTGTCTTCTACTCCATCACTTCCACTCAGGCCGGTCTACAAGGGGTTGAGCTGGGCAACTACCTCATCAAGAGGGTAGTGCGTGAACTACAGGTAGGTGAAGGAAGTGGTCACTATGTAAAGCAGAGATTTGACAGCTAGAAGCAAAAAAAAGAGCCCAGCATTGCTTTTGAAATGTTTTAGAACCAAATTTACTAATGAATGCAAATTATTATGAGGCAATGTTCAAAAACTGAGAGTAGCTAATTATTTTGGTGAGCTATTAACAATATGCAAATTTAAAAACATAGCCAATTAGTTATTTTGAGTAATGACAACCTACTATGAGTATCAATTCACAAATTAGGACAGAACAAAAATACTCACTGTGCCACCTGATGAGGGTGCAGGTACTCTAACAGCACAGGTGTGGCCTCAATATCAACCAAATATTAAACATTTATTTACACGGCTTTTTTAGCTCATGGTTAAGACAGTGGCTAAATATATACATTGCATCTGAAAAACACTGTCTTTACCATAACTTGTATAAATAATTTATCATGCACAAACCACCTATTTAAAGTACCTAGTCAAGGCATTACCACAATAATTTATAGTATATTAAATGCAAGTCTAACTCTCATTATTAAAGGAGCAATTAAGCCTTACTTCAGATTAACAATATGTTAGAATTGTGTACCTGTGGATCTACAAAGAGTTGAATAGCTCTGATGGAACATTATAAGTGACCTCTGTGACCTCTGGCAGCTTGTTTACCTGAGAGCAAATTTGACCTCGGCATTGCTTTTTCAATTGTTGTATTTTTTACTCTTGTACATTTGTACTCTTCTAAACTGCTCCCTATTGCTTCACATACACTGATTGAGCTGTTTACTGTGGAGCACTTCACACTGCACTTGTTAAATAATAGCATTATTGAAAGCAACATCAAAAGTCACTCTAGCCAAGAGATGGGAAATAGATTTTTTTTATATATTTTTTTTATCCTCAATAAAATGCTTTGTTATTCAGGACAGCTATGAAAGCAGCAAGCATTTTACTTAGTAGTGTTTTTTTATTGAGAGCCACTTGCAGCTGGCTGAAGCTCATGCAATATTTTGTGTTTTCCACTGTGGCCAGAAAAAAAAACTTAACAAAGTTTTACATTTTGTCTTTTCTAGTGCAATACAATCATAAAAAATCTTTATATAGTGGCATTTTAAGCCTCAGTAAAACTAGCTTTGGAAATTAAAGCAAGCCATCTCCTCACTTTGATGGCGTTTTCGGAACATTTTTTTTAGCCCACCAGTGTATACTTGTTTTATGAGCCTAATGGGATGGAACCCCTGGCCCCCATAATGTAGGTGTATTCCCCTTAAGACTACATCAAGGCAGAACGTGGACTTGTATCCCGCAGAGGATCGGGCTTTGTGACAGGTTTTTATCTTATGCAAATGGGTAAGACTAGAGCATTGCAGCCACAAGGGGAACACTGTGATGATGGAGAGATGATCGAGTGTAAAAGAAAAGGTCACAGTGATGATTTAAGGTGGAAGGAGGTGGTCTTGCTTGTCTTTGTGGATTAGACCCCAGAGTGCTTTTCTAGCGTGACAACTTTTCTTTTTACTAGTGCTTCATTACTATTTTGGAAACCTTGTGTTCTAGACTGTTCAGTGTTAACACAGGTGCTACCAGGGGTAAAAAGTAATGGTTGAAGTCAACAAAGGATGACTCGGCAGATTGAGCTGGTGCACAAAGGGGGAGACCCAGCACGACACGGCAAGAGAAGAGGTTTGATTTGAAGTGAAGGTAGGGCAAAATCAAGGCAAGGGTAAAGGAAAACAATGTTGTGCCGAGAGGCATACAGACACTGGCTTGTCCCTCCAGGGGTTGTCTTGACACTTCCCACTTTCATCTATAGCCTTTCACTCCCTTTCCTGCCACATCACTCTGTCATTTGTCAAACCAGACATCGGAAGATAGGCAGAGAGAGAGGGAAACACAGGCAGGCTTTTTAATGTAGTGGAGTGGAAGTGAACCGCTGAGATTTGAAAAGAGAAGGGTGGCTTTTTAAAGGTGAAAGTACAAGGGACTGGGGTAGAGAGAGGTCTGTCTCCATCAGCCGGGAAGAATCTTGGGGTTGATTTGGTATTCACCTGTCTGAGCAGCAAAAGGCATGAGCAAAAGCAACACAAGTGTCTGTTTGGTGTCAGGATGTTGAGTGGTTGAGGTTTAGCTCTGCAAGTGTAACAATACATTTTGTATTCTAGTGGGGTACAGCTGCCTCTGTAAGCTGTCCCTTTCCTAGTCCTATTTTATTTATCTTCTTAACCTCTTTCCTGTGTACACTATGGGTTTTTTGGTGACACTTTATTCTACACTACACATGATACTACCTCCTTGTGTAACAAACTGTAATAACATGTAACTACATAGTACAGTTACATTTTGTACATCATTTACATTTTAAAATCCAAATTCCCACCATAGTTTGACAAGTAAAAATTAATTTTAATTATCTTTTAGAGTAAAACTGGTTACTGGTTAAGCTATTCAATTAAGTTAATTTATTCCACCCAGTTTAATTGTAGGGATTATCTAGTTATTGTAAAAGGGTATATGTGGATACGTAACTTTAATGTTAATACATTACATGTGAAACATTTAGTAAATACTATAACGATGTATGGTTCAGGTTGTTAACAATAAGACTAAAATACTGTACATCTCCCGTTATAGTATTGGTTAACACTGAAAAAAGACGTCTAAAAATAATTAACAGCTATTCCTCATGCCTCCAAATGACCTAAAAATGGATTTTAAACTCATTTGAACCCCTCTTTTTCCAGAGTGAGTTTCCACACATGTCCCTGTTCTCCAGCCTGTCCCCCATTCCTGGCTTCACGTCGTGGTTGCAGGGCCTGTTGAGCCAGTGCCGGAAGGAGGGCCGTGGCTTAGACCTTCTCTCGGAGCAGGAGTGGAGGGAGGTGGAGCAGGCCACAGACTCCCCCCCAGGAATGGCAGCCATCGACGCCCTTCGGAAACTCATTGGCACAAGCGAATGGACGCGCTCTGAGAAGCTCCGTCTAGTCCTGGAGCCTGTCCTTATGCGACTGTGTGCATGGTACCTCTATGGGGAAAAGAGGAGAGGCTACGCCCTGAATCCTGTGGCTAACTTTCACCTGCAGAACGGAGCGACAATGTGGAGGCTGAACTGGCACGCAGACACTAGCCCCAGGGGCGTGGCAAACTCCTGCGGCATTATGGTGAACTATCGCTATTTTCTGAATGAGACGTCCCAGAACAGTGCACTTTACCTTCAGAATAAGGTCATTACAGCATCCGAGCAGGTGTTGAGTCTGGTGTCCCAGTTTCAGAAGAATAGTAAGTTGTAATAATGAAAAATAGTTGATTTTGCTTATACTGTTTGGCTAAATGTAAAATAGTTTTCACTCCCAGAACCAAGAATTGCTTTGTCCACACAAAATACAATGGAATGTTAAATTATAATAATAATAATAATAATAATAATAATTAAATTTGTTGTACCTGTTTTTTTCCCTATAGACCACAATGTACATTTTTAGGTTTTTATATCATGGACTAGCTACTATGCTAAATTCAGCTAAAAATAAATTATAATTTTGATGTTCTTGAGGCACTCTCCCACTTTTGGGGCCACTGGTTAGAATAGATAGCAGCGGGCAAATCATAAAACATGTACAAGACATGCACTTAGTGATACATAAACATAGAAGGCTTTTGTGGCACATGCACCCAAGAATCTTTTCAGTTTCTTTTCAACACACAGTTTTGTTGCTTAAAAAATAACAAGTTTCAAATTGGCTATACTTATATTTGAATTAGTGCATCTTTTTCACCAGGTGGTTTTCTGTTCTTTTTGGAGTGCATTTTCTTTGTGTTCAGATAAAAATCATTGCATTTGATAAAAGTGTTTAATCTGTTTCATTATTGGCACATTTGATTTCACAGAAAACTTGAAATGGCTTCAGATGCATGGCTTAATAGACATCATTACTAACTCAATTTGGAACAGTTTCCTCATGTTGTTGTTGTATCCCATTTTCTGCACACAGTGTATAGGTTGGACGTTTTGCCTCATTGGATATCTGGTCAGAGCTGTGTGAAATTGTGTAAGTGCCTCCAAGACTGAGACGGGAGCTAATGAAGCACAGGGCGACTATCAATGTTGCATTATGTTTCCTGATAACAGTGTGAAGGAGTGCAGCTACTGGAATAAACAATTTGGCGATCCTGTAATTTGGCTTAGTCGTCTTACTGCTGGGAGGCTATTCATTTAATTTACCCCTACCTTGTTTTCAGGGGGTCTTTTAATACAGTATATAAAAACAGTTGCATTTGGGTAATTCAAGGTCTCAAATTTGACATTCTTGTTGTTTTGTGTAATAAATGGAGCCCAAAACTGTCATGAAAAGGCAAAAAATATGCAGAATTTTTTGAGCTAAATTCAACTCCACCTTAACCATTCTTCAGGTTCAAGCAGCTGTCACAACACTCTTTCCCATGCAACATAACTGGTTTTAAATCAGGTGAAAATGTGGGCATCATTTCACTTTGCTGTAACTGTTTGGATGGTTGTTGTTCAATTCCCGCTCCCCCCGGTTCAGTGTCCTGCACTGGTGTATGAATGTGGAGGGGTGTGTAAGGCAGCCCCCCTTTCTGTCTGCGATGTGAATGTGTGTAGATGGGGTAAATGGAAGCATGTCGTAATGCGCTTTGGATGCCCGAGAAGAGTACATTAAATAAATGCACAACATTTACCATAATTTACAATAAAAACAGTTTGGAATTACACTCTATATGGTCCACACAGACAATAATCGTATATACTGTAGGTAATAGGGCTGCACTAACTACACCAAAGTATCACATACAACCCTGTTTATTGTATTTCTCTACACCTCACTCTGTCCTCTGGTCATTAAATAAATAAATAAAACTCATACAAAATTAAATAACTAATCTAAGGCTCATATCTTATAAGCTATACTACCCCCTTTAACCACGAGCCATGTTTTTGTGCAAATCATTTAAGCTCATTGGTACCCGTTGTGTTCCCTCATGCCATCTTTGCATTTATGTTATCTACACACACACATTCACAGACTAGACTGATCTTCCTAAAGAGCCTTCGCTTATGTTGTAACTGTAACCGGTACAGGTGCCAAGCAGAGCTCACACCCCACTGTTGTGAAATAATACATCACAGCAAGTTGACTGTGAAATTGCATTTTATCTCTCAGAGGACTCAAACTTTCTTTTCACTTTTTTTTTTAACACCTCTTTCGCGCCGCCACCACCACCAAAAACCCACCCTCCTCCCCTCCTATTCTTGCAGTGCCGCTGTGTGTCCTAGAAACTAATGGAGTGAGAAATAAAGTTAAAGCAAATGGCCAGATTGATGGCACAGAGTTGTGAAGAAGAAGGAGGGGAATAAAGAAGCATAAAGAGGACAGTTGTTTAAAGGATGCCCTTGAGAGACACTCCCTGGAGTTATTGAGCACAGGGACAGACCTCAGTGTGTGTGTGTGGGATGTACGCTGTCGTACATCACACAGTGAAGAAAGAATGTGTGCTTGGCTCAAGGTTGCCATAGAAACAATGTGACATAGTCTACACCTACACAGCTTTTCTGTCACCTTATCCAAATAGTGCATTGTAACTGACCAGCGACATGACAAGTGTGTCCCTTTTTCATTTTGGAGTCTCAAAATTACACTGGCCTGTCTCAATACAGAAGCCATAATTATTATAAGAATGATTTAAAATAAGAAAACCAATGTAACTACCAGGTTTGTCAAAAAAGAATTACATAATCCACAATGCCACTTCACAAAGAGAGATAAAGCAACTATTATATCAGCTTTTACTTTTATGTATTTTTTCCACACATGCAAAACATTTTTTTTTCATCCATCCATCTTCTTCAGCTTATCCGGGGCCGGGAGGCAGTAGTATAAGCAGAGACACCCAGACTTCCTTACTCCCCAGACACTTCCTCCAGCTCTTCCGGGGGAATACCGAGGCATCACCAGGCCAGCCGAGAGACATAGTCTTTCCATAGTCATGACCCAGAGCTCATGACCATAGGTGAGTGTAGGAACATAGATTGAACTATAAATCAACAGGCTTTGCCTTGTAGCTCAGCTTCTTCTTCACCAAAGACCGGTACATCAACTGTATTACTACAGAAGCTGTGCCAATCCGCCTGTCAACCTCCTGTTCC
Organism: Neodontobutis hainanensis; assembly: GCA_024349245.1. Lineage (NCBI taxonomy): Eukaryota > Metazoa > Chordata > Actinopteri > Gobiiformes > Odontobutidae > Neodontobutis > Neodontobutis hainanensis. The sequence goes on from JALDNG010000015.1 coordinate 8,616,680, forward strand.
ATCCTTCCTCACTCGTGAACTAGACCCCAAGATCAGGTCACTCTGTACTGCCATTTGGCCCGTAAGCACAAACGACAGTGAGAGACCTGTTCCAAACCCAAAGGCACAGGAAAGTGACCCTCTCGTTCACCGGGTTGAACTTCACATGGCGGCTGAGCTGGGGGGCTATAAGCAAACCCACACCAGCTCGCCGCCTCTCACCATGGGCAGCTCCAGAGTAGTGGAGAGTCCAGCCTCTCTCGAGGATTTGGGTTCTAGAGCCCAAGCTGTGCGTGGAGGTGAACCCGACTATCTCTAGTCGGTATCTCTCAACCTCCCGCACAAGCTCAGGCTCCTTTTCCCCAGCGAGGTGACATTCCATGTCCCTAGCGCCAGATTCTGTGTCGGGGGATTTGGTCGCCGAGGCCCCCACTTTCAATTGCCGCCCAATTTACAATGCTCCGGCCCCTTACGGTCCCTCCTGCAGGTGGTGTGGGCATGCGAGGTCGACTCCACATTGCTCCTTCCTTACTCCACACCACCAGGCGCTTGCATGTTAGCCCCAACCCTGGGCCTGGGTTGTGTGGAAACCGGACAGCTGGAAATCAGAAAAAAGAGTGGCCATAATAACAGTTCAATATTCTGTAAATTATTGTATTCAAGAAAAACAATAAACATAATGAGCCAACACTTAATGTTGCAGTACTTTGTTCCAAAAATCTAGACAAATAAATGGAACTGCTTGTTATTTTTGTATTCATGTTGTAACTTTAGTACGTCTGTCTTTTATTGAGCCTTCTGGGCCACCATGCAAAATACATAACAGTGTTAGAGTGAAATTAATGGCTTTTTATGTATGTGATATTTTCTATGACTACAAAGACAAATAGCACAAGGAAAAGCAGCTTTTGCTCTGAAATGTGATTTATGGACACAATGTTTAAATGCCACAACTTTCTCTAGAGCGCGCTTCGCTCTAGTTTTAATCATTTGGATCTGATGGAAAGGCTTTTAATTGTTTAGTGCTCTATTACTCCAAAGTGCTGATCAGGTTCTGTTTTCATGTATTACATGGTGTTAATTAAACAGGTTGTAGAGGAAGTATTGCTAACAAAGGCAGCGTTTGGTGACATGAAAAATCCATGATCAAATGGCAGTAAAATTGGATTCCTACATTAGAGCTTTTTGTCGACACCAGCTGCCATAGCACAGATTAAACAGCGAGTATTCTGGTCACCACTGATTCTTCTGCAGTTGAGCGGTGTGTGGCCAGTCTTTTTTCATTTGTATCCAATCAGATGGCAGTTTTGTCACAATTTCAGTTCAGTACATGTTGATAATGGATTCCCAGCCAACTTCAATATTGTACACGTACATTGTCGGACACGTCTCAGTCCCTTCCTTCCCGGATGTAAAAGCCGGACAAGACATAATTACAATTGATTAGAAAATGTCTGCTGCAGATCTTGCTCCTCATCTAAAAATAATTCAGTAATTCTTTGGATTTTTTTTTAAGACTGTTAGGAAGGAGAGTAAAGGCTGTGTTTCACATTTTTGTGGCATATTGTGAGAAATTGCTTTACAAATGAAGCTAATCCATTTTTTACAGATCATAGTGTCCCCAAAAGCCAGAGGAGGTTTGAAAGTGGCGGCCATGACATTGTCTAATTCGTATCTAATTGCTGAGATAGAAAATAATTTTGTTCCATCGATGGGACATTTATGTGGAAAACAATCAAATGAAGAGTGTGCATTTATCACTATAGCTTTGTCTAGGTCCAATCTGTCTTTTATTTTTTATCACAAATTAGTTTGTCTTTGGTAAACACAGTCAACATCTCCAAAAGCCCATTGGAGAGCTATTATCTGGAATTTATTTGAAAGATGGAACATCTTATCTGTAATGTTTTGTGTGATAGTTTTTCAAAGTCCTGTTTCAATCATTTAACATTTGCATTTTTTACTGAATGTTCTGTTTGTATTAATGTCATATACTGTAGAGTACAAGCATTACACACCGAGTCTGCCATTGTTGGTTTCAGAAGACATTACAACAAAATAAATTGAACAAACACTATTGATCATGCAGGCTTATTCCAGTAAAGCTATGAGCCAGACAACAATTGTTCTGGCAAGGCTTTGCTCAGTTTTATGGATCCTACATACAGCTTATTAAATAATGCAATGACACCAGTAGTTTTAATAATACTTGTAGTACATAATGTTAGTATGCCCGTGCTTGGGTGGATTTCCTCCGGGTACTCCGGTTTTCCCCATCAACATCAAAACATGCTGGGTGCCCCCTGGTGGCGGCTGTCGACAGTAAATTTCCCCACAGGGATAATGAAGTGATAATTAAATAATAACAAAATTTAAAAAAAAATTACAGCACCTGCTATTAGTAAGACATTTTAAAAGGTCAAACGTGTCTTCTGAGATGCCAAGCAGAGATTTAGACTGTGTGATATCCTTGGCACACTACAAAGTTTCATGTTAACTTCACCCAAGTTAGAGTAATCAATGACCCTTGCTTTCGTTTTGTAAATGGAATAAATTTGCAAACAGTATTAAAATATTCACTCAGCTTGCATTTATTTTGATTTTCTTGACCTTCCTCCCAATAAATAGCCTATGAAAAGATAGAGTACTGTCCATGAGGAGAGTACAGAACGTTTTGATATGTGCTAATGACTTCCACATTAAATTAAAAAGCTCTAGCTGCTTTGTGTCCTGCTGTTACAGTGAAGTATTTACTGTACATCTGTAATCGACCATGTGGCCATATAAAAGTCCGAGTTCTGGAAAATATCACTCACATTTCAAACGTATTGTATTAACAGAGCAACTGCACTATTCTTTGGACCTTAAAGGCAACATGAACCAACTCTGTCTTGACAATTTTAAATTCTACAATGCCTTTAAGTTTAGGAAGTCATGTATAAAGTGTCTGCAGGGTGTGGCATTTTATTTGAACATGACATTTAAAAAAACAAAAATCAATGGATTGGCCTTTTTCAACTTGAGTTGCTTTTTATGATTAGGATTGTCAAGCCCATGTTGAAAATGTCAGTGCGAGCTCCGTTCTCACCACGGGTATGTGAAGATGCGAGAAAAGGGGAATTTTCCATTACCGATACCGAGAAAAAAAATAAACTGGCTTCACCTGCAGGCGACTGATTTTTGCGTGTGAGCTTCATTCGAGTGTGTTAATTCATTCTCGATGGTTGCTGTTGCTGGCCCTCCCTCGTGCTTCTCACCTCACATCATCACCATTCTCCTCTGTTATTCGCCCTTCACCACCCTGAGCCCACTGTACATCCCGGTATGGTCCCGGCTTCAAAGGGCTTCACGCTTTTATGGACAATTACCACACACTCCTCAATACACACTGGTTCTCACTGACATATCTCCCCGCATAAGGATGTCAGTGTATACATGTCTCCACCTGTGTATAGTAAGAAGGATAGAAGAGACAAAATATCAAGTAAAAGTTATATCAAGCGCTTAACAGTAAAATGAAATGTACAAGGTAGTCAAATGCAGTTTAGCATCTAACCTGAACAGAATGTTCAGTATAACAATATTGGAAGCGATGTAGCTGTAGCTGTAACTGTCTCAAAACACACTGCAATCTGCCTATTTCTGTTTTTGTGCAGTGTTGGAAAGTACAGGGTGTGTAGCCATCAGTCAATCCCAGAAAAAAAAAGAAAATACATAAATCCTAACTGATAAAATCTTTTCAAAGTACCTATTCAAACCTGAAGTTGCTGCTGGTGAGCGTTAAAGAAAAGGACGCTACACAGTTCAGTGTTTGTTTATGTTTATAGTGAAAATCCTTCACTGTATGGACTTGAATAGATTTATTGAGTAGACAATTTATTCAAAAAGAACTTTAGTTATAAATGTTACAAACCTTGCTTTTTAAAGGATGCTGAGCAAAATAACATAAAATTGGTCACAATTTGGTGTTGGATATTGATTTTGGGGGACACTTATTTTTTATTTATTTTTTATGCAGTTTTTTGGAATCGAACTTGGGTCCCCACACACTTCACCAGTCGAGCCACCGAGGCGCCCGGGAGACTCTACTACAGTTTTTAATGTTGATAATGAGTGCTTAGCTTTACAATCTATTGCTAATGGACAACGGTAATGCTCAGACTAAAATGGGATGAGACAGGTGGGACAAAATTTGTGTCCTCCTCCAAAATAAATGTCAGCTCACCTCACAATCTCCCCTATAGACATCCATATTGTACACACAATAACCTTCAGAGGGCAGCAGTGCTTCATCCAGAGCCCCCAAACTGAACTGTGTCTCTCTGATGCGCTCAAACACTCGATCTATTCACTATGATCTCTCTCTTTTGTTTCAAACTTCCTCAAGTTCCTTTCCTTCTCCATCTCTTTCATAACACCGTCTCAGTAGCCAAGTGAGCTTGAGATTGACAGATCGTCTATATCTTGTTATGGGCTGTAATTAAATCTTATTTGGCTTGCTGATGGCATTTTCCACACCCTCCCCACCCCTCAATTAGTCGGCATCAGCTGACCTGACGCCTTGAATCAGATCGGGTTAGTGAATAAAAACGAGGTAAACAGGCAGAGGTAGCAGTGGTGTCACCCCAGGCTATGACAGCTACTTCAGGACTGATACGCTTTCCAAGCAGATGGAAATTACATTGAGAACACTGTCTTTGAGGTGATTCCAATAACGCACAGAGACTTGCTCTGTCACCGAGTTTTTAGGAGAATGAAAGATGAGGCTTTAGTGCAAATATTGAAAGGATTGAAAGGATTATGTTGTTTTCTCTGGAGTTGTGTTGAAGCTTCTGTTAATGTGCTGTTTGTTAAGCTATAGTTAAGGTGAGTTTAGAGCGGAAAATAGATACAGTTGCCAGTTAGCATCTTTTGAACTGACTTTTTGCAGGCCAGACACCAGTGGGCTTTGTACAAGAACTCACACAGGAGGTCCATGGATTCCAACAGAGGCCAGACTAATTCTTTGTGAATGATGAAGAAAATGAAGATGGGTGATCCACCACCCAGATCTACTGGCTGTAATTCCACCCCAAAGCACAATAACATACAGTAAATCCAGGCTATATGCAGTACATGTACATTTTGAAATAGGGAATATTCAGTGACAATAACCAAGGCAGAACTTCTAACTGCCATAAGTGTCTATTTCACGCACAAATTTAAAAAAAGCTGCTCTGGCAATAGAACTTTGTTGTTGTACATAATCCTTTTAATTCACAAATTAGGCCTACAGTTTTTTTACTGTGGAGTTTTGAGATTTGTCTAACTTTGATCATTTCTAGACTTAATGCCCTGTACATATTTGAACTGGCCAAAACAAACCATTTTGATGATACTTAGCAATCATTGAAATACAAGCACAATTCAAATGGTGCTTTTATCAAACAACATTCAGGGTTGTGCTTAGCTCAGACCCATTATAATAATGATAATTACCAAGAATCATGGCAACCTTTTATATTAGCATTATTGGCATCAGTAAGAGCTTCACTTGAAATGATAAAGCAAGCCCGATATTGCTCCTCTTTCCTGTCTCTCTTCTGTAATGGCCAATATTTTTGCTGTCTTTACCTCATTAATGTTATTAAATAACTTTGCAGTAGGCTTTAAAAGATATACAGCTCAGTTAACAGTTATGGTTTTAGTCAGTTTTGAAGCTGGATGTATTTGTGTGGATGTGAAAATGTTTGTTTGGCTTCATTGTAATTATTAGTTTGGCTGTTTGACATACCTAGTGCAGTTCTGGAGCATCATGTTCTTGAGAAATTCGACACAGTTAAGCAGCAAAATTGTCATGACAAATAAAACACTGACAACGTTCCCACCACCGTTCTTTGTTTGTACTTTCCACACTTTTTCCACTTGACATGCTAAACACCTGGAGGTTTGCGGGAACACCTTCCTGTCTCACTCCTTCTGTGCAATAGTCACATTTTTTAATCTCTTGACAACTTTAACAACAAACCAGATGTTGTGAAAATGAGTAAAACAGATGTTCAGACAGGAATAGTGCGTATTTATAATGTTACTAAAGTAAAAACATCAGCCAATACAACCAGCCTTTAAATTAGAAAGTGGAGAATGGAGTGCATAATGTGAAACCAAGGATTCCAGGAAGAAAGATGATAAACATCACAGAGTAAGTTAACAAGATGAGAAGTGGCAGAACAAAAGGATTGGCTGTATTGTAAATGTGTTTTCATCTGATGATGAATATTTACAGAGAAAAGATGAAAGACGCTCATCAAAGTGACAACAAAAACAAATGCATTTCCAGCAAAGTCAGAGACAATTCCACAAAATCACAATATTTCCACAATGCCATGCTTGATTTAGAAGAAATAAAATGAAAGGTAGAGTATCAAAAGCTTGCGTGCAAAGTTAACCTGGCACATTCAGAGTATTAAATCTTAACAGATTTTTAAAGATGGCAGAGACCCCACACCTATGCACACACAGAAATACCATAACAGATTTGTTTCTTCAATGTGTGGCCTGCAATCTGACCAAGATATAAAGCACACACTTAAAGATTAGGTGCATTTCAGATAAACCACGCCTGGACTGTAGAAGAGCGCAGGCAGTGGGTGGAGAAAAAAAACCCTGCTGGGAAGTCCGACAGTTGCAGATTGTCTGAGATCACGCAGCATCTTGTTTGAAGTTTATTTCTCCTGGGTGTAGGGATTATTTATAAAAAACTTCTTTGACAGTTTGTGGAATGGCTTCCTGTTTCAAAGCTCTCTCCTCCACTCATTTATTCTACACAGCTGTTATCATACTCTTCCTCGAGTGAACACTAAACAATATTCTAAATGAGTTCACTTTAAATCATGCTCATTTTAGACACGTTTTTGTCAACATCCTTAACAGTTCACAGCGACAACAGTGCAATCAAGCTGCAGACTATGACTCTTCTGCACACCACTAACAGCACACTCACCAACACATGCATGTCAACAACACACGTGTAAGATTGTACCAGGTGAAGGAGGAAGTCTGGAGGAATACAGCATGTAATAAAAAGAACAACATTTTGTTTGTATTGTGTGCAGTCAGTGAATAGCAAATGCAGCTGTCTGGTTCAAAAACAACGTCTCTTCAAACCTGTTCTGGGAAACATGATTGAGAAACTTGTCTGAGATCCTGCACAGACTTAGGTGACATCCTTCTTCATGGCAAATGCCTGACATGCCTTGATATGCCAAACATTTACCACCATTAGCTCCAAAAAACTTGACTAGGTATTGTCATAATAATGATACCAGGTTGTTTAGTTTTGTTTAGTGAGGGCAACTCTAGCTGCCACTATTTTAAAAATGCATAAAGACTTGTGCTTTGTTTTCTCTATGCAATACTTGGATTTAATGAATTTGCATAAACCACAATGCTCTAGCAGGCAGTTTTAATAAAAGCTAAAGAGTTACAAAATGTCTTTCCTATGCTTTGACTTTCATCATTAAAACCATCCTTCCTGTTACGCTTTTACAAAATCCCCACAGGTGTGTCATCCTTAAAAAAAGACTAACATTCCTGAGTGTCTTGAATAAATTAATTTCAGTTGCTATCTTCTCCTGTGCCCAAAGATTCCTGTATCTGATGAAACACATAACACATGCAGAGAGAGACTTGTACTTTCCTGTCAAACCCAGACACACTGAGTAATGAGTCGATGGCTTTTCCTGTCAACACGCTTTGTCTTTTACAGTCGCTGCATGCATCCCAGCAGCCCATTAAAGCTATAGACCTCCTCCGCTCTGCGCGTTCTTTCTCCACACTGCAGAGTTACTGTATTCTCTGCTTTATTCTTTAGCTCGCTCTGCACTGTGGTCCTCTGTTTTGACTGCACCTCCCTTCATCTAGACATGCACAGCGGTCGCGGCGCTGCATATTGAAAAGATGCGCAGTCTCACTTCATGAAGCTGTGCGTCTCATTTAAATAGATCCAGCAGCTGGGGCCGACACACAGATGCACAAATAGGCCTCAGCTCATGAATCGTTGCCCCTCTTGCAACAGAAGAGACCGAGAGCGGAAGCCGACAGTGCTGTGACAAATTGCGTTTTCTTATTTTTCATTCTGTTGATTTATTCCTTCCCTCTGCCTCACTGGCATCCGTTCCCGCCCCTGCACTCCTCAGCCACTCCCTTTTCCTGCTTTTCCTGTTGCACTAAGCTTCTGTGGTGGATATTTTCCAGTCAAAAAGGCAGAAGGTCTATCTTTGCAGGTTTTATTTCATTTGCACATTGAGTTGTGGCATGCACAGTCTTGCTGTGGTTCGCTAAACACATGGCTTTTTTACCTAAACCCTCATTCATCTTTGTGGTATGTCCCTAGACTAACCCCAGATTATGGATTAACTAAGACAATTTACAATAAGACAAACATTATATGGCAAAAGCAAAACATAATAATAATAACAAATTACCAAATTATATGCCTAATTGGTAAGTAATTGTAAGCACTAAAGCAGTACTAATAAGGTAAGTTAATAGGCCTTCCTGCGTCTTTGATACATTAGAGAATGACTAAAACACATAAAATTTGCTCTGCATGCCAAACCTGCTAAGCCTCATCTGCTTTTATGTAATCTGAAATGTGTCCTGCCGAGAGAGCTCTTTACTCACACAGTGTAAAAAAAAAAATCAACACTTTATTTTTTTTTTACACATAAAAACTCAAGAAGCTATTTACGCATAATTGAATTATCGGGGCTCAGATCCTCACACTCCACACAAATCAGTTGATAAGGTGTTATCAGTAAAGTGTTTTTTTTTTATTTTAGCTGTAAAACACAACTTTAGGCAGTAGAGATAATAAAGGTGATCACAAAGAGATGCACCTTAAATAGGAAAGTATTTATGGATGGAAATTATTTAAAGCACTTGATTGATCAGTCTCATTGATCAATAATATGACACTGTTAATGTGTCATGTATTTGTGTGTCTGTGTTTAGTGATCTCAGGCACTTTACATTTATTTGCATTTAGGTGAAACTCTTCAACAGTCTTTTAAACCAACTTCTTGTTACAATTATTGTAATGTATTTCGGTGATAAATACTGCTTGTGCCCATGTTTGGATGGAATGATAACTCAGACAAAAACAACTGTTAATGATTGGTTGGTGGCACAGTGGTTAGCACTGTTGCCTTGGGTGTACAGGGCTTTTCTATCTGGAGTTTGCATTTTCTCAGGCGGGTTCTCTATGGGTTCACCCTGGTTTCCCCCAAGCGTCTCGCAAGGAAGCTCCTAAATGGTCATTGTGTAATGGCACCACCATACGCCAAAATACAGCAAAAAATGGCAATATACCGCCGTCCACCAGAGGGCAGGCTCCAAATGCGGAAATATAAGGAGAAACCCAATGGCAACTTTACGGGTGTAAAAAACATGTTTACAGCCTGGTACAAAAGAGGGCTCCGGTCTCTAGAGCTAAGTTTTTACTACGTGACAACTCTGAGGGGGGGTGAATTTGAGTTTACGCTATCTAAAAACTATTGTTTTACTATTGAGTAAAAGCCAAAAAGCCCGGATGTAACGGCCATTTTATTGCCGAGTCATAACGAAAATATCAGTAAAAAGAGGACCAAAGGGCGAATTTTATCCACTATATAAACAATCAATGGTTTCCCCCCATCAACATCAAAAACATGCTGGGTGCCCCCTGGAGGCTGTTGCTGACAATGAATTTCCTCAGAGGGATAATAAAGGGATGAAAATATATTCATATTTCATCATTTTTTACAGTTTACATGTCTGTATCCCATTCCAAACAGAGCCTTCTCACATGATTAGAAATTGTATTAATTGAGCTATACATCCCTTATTTATTTACTTTTTAACCTTTGTCTGCAAATAAAACTAAAAGATTAAGCAACAAAAACATTTTAGGTGAACTTTTCAGTGCGTGACAACAGGCAGGTAATGTGACGCTGATCAGCTGACTGTTGACCACTTTTGGTCTCTGGGTGTTCTACCTTGTTCTATGCTTTTTATTTTTTTTAAGTTAACTCATTTGTTTAATTTCTGATCTTATTCAATGACATGTTGCCACTGATGTCGTTTTCTTTGTTCTTTTTTCTGTGGGAGGTCTTATCACTTCCCTGTATTAAGCTTTTGAATGCACATAAGGACAGGAAGGTCTTTGTACAGAGCCTCACCATCAAATATGAATTGTCCAATTAAAGCTATTCAGAAAATTCTAATTAAAGCTATGATGCGTCAATGTCTAAAATTAAGACCTTGAATTTTAGTGGATTGTGTCACTAAGTGTGTCTTTATTACAACAAATATTAACCAAAGAGATATGGATCACAGAAATGTAATCATAATCAATCAATCAATGTTAATGTTACTGTAAAAAACAGAAACAAAATCCTGTAATTACAGTAAACTCACCACTAATCAATGACAAACAAAAACAGGACCAAAGGTTTATGGATTCAGCCTAATCTTAGAATCTGACCACATGGCCTTGTTCACATAGAGCAGTGTTCCTGAGATATATTGCATTTCACATGTGTTTGACCCTGACCCCGATACAATGTATTATGAAAGCCACAGCATATGAGTCACATTATTTTCATTCACATCAAATGAATCAGCAAAGCCTTGAGCCCTACGGACGGATGCACTGTCATCTTTCCATCATTTACTGTAAGATAGCACTCCCATCAGCATTCTCTTTTTCATTTGTCATCCGTTGGTTCGTCTCTGAACAGTAGGGGTGGAAAGGTCATCGCCATTTGTCTCTTTTTTTTCTCTTTCGCTCTACTTACCCATACTTTCATCAAACGCCTTCTCCCTCTCTATTTCCACTCAATCCCAACCTCTCCCTTCTTTCTCCATTCAAGCCCCATCATCCATCTTAATGCTGTGGTCAGTTAGGCCACTCCAGGTGACCGATGAGCATGGCCATTGATCACTATAAAGTCGGCTTTTTACACTTAATGAAATCCCTGTTCACTCCACACATGCAAAGTGTCCACTAACACATCCTCTCCATACACACCCAAACACACACCCACACAGGGAAGAGGAGTGTTGGTTGGAACTTGATTAAATCTATGCAAGTAAAGAGAATGACTAATGCAGATGGATAGATTCAGCTGAATAAATTCACTTGCCATTTGCTGCCTTTTTGCTGGACTTTTGCCTCTTTTTATGCATGTTCTATGTGGCATTTATGAATGATATTAAACAGCCTTTGAATTTGAGCCAGAAATTTGTGTGCACCTTGACTAATTGGCACAGTGTCAGGACTCATTCATTATACAAACCGTGATCACGCGCACGTTTCCCAGCGGTTGGCACACAAAGAGAACAAACAAATTCCATGGTGGAAGGACAAATGCAAGCACTGGAGGTCAGAGCTAACTGTTGCTAAGGAGCTTGGGCATTGGGCAAAAAGCCCAATGGAAGCAACAAAAGCCTTGGGAGCCATAAAGAACAATGGAAAAGCAACCTCAGTGCTGGCCAAAACAGAAACCAATCTGTTCGAATTCGAGTCAAATTCACAAAATTCATAGTGTTAAGGTGTAATAGTCTTAACTGTGTGCCAAATATGTCAATGTGTCTGATTTTATTTACCCACTCATACAACAGTCACATTAAAATTGATTTATTATAATATCAATATTTATACTGAAGCTTGGTTGTAGTCATGGGATTCTTAAAATGCAAATAAAAATAAAATAATAAAAATTGGAGGGAGGGCAGGAAGCAGGACGTAAGCAGTAGCTATGGGAGAGATGAAGGAAAACTTCAACACTGTTTCAAGAAACAGACACAAACAGCAAAATCTCACTTATGTCTAAGTGGTCTGGTCTCCTTAAAAGTTGTCTTATTTACAGTGGCTATGGTTACAAGGTGGTGTTTCACAGAGAATAAAATTTGTGTGTTCTATACACCAAATGTTTTGACAGGTATTCGATCTGTAAAGTGTAAATTACTTTGCCCCACTAGATGGAGTCAGTCACTACTGCTGCCCTCAGTCTCGCTTAAATTGTAGTTTATTGTTTGCCATAGAATGTATAATAGAGTGTCTTTGTAAAATTATAGAAGATTGTAATTCAGAGTTCTGCAGTTTGCTTTTTTGGTGCTTTGGAGATATAGACCTGGCTTATATTATTAAAATAAATACACAACCTCAAATTCCTGAGCCCATCTTTGTCCTCATTTACTAATTATTACAAATATTGCCACCGGACAGACACAGACTGTAAGCCATTTTGTAAACTTGCCCTTTCATTTGTGTTTTTACCAAAAATCAAGAATACTGTACAATTGGACATCTGCTTAGACGCAGTGACAATAATGATAAAAAACTGTTTTCAACTTTCCAATTGTTTGATTACGATTGTCAAAAATTCCTGGAAACCTGTCCCCACAATGTACGACTGGGACTTTACAAATGTGTCCAATGTGGAGGCAGAGGTGTATGTCATCAAACATTGCACAGCCTGCAAAGCTATTGCATCATAGAACAATAAGAAACGTCTCGTCTGACACCGTTGGCCATTGTCTGCAACAGGGTAGAGCTGTAGAAGAATATCAACATTGTTCTGTCAGTTAGGATTTTCAGCACAACTAAATTTTTCCTGACAGCATGCGATCATGAAACCACTCTGCTCCAGAGGATTTCCCATGTCCACTCTATCTGATAGATTTTAATTGGTTGTGTGGAACAGTCAACAAATCTACATTTCAAATCTGAAGGCAAAAGTTGTTGGTCTAATTATTTAGACCTGAGGAGTTGTGGAGGCGGGAGCAGGAGGCGTTGCATACAGCAGCTGTCTCCTGCTGGGTGCTAATATGCAATTCAGATTGTGAAGAGCGACAACATGCTTCTCCAGACTTGTCAGAGCAGGAATGAGAGGCGGCGCCTGCTCTGGATACTTGATAAAACTCCAGTGTGTTCCAACATTCATCAGCGAGTGGCAATGTGCTACGCTGTGTTTACTCGAGTGGAGCAAAATCAAAAGTGCCCTATGGAGGTGAGGCTTTGTAGCTTATTTCAAGCGCTAGTAATCTTTGGACAACATGCAGGTGGAAGTGTCCCATATGGGGCTTTTAGATGTGATCTAACAACCGTGTTTGTATAAAACTACTGGATACCAATAGAATTTCACACATGAGGGATTTTAGTTAAAGGTTTATACCCTAGTACCTTCAGGATAGCAACTTACCTCTCATTATTTTTTAAATCAAACACACTGAAACGGATGCAGCTTCAAGAACTAGTGCTCTTTGGGCAACAAGCAGGTGCAAATGTGAAATTTCAAAGTGGCTTGTACTAGAAGTGGCCTCACAAATGTGTTTGTACAGACCTCAGAGGAGTTTCACAGAAGAAGGATTATTGTTAAAACTTTCTCCAGAGACTCACGCTCGGATGATTCTGACACATGCTGTCAGGAGCGCTCTGACTCCTGTAGTGGCAGGTGGAGTCAGGTAGAGCACGATGAGCTACACCAGAAACAAAGAGCCGGCCTGATTTATGATCGGTCCAAGAGGTGTGATAGTGCAGACAGAAACTATAGAGTGGATGAATGTAATGAGGCGGAGAGTGTGAGGGTAAAGAAAACTGCAGAGGGAGAGTGTGTCCTCAGCCCTGGTTTATTCTAGCACTAATGACTTTAATATTGCAGCTTTGTTGATTTATTGAATAGATGTTTACTCATTAAAACAAGGATAGCTCACACCCCTTCCCCAGAAGAAGTAAAAGATAAGCTATTTATGAATGAACTTTTCCATTAAAGGAGATGTCATTTGTTGAAACAAAATGGCATTGTAATTATTGAGACCTGTGCTAAGATAAAAACTGACAAAATGGAGAAGTTAAAAGGAAAGTTTGTTTTTTAAAAAGGGATCAGAATGAGGGTACTTAAAAGCTTACAATAATTCTGCAGTAAACTATTTTTGTCTTTTCTTCTCTGAAAAGCCTCAACATTCTAAAACAATCTTAAAAGTAAAACATATATATACAGTCTACATGGTATAGACTGTATATATGTGTTGTATAGACAGATGTTCTTTCTTTATACAGTAGTGAAGGACACAACTGAAATCATAATCTGCAAATCAACATATGAGATCACAAATGGAAATTGTAAGGAGCTGGTGTAACTCCATTTTCAGACTGTGTAGGAAATACTGTATGGCAGGGGTCTAAAACTCAAATTATTTGGGGGCCGCAGGAGGCAGAGTCTGGGTGAGGCTGGGCCGGATCAGGTATTCCACAAAAAAAGTTATGTTAATTCCTCTCAAATGTTATTACTAACAGTTCTTTAACTTCAATGGGTTCTTCTGAACCTGAGCTATATGAACGTAAATGGAATATTGAAGAACATGAATGAGCTGGCTGAGTGGCCCCATTGGATGTCCACTCCCCTCCGTGCCACTGTCAACAGAACATCGGCGTTAATTTGCAGATTCGTCATGATAACAAATCCGCATGGATAGTGGCGGTCAAATTGCCATTAACTTTCAAACAAATCAGCCCATTTCAAATGATGGGAAAACAAAATACAATCCGCATGATGCCAAAGCCAATGTCAGTGACATTGAATTTGTCCAGCTCAAGGTCAAACATGCACAACGTGGTAACGTGCCATTCATATAAAACTCGCAGGTGTACTAACATTAAACTTTCATATCGTCCTGCAGGGCCACAAAAAATTGTCTTGCGGGCCACAGTTGGCCCCCGGGCCGTGAGTTTGAGACCCCTGCTGTATGGTTTGAACAGATAAAAATACAATCAAAATAATAGAAGCATACCACTTTAAAGAAAGTTTAACGGACTGTGCTTGAATAGTTGAGCAGACAGACATATTGTAGCCGACTGGACGAGACAGAGTCCAGGTTTTCTCTGTAGATGTGGGTGTCACAATTGAATGTGACCTGACGCTGTCAAAGAGAAACAGTGTCCGTTGTGACAGATGCCGAGGTGAGGGACTGCTGCTTTTTATTACAGCAGATTAGTCATCAGACTTTCCACAGATGGCTGGAGCCAAAGGGACGAGACTAGAATACTTACTGCAGCTTATATTCATGTCTTACATGCGTCCATGGGTCCAGAAGTATTAAGGACCTTTAAATGAAGTTCATCTAAAAGCCAGGGGGCCCACTACCACTGTGAAATCTTGAGGAAGCTCACTCAAAACACAGTTTAATGGGCTTCTTGTGTTGGCCCATGTAAAGCTGTGTTCATGGCCCAGCGTTTTGTTGATGTTCCTGGAGGGATTTATGCAAATGATTGAAAAAGCTGCAATTAGCCTAAGCAGATAGTGTGTAATACACACACACTGTACATACAGTAGAAAGACTAATTAAGCAGCAGGGGATTTACTGTGCGCTTGGCAGGGGACGGATCTGATATAGCTTTTGGCTGCAGTAAGAATGATGTCACCTGTCAGTGGTCAGTTTACTGAGGAGAGAGTTGCACATAGTCACAGTTTAGCCAAAGATAAATGGATTTACATTTGAGCAATCTGTGTATTACCCTTGCCATATTTTATTACAGATGAGCTGACTGCAGAAGAAACAATTATGTTTCTCTGGCCCAAATATCAATATTAGTCATACTGATGGCACTGACAAATAAATATAAATAAATGTAACTGAGAATCATTATCAGCAGCATCAGTACAAGAGTAGTATTATTCAAGTTCTCACAGACTTACAACAATTGGTAAAATGGCTGAATTGTTCTGGTTGTTTGCTTGTTTTGTTCCAATTAAAAAAGCAAAATTCTATAATGTGTTTTTTTTTTACTTGAGTAGGCAAAACTGCAAGGGAGAAAATGTGAGTTAAAGATAGTGTGTACTCGTGCAAACATATCACACACATTATGGTCAGAATACTGCAGCTTTAGTGAAGAAACCATGGATTATATTTGTTATAAGTAACTTCTGTATGTCTTAGAGAGAACAGAAGTGTTGGTAATAAAGTATGTCTATGTCAAAGTTCAGATAGAGAAACACAGACATATGCATTAGTGTGTTTGTAGCCTTGAAATAAAAGATCAAACATTAATGCATACATAAATGGAGCCCCTTTTAACCAGAACAAACAACCTCTGCTCTTCATCCACAGGCAGCTAAAGCAGTCTGGGGCTCACAGCAGGAACAAAGAGAGCAGCATTACGTGCACAACACATGAAAGAGATTGGGAGCACAAACTGACAAACAAGCATTTCATATCAACCAAAAAATGTCTGCACGTCTGGTGCTCAAGTAGAACAGTGCCACTTAGCTGAGCTTTTCCTCAACATGAATGACAAGTACATATACAGGTGCATTAACAGATTTTTTAGTGATCGGACAAGTGCCATTTAGAATAGTTTGTGATGCAATCCAAAGTGCTCAGCTCAACAGGTTCAACTTCATGTTTTAAATCAATCACATAGGTCCAAAACATTTGAAGTTTTTAAGATAGATTTGATTCCATTTGGATGGGTCAAGCACAATATAAAAAAGTAGATGCATTTATGGCAGCTCAAATACTTTCCTCTGCTTCTGACAAAGATTTCTGGTTTTAAAATGAATAATAGAATAAAGGAAATCATGCGTTTATGTCCTGAAGTATGCTCACTGGCTTTACAAACACATGTCTGTGTGTCCTGGTACAGTTGGACAGATACTAACCACAGTTCTAATTGTGCCTTTTCTTCTGTAGTAAATAGTATAACAATTTTTTTCTGTAGCAAACATCTACTGTATAGTCTTCTAGGTATATTTGTATGAGGTTGTTGTCATGTAAACAGAAACGGTACATTCTGAGGCTAGAAAAAAAAGGCTAGTTTGAATAAGCCTAAACGTTCATGGTAAACGTCCACGGCTATAAAAGAAGTGAACAAACAAAACTATGACAAGGATGGCCAGTGGTAGAGCAAGACCTCAGGTGCAGTGAGAAATTGCAGTTTGTGCATTGAGTCAGCTGCTAAATAACTTAAATTGACTGGTTTGCCTGGAGTTTAAATGGTCTTCTAGACTAAAAAGTAAGTAAACCATTCCCTCCAATGCGTCAATACTGGCACCGCATCCAGGTGCTTTACCTGTCTTTTTTTGTCCCATGACTTTCTGTCTTTTTTCTAGGAGAAGCACATTAGATTTGTCGACTTCCACTAGCCTGTTCTATGCTGGCTATCCTTTAGCCTTTTGTTCTTTTTGTTTGACCTGGTGGGAACGGCTGTCCTTTGGTTTTATTCTTTTAAAAAGGAAAAAAGTTTTGTGTTAGGGGCAGCGTTCTGTCAGATAGCTTCTACAGGGTTTGACACATCGTCCTTATGTTCTGTTTGGCCGGTTCACAATGGTTCTCTTGTTTTGTTACTTTGCGCACAGAAGGGATTGTTTTTTATTAAAAAAGTTCAACTAAATCAAAAATAAAAGAACATCTATGTCCTTCATAAATATGTTTCCTCCTTGGGTTGTAACAACACAACTTTTTAAGGCACAGGAAGTTCAGCCTATTCAGTATAAGAAATTTAGAATGTGAATGTAGAGATAGTTTAGTTTAGTTTATCCGGTTTAGTTTTTTCACTGTAGAAAAAGAATCAATATAAATCTTTCTTTCCAGAGCTGTAGTAGGTTAAAAGTGTCTTCACGACTCACCCTGAAGTCCTCTCCCTCAGAGTTTCACCTGTTTTACATCACTCAAGCGCTCCTTTAAACCCTTATTGTCTTTTGCCTGTACCTCATCTTGCCCTGTAAGTTTCTCTTCTTTTGCATCTGATTGAAATTCCGCTATGACTACATGTACACCGTTGTAGATGACACTGGCTTTGGATAAATATTTCTTACAAACCCAAAGGGAACAGTGTGCTTTTAATTCTGATATGCACAAAGCCTTTGCTTCCTACATCACTGTTCCTCATATCAAACAAGCCCATAGTGCGCTGGCAGCAATACCACAAGACATGAATATATTCACTTTTGTTTCATACAGTTTTCGAATATATTAAAACAATTACCTTAATAATTTTGTCTGCCTTTTGAGCTTCTTCTTCACCCTGCTTTATCTGTATTAGATCAGCCATTAAACTACTGTAAAGACAGAGCCCTATTAAGTTAATGCTAAAAATTACAACAGCATAAATGTTTTCCTAAGCACTAGTTTCATGGTCCATTTGCATGTTCAAAGTGCAAGCTGCGTGTGATTGCAGCTGGAAAGAATCCGAACTGCTAATGCGCTCTGGTACTGTGTGAGAAAGACAGCGGTGATTGGATCCAAAGAATTAAAAAGGGAAGAACGGGCCTTTTTGAAATGCCTTTGACCAGCTACACAAGATGGACGTTTGGTGTAATTACCTAAGATTTTAGCAATACTATCTGATAAAGTGTGCTAGTTGCCTATTAGCTACTTGAGTTTTAATGCAAACAGCTGAAGGAATGTGGACTTGTTCTTTCAGTGAGAAAAAAAACATCTTTCAGAATTTTTCTGATGTCTTCCAATTTATCCAATGTAGTATTCTTGATCTGACTTGGTCTCACACTGCCATGGTCTTTGTCTTGACTCGTCTTGGCCTTGATTTTGTCTTACACTGGTGTTGACAGGGTTTCCATGGTCAAGACAAAGGCCTCACACTGCCATGGTTTTTGTCTTGATCTTGATGCACTCTGATCTTCCAATGCTTTGAACTAAAGTGGCATAAAAGACCTTAAAATATATATATAAAAAGTCAAATACACCTGTATGTGACTATTACCTTTTATGCCGTTCACCTTTATGAAATTTCGGATGTAAACAGTAAAGCAACACCCTTCTAGTTTGCACACTAAGGTTTGTTGTCCATAGCTGAGGTTTTTTCAGTTTTTCCTCGCACTAACGGAGGCTCCAAGGACAGGGGAGGCTTTCTGTAAAGCTGCTGTTTTGATATTAGGCCAATCAAAAATAAATGTCCTGACTTGAATGTCTTTTTCTAACAATTTTTGTGACCTTGTTGTGTATTAGTTATGCAGCAGTACTTTAGATTAAATTATGTTTAATCATAGTATACGAAGAGCTTAATTTCACGTGACAGTGGCAAATGTGTCCTTGTTTCTTCTCCCACACAACAGGCTTTATGTTATTAATTAATATATTATATATTTACATTTTTAACAGAATGGCTTAGATGTTATACATGTGTGGTAAACATGCAGCTTGTGGCTGAACGTAAGGTTTTAGACAAAACAGACCAATCAAATGACATATTACCTAAAGCCAGCTTGACTGACGAACAAAACAAACACTTAATTTTTGGACATATTTCTACTACTCTATGGCATTAAAATTACAGAAAACTTTACAGGTTACTTGACTCTTTGGAGAATTACTATTGTCTAAAACATCTGAGCAAAAGTTTACAAAATTTTTCTTGCTGTCATTTTGTTTCGGTTCAGTTACTGATTAAATAGAACACTTGCAATGAGAGCTTCACAAGAGCTGTAGATTTGAATGAGAACTGTGAAGTAACTAATTAAATGTAATAGTTAGAGTTGTTTTTGTGCCCTCGCAATGCCCCGTTGTCGGCTTGCAACTCCTGATACAAATAAAAGTGATTTAATGCAGGCATAGAATATTTACAATTCAAGAAAAAAAAAACATTGAGCAAAGGCTTTAGATTCTCTTTCTTCATTATGGAGGCAGCTGATAAGAGCACAACCAAAGGGAGAAAAATAACTGTGAATAGAAAGGGGACCAAGTTAATATAAAAGTTGACACCTTTTAAATTACAAACATATGAGATCAGCCAAAGCATACCACATAAAAATAACAAAATATCTGCCTTTTGCAAATAGGATGCCCAATTTGTGTGGCTCAGATGTGATAAAAAGGATCCAGTGAGGTCAGAGGAAATGTGGCTGAAGCATCAGAACATCATCAAAATAAAAATGTAAAAAAGCATTGTGTCCAAGATGCTGCACTGGGTGTGTGGGCCTACTTATATACCTGTAATAAAAGTAAAGTAAGAAAGTTTTACATGTGAATATGGGTAACACCAAGGTGATGACAAACGCTTTGCAGTTTGTCCCATGAAAAAAGGCTTACAAGCATCCACTCTGTGTGTGCATCTGCGACAGCCAAGTGCTGTACAGCCATTATTATATTTAAAGAAGAGTGAACAGTCATCGCTAGAGTGTGCTATATGAAGGTAGATATTATTAACTGGGCAAGCCAAAGCTAAGTAGACACCTACAATGTTCTAACACATAACAGGCAAGGGTTTTACAATGGACCACAAGAGATTACTACAACATAAAAAAATATTTAAACTCCAAAGACATAGCCACACACAGTAAAACTAATATGGTGATTTAAAAAAAAAGTATGAGGCATGAGACCTTGACCTTCTGTCTCTATTTTGCTTTCAGTATTCCTAGAAAACTTTCTTGTGAATTGAAGAATTCCCTTCATAGAGATGATTAAGTTAGTTATGATAATAGGAATTCCTATACAATAAGTTATGGGTGACAGGAAAACAAATGTGTCCTTTGGCTGTACCAGAGTGTCAGTAGAAATGGGAGAAGTCAGGCGCTAAATGACTCATTATGACGTCCATGCATGACATCCTGCATTAGCATAAGGGATCACGTCAGGGCTGAGCTGCCCTTGACGACGAGAGGGAGCATGTGTATGTTTGCTTGTCAGAATTAAGAAAAGACAGCACACTTCTGACATCGAGTAAAGCCATTAGCAAACAGTTACAAACCACTATAATCATAACACTATCGAATCAATCTCAGGAAACAATGTTTGTGCTGCTAGTGATTCTTTTCCATCTGTTTTCATTAAAATGAAAATGAGACAGTTCATCCATCTTTCTGCCAAAGTGATATGCTTGTATCCAGGGAACAAGGATTGTGAAGACATTGTTTGCCCAGTATATATTTGAATCACTTTTTCCATAGCATGCATATGGAGAATCTGATAAAAGAATATATGTTAGGTCAGGGGAATTTCAAAAAGGTTGATTCCATATATCATATAATGGTGCTGTAAACTTGATAGTGGGTCTAACCATCCACTGCTGTTCATTCTGTCTTCAAAATACAACAGATAATCTTTAGATGATTGGCTACAGTTTATTGTCAACAGGACAGGATTCTTTGATGCATCTTTTGTAGGAGAATGCTTAATGTAGCTGTCCTTATTTCCTGCACTTCAATGCTAGTTCAATTTACAATTATGGATCTTTGTTAAGTCTAACACAAAGTGAAACGTGAGAGTACATACAGTCAAACAGTCTTTTGGGTAAAAAAAGATGTGAGCTGTGTCCAAATGAGCTTCCCAGTCCCTAACCTCTCAATCACTATATAGTGCTTCACTATATAGGGGACTATATAGTTAGATTTGATGGCCAAACCTAGACCAAGACAATTGTAAAAATTATTTTGACACTAAGAGAAGACCAAAAGATAAAATGTACTATACCCACTTAGAAAATATCTTATCAGATATTGATACAAATATTAATGCATGCTACTTATATAGTGCTTTTTAAGATATCCAAAGACACTTTATATATTCATTCACTCCACAGTCACACACTGGCGGTGGTAAGCAACATTTGTAGCCACAGCTGCCCTGGGGCAGACTGACAGAAATGTGGCAGCCATTTTGCACCTGCAGACTCTTTGACCAACAGCAAACATCCTTACACATTCACACACCAGTGCCATGGACACTGTCTTGCACAAGAGCACAACAACAGTATGTGGGGAATCAAACCACCAACCTTCTGGTTGTAGGACAACCGCTCTACCACTGAGCCCCGTATTAGGATTAGTCGACTCACAAAGTGCGGATTCAATGTTTGGGAAAGCCCTTTGTAAGAAAAACCTTTATTTACTTTGCTGTCTATGATCAACACAGTTGGTGGAACACACAAACATCTACCTGGGATTGTTTTCTTGATGCACTGTGGAGATGGAAAATACTGGGGCAAAAGACTAAAAGATGACAAAATGCATACCCTGAAGCAAGGATATATCCTGCTTTGATAGTATGAGCCGGAGCGTGCTTACAATAAATATTAAAGACATTTTGAAGGCAGTGCTTCATAGAAAGTCAAGCTAAGGTTCACTGACTGACATTTTACTAAGAATAAACATTAAAACACATGTCTGATTTTCTCTATTGCTTGAGGCATTTTACTCAAATAGTTCACGGACAACAGGGTTCATTCACATAGTGAGAGAAATGACATGAGGTTATTGTTATTTGTAAAAATCTAGTTCCAAACATCAAAGTGAGCTCACATCATCTGAGGCAAACTCCAAAATGTCTCCGTTTTAAGTACATTGAATTTACAGCCCAAACAAGCGCACAGCATTTATTCAGCGTTAGATCAATAGAACATTTTACTGTACTGACGGAAGTAGCCCGCAACACCGATGATAAATTATTATAACATTATGTTTAATCAAAGTTTAGCTACACTGACTTAAAATAGAAACATCCAATCTAAATTAATCAGATCTGTTCTATAATTGAAGACTAATCTATGTTTAGTGAAGCGTTGGATACAAACTGAAATTTAATGAGTTTAATCAATATGGAGATACTTGCTTATCTAGGTTTGAACATTAAATACATTTACACGCTCCAAGGACCAATAGAAAGATGGAAAGATGACATAGATGGGTTTGTTGTTATAAAAGCCATGGCCATTTTGGCCATGCAGCAAACTGGCATATTTTAGCACAAATGTTACAAAAGGGAAAACTATAAAAATCATTTTAGTTAAAACATTTTGCAGCCACCTGGCCTTTGTGTTTATAGCAGTCAGCTGTGACCAAGCAGTTTGTTTGGAAGAGAGGCTAAAGGAATTTAAAGTGTACTACTAAGATTTTTTATGGACCACAATACATCTTGGAATGTAGTGAACAACAATGGCTGCTGGGCACAGTGTACCATCATGCTTTGTCATGAGAACAGCACAACATGTCTTTTTAAGTAGACACCTATGGAGGAAACTACACGCTACACTTGGGAATACAACCCTGACAGCAGATTTGTGAAAACCTTCTGCTAAGGCACAAATAATATATGTTATATATATGTTTATTATGTTTATATATATGTGTTTCACTTTATAAGTTACAACCCTAACTCTAAATTGTTCTAGCACAAGGTCCACAATATTTTATTCAGAATGGTTACACAAACTGTTTTGCAAATTTAAACCAAAAGTGGAAGACAGGTATTTGAAATGGCAAACAACTGTGACACACAACAAAAGAAAAATAGAGACATGTAATAAATAGATAGTGGACTGCAAGTAAAATTACACTTTAACAATTGAGCAGGTTTTACTTTTAACCAAACAACTTAGCAAAACGGGCTACATATAATGCCTAGACAGATCTAGAAAATTAGTCCAATGTCTAAGGCAACAGGCTGTGTGCTGTGGAAGACTAGTGTGTGTGTGTGTGTGTGTGTGTGTGTGTGTGTGTGTGTGTGTGTGTGTGTGTGTGTGTGTGTGTGCCCTGCTGAATAGTTAGCAAATGTATGACAGGTAAGTGACAGTCAGGTGAGTGGCATGAGTGGGAACATTCACGTCAGCCATTGTGGCACGTATCAGCAGGATGAAGGACAGCCAGAACTGTAATGGCTGTAATTCAGTCATATCTGCCAGCAGTAAAGTATAGGATATGTATAGGAACAGATTTTATTTAATTGTAACCCAAGACAGAGAGTTCATTTGTTACGCTGCATGTCTGCTACAGCAAACAGTGCACTTATGTAGTTTGTATAAACATAGACAATCTGCATGACTCTATCACATACTGTACATATATTTCAGTAGCCTATAGGGATAGTCGGTAGAAGGACAAAGAGTATTTTTTATTTTCTTACGTCATCTTTATTGTATTGAGATTATCACTCCAACAGCTACATATGTATGGGGAAATTTATTCCACCTGGTATATGATGTGAGAATTTTTGGAAACACACCAGCTGTGCTGGTCTGCTCAAGGGGAACCTATTTAAGGAGCAGGTGTGCGCAAGTACTCTGTTTTTTGTTATCTCCACTGAACAGTGTAGGGGCGCAGTGGCTCAGGTGGTAGAGCGGCCGTCCTATAACCGGAAGGTTGCATATATCCATTCCCCTGCCTTGGTCTAGCCCGGAACCTTTTTAATGTTGGTTGTTCCCTCGGGGACTCTTTTAGCCAGACACCTGGACACAAGGATCAGAGCGGTGAGTAAGTCTAACACACGGCACCAAACACTTAACACCAAACACACAATTACACATATCTACTGCACATTTCTCAATCAGTTCTAATTGTTTGTTCTCCCTCGCAGACCGACAGCCATCATTCAAACTCTGCAGGCGAAGCAATACAAATCAATAAATTACCTCTCAAAACCAATCGTGTGCAGTGACATTCTTTATGTGCAAATTTGTTTGAAGTGCTGCGTGCTCCACTACATTTCTGTAACAGACTCTGTTTGTTACATGCATCTTGAAACAACCATACCACTTTTTTTTTCAGAGAGTCCTATATTTTAGCTGAAGTTATTTGTGGGTTTTTCTTAGCATTCCAAACTATTTTTGTGGCAGTTGTGACTAAAAGTTTTGTTGGCCTACCTGACCTTGGTTTGGTTGTCTATCTATCTATCTATCTATCTATCTATCTATCTATCTATCTATCTATCTATCTATCTATCTATCTATCTATCTATCTATCTATCTATCTATCTATCTATCTATCTATCTATCTATCTATCTATCTATCTATCTATCTATCTATCTATCTATCTATCTATCTATCTATCTATCTATCTATCTATCTATCTATCTATCTATCTATCTATCTATCTATCTATCTATCTATCTATCTATCTATCTATCTATCTATCTATCTATCTATCTATCTATCTATCTATCTATCTATCTATCTATCTATCTATCTATCTATCTATCTATCTATCTATCTATCTATCTATCTATCTATCTATCTATCTATCTATCTATCTATCTATCTATCTATCTATCTATCTATCTATCTATCTATCTATCTATCTATCTATCTATCTATCTATCTATCTATCTATCTATCTATCTATCTATCTATCTATCTATCTATCTATCTATCTATCTATCTATCTATCTATCTATCTATCTATCTATCTATCTATCTATCTATCTATCTATCTTGATCCTGTTTTTCTTAAAATGTCAAAAGATTTTATAACTGAACCTTTGACATATCTTTTTAACTTTAGCCTTTCAAACAATGTCATCCCTATGATCTGGAAATCTGCTTTTGTTCTTCCTTTGTTGAAAGGAGGGGACTCAGCCGATCTTAATAACTATAGGCCAATATCAAAGTTATGTATCCTGGCAAAGGTCTTTAAGAAAATTGTTGCTGAACACCTTAAAAAATTTATTGAGGTTCATGAAATTTTATCAAACAATCAATCTGGTTTTCGAAAATTACACAGTACGATAACTGCTGCAGTTAAAGCGGTTAATTATATCATTAAGGCTCTTGATTGTAAAAAGTTCTGTACAGTTTTGTTTATTGATTTGTCAAAGGCCTTTGACACTGTTGATCATGTCACCCTGTTATATCAGCTCCATAAAATTGGTCTGTCTGACACTGCCATTGGCTGGTTTTCTAACTATCTATCAGGTAGAACTCAGTGTGTACACCTAGCTGGCATGTCTTCCTCCTTTCTTTTAGTAACTAAAGGAGTACCCCAGGGTTCTGTTCTGGGGCCATTGTTGTTCTCTATTTATGTGAATGATCTTTGTGAAAAGGTGTCAAATGCATTTTTTCATTTTTATGCTGATGACACAGTTATTTATTGTTCCTCTCCTTCAATTGAACAAGCCTTTGATTTCTTCAGTCTGCATTTGATGCAGTTCAGTCACATCTAGATCAGCTGAGGCTAGTGTTAAATCTCAGCTCCCTAAAATAAAAGGAAATCCAAATTGTATCTTCTTATAAGTATTTAGGCTTGGTTATTGATGAAAATCTGTCCTTCAAGCAACATATTGATTATCTCGTACGTAAACTCAAGCTAAAGCTCAGTTTTCTTTTTAAAAACAAATCGTGTTTCTTTGTTTATACCAGAAAACATTTAATTTCTGCAACTTTTTTACCTTTATTGGATTACGGAGATCTCCTTTTTATGAATGCATCTGATCGTCCCTTTAAAAAAGCTGGATACTGCTTATCATTGTGCTTTACGTTTTATAACTGGTTGTGAAAATCGTGTTCACCATTGTACATTGTATGCTGCAGCTGATTTTCCATCCCTGTATGTTCGCAGGTGGTCTCATTTGTTGACTTTCATCTATAAATGTATTCTTGGGCTCCTCCCATCTTACCTCTGCACATACATGCGTAAAAAACAACAGCAGTATGGCTGCGTTCTCAGAAGAACATTCTGATTGTTGTTCCCAGAGTCAGAACGGAGTTGGGTAAGGCAGCATTTCAGTACACTGCCCCCTGTGCATGGATTGAACTGCAAAAAGACTTAAATCTATCCGAACTTGTGACTTTGGGAGAATTTAAATCTATTTTAGAGAGGCGTGAACATGAGATTGGAAAATGTAAATGTTTCTAAACTTGCACACTTTGATTGTAAA
This sequence comes from Neodontobutis hainanensis, assembly GCA_024349245.1. Lineage (NCBI taxonomy): Eukaryota > Metazoa > Chordata > Actinopteri > Gobiiformes > Odontobutidae > Neodontobutis > Neodontobutis hainanensis. The sequence continues at coordinate 8,643,282 of JALDNG010000015.1, forward strand.
TATTATTTGTTTTGTTGATGTCTTGTATTTATATATATTTTTTAAACTGTATATGCTGTCGTCTTGGCAAGGTCACTTTCGGAAAATAGATTTTTACTCTCAATGAGTTTTTACCTGGTTAAATAAAGGATAATAATCCATCCATCCATAGATAGATAGATAAATAGATAGATATGTACAGACATATAGTATGTAGCTGTTGGAGAAATAGTCTCTTCACAACGGTTATAGCACACTTCCAACATTTATTATTCTGCCTCCTAAGATACACAACAGTTTACTTGGCAGATTCATATTTTACTGTATTCTTAAATACATTGACACATTTAGCTTTTTTTTGTTTCACTGTCAAGACCTTTCCATCAACTACTCCTGAAATGTATTGTTCTATTAGTGCGGTTCTGAATCAATATTATTTTTTTTTTTTATCTAGAACTCAGTTCCTTTTAAATCATATTTACTTTCTCTCTTTGTAAATCTTTAGACGTTCAGAAGAAATTAATGCAAAAAGTCTGAAAACTGTATGTAAAGCCAAAGATGTCAACAGAACAGCGAAACTCTGCTACGTTACTTTTCTACACCAGGACAAAATAATCAGATATGAGTTGTGCACTGTGGTGGTAATAAAAAAACGCACTGATAGCAGGAGCTGGTCATCAAACAATTACACACAAATTAATGGACAAATAAACAACATGATCAATCAATAAATCCATTAGGTGGTCTGGTCTCATGGGAAGCTTTTGGAGCGTGTTACATTACTGACCCAGCATCTCCTTCAAAAGACAGTCGCTAACAAAGCTAATTGGTTTTTTAGCTGACATCTCCAATTAATGCAAGGATTGAAAATCAATTTGGCAGATGGCTTCTTCACTGTTAAATTACACTTTTATATCCTCTCCACTTCTGAGGCTTAAACTGCTTGGCACACGACGCACGTCATGATGCTCAAGCCCCAAAGCTCATTCACATTCACCTCGTCAGCTGTTTAAGTCAATCTGACAATAATGGACATAAACCATGCTCATACCAATGTCACTATCACAGCCGCCCATAATTGCCTTTTCAGACACAAACGTTTAATTTATCTGCTAAGAAGGGTCTCTTTTTTGACAATGTAGTGACAGTATTTGTCACTGATCTCAGGCTGAAACAAAAAAGGGTAGTAAGTGTTCTATCACTATAATTTAGGACCCCCTTTTATTCCTGCTTAGAGCCATTAATGTTTGAATAACCATATAATAAGCATATATAAGTAAAAAGAAAGTACCCATGACACTAATATTAGACTTCGAAAGTATTAGTATAGACAGTATTAGTATAAATATGTAAGGGTTTTAAGTGGTTATGTTTGGTCACTGACATGTTACAAAGGAATATCAGTCTTTGTAATAGCATCATTTCTAGTGCATCCAAGAAAATGGAAATGAGTGCTTAAACTTTATCTTCCAGTGATGAAACAAGAAATTGCAACATATATAATAAAAAGCAATATAAATAATATCATTCTAAAGTAATAAGTAAGTGTACTTCATTTTCCCTTCTCAAAAAGAAACATTTTTGAAGAGCTATTTTGTGCCGCAGGTCAGATTGCTATAGCAGTGGCCCACTCAGAGTCAGACATGCCTCTCAAACATTAGCAGCTCTTCTGGGCTAGCCCAAGGGGCTTCCATCGTAGATGGGATGTGTAATCCCTCCAGCACGAACCAGATCGCCAAGGGATCTCCTCTCCGGTCTCTGCGGATGTGTCCGGAATAGCTTACTAAAGAAATGTCCACAAGGCAATCTTCAGCTGATGGATATAAGCTCCACTGGATAAAAGCATGTCATGAAAGCACTTTGCGATGTCTGATCTTGTAGCTAAATCTCATTTTGAGAAGCAGAACATCTGTATCTGCCTTAGGTTCTTCTTTAATATGTCATGACCAATCTGTTTGCATTTCAGGAGCAATTCTAGAAAAAACTTTTCAATAATTAAATAATAGTACATTAAACAGGTGACATAAACAGTTGATTGTAATGATTTGCAACCAGAAAATAACTATTAACATTTGAACTAATTTGGGCATTGATTAACAACATGAGAAATTGTTTAAAATTTAATCCTAAACTCCACAACCATACCAATATTTTATATTCTACATCTTAAAGGACAAAATGTAAGAATCGGGCTTGGTAAACTCCCCAGCAACTGTTCAAAACAAGAAATTTATATAGAAACATGTCCTTAAGACTGTAAGGAAACAGACCACTTAAACAACATGATGCACATGGGTGAGAGACTACAATGAAAAATGCAGCTAAACAAAAGATTATGGGGTCTTTTATTAACAATAACAATAAACAAACTACATAGTCCATACATAATGGAATTATGTGTACTTACATATTGTAGGTAGGGTTAGGGTATGTATGTACAATGTAGTTACATGTTATTACAGTTTGTTATACAGTGTGTTTCATTATACTTAATGAGTTGTAGTAAAAAATAAAGTAAAAAAAAAACAAACAAATTTTTGTTCTTATAATCTCATAATTTGTAATGGTTGCAATAATTTTTATGACCAGTGATGATTTGTCAGAATAATATTTTTTTAGCAACAGAACAAAAATATAGATAGAAAAAAATAAATAAATAAAGATAATTCATCAGAATTGCATATAACTTGACTTTTCTGTTTTTTAAATCTGGATGCATGACTGACATTGCAAGAGAAGAAGAAGAAAGAAATGTGTCTTCTGCCGGTTTTGATCTAACAGATAAAATAACATGACTGCTTGAGTTTTCTGGACTGCAAATCAACGTCAGATAAGATGGAGCTGATCAAGCAGCAGAAAATATTAAAGATATATGGTTTATCATAAATGTCATTATCAAAGTTGATGTGAGAGGTTTTTCAGAGACAGCTGCCTGCTAATTTTAGAAGTGAAGCTGATTCAGCGGTGTGGGTGTTAAGAAAGTTTGGCATATCTAAGAGGGACTGCTAAAAATGCTTCAGTATGGTGCATAGTTGACGCTCATACACTGTAGTTCATATAGTACTGAAGCCTGTCCACATTTGCTTTGGGTCAAATCTTGAGCCTACGATTCAACAACCTACACAACCACCACAAATTTTTCAAAAAATATCTGTGTGAATCAGAATGTTGTCAGCACTGTATGTGTTATACTTTACAGTTATAAATGTGCTGTAAATAAAGATAGCTTTGCACACAATCTATTGCCAATAGATTAGATTTAGATTAGATAAAATTTTATTGTCAATGCAACGAAATGCAGTTTAGGTCTAACCAGAAGTGCAATAGCAGCAAGTGCAAGATGTCCAGTATTGCTTAAATAAATAAGTTAGTATGGAAAAGTAATTTGCAGATGGATATGTACATACTATACATAATAATAATATAATAATAATAATAATATACAGATGGCTATTGCTATAAACAGAAATGATAAAATGGGTATATACAATGAAAGACATGGTGAGCTATAAACCAAAGTCAGAAATAGATTATATTATAGAAGTAATTTTTAGGTGGATATGTACTATGAACATAAAATACAATGGCAATTTCTATAAACAGAATTGTATGTATGGATATATACAATGATAGGTGAGGCTATGGTGAGAAGTAGGGCAATAGATATAGTGCAAATAATTATGAACAGATGGTGTGTGAATAACCGTAGTGCAGTGGAAGTTATTTCATATTTATGTAAAGTGCAGTAGTGCATGTGTGAACAGTATGTTCTGTAAATGAACAGTTGGCAGTGCAAATAGTTCTAGTAAACATAATGCTATGTATAGACAGTCCAGTGGTGCAAAAAGACACCGAGAAGGGGTATGTGCAGTGAGGGGGGGGGGTTCTATTGCACAGCGATAGAAGTTCACCAGGATATCTGAGGACATCTGATTCTTTTTTAGTGTCCTCAAGAAGAAGAGTCGCTGGTGAGCCTTCTTGACCATGCTGGAAGTATTGGTAGTCCCCGATAGGTCCTCCGAGATGTGAGTCTCCAGGAACTTGTAACTGGAGACTCACCCGACAACCGTTCCATTAATGTGTAAGGTGTCATGTGTGCCTCTTAACTCTTTCCTGAAGTCCACAATGAGCTCCTTCGTCTTGGAGGTGTTAAGGAGCAGGTTATTGTCATTGCACCATGTGGCCAGGTGCTGGACCTCCTCCCAGTAGGCAGTCTCATCGTTGTTGCTGATGAGACCAATCATCGTAGTGTCATCCGCAAACCTGATGATGGCGTTAGATCCATTCACAGGCCTGCAGTCGTAGGTGAAGAGGGAGTAGAAGAAGGGGCTCAGGACACAGCCTTGTGATACACCAGTGTTGAGTGTGGTGACGCAAGAGCAGATGGAGCCGGATTGGACCTGCTGGGGTCTGTTGGTCAGGAAGTCCATGATCCAGTTGCAGTGGAAAGTGTTAATGCCCAGGTCTTCAAGTTTGGCTATTAGCTTGGACGGGATGACTGTGTTGAATGCTGAGCTAAAGTCAACAAACAGCATTCATGCGTAAGTGTTCTTATTGTCCAGATATGTTAGCACAGAGTGCAGTGCCTTGGAAACGACATCCTCTGTGCTACTATTGCTGCGGTAGGCAAACTGGTGAGAGTCCAGTGTGGACGGCAGAGAGTCCTTCTGGTGTCCCAGGACCAGTCGCTCAAAACACTTAATGACAATAGGTGTCAAAGCTACCGGGATGTAGTCGTTAAGGCACTTTGGGCTGGAGTGTTTTAGCACTGGCACAATGGAGGTGCATCTAAAGCATGCCCTCACAGCAGCATGGGCAAGAGACAGATTGAAAATGTCTGTGAAAACCCCATTGAGCTGCTCAGCACATGCCTTGAGTACACGTCCAGGGATGTTGTCTGGTCCAGCAGCTTTGTGTGCACTGATTTGGGTCAGTGCGTTGCAGACGTCTGTGGTGGAGAGTGTGTTTAGGGGTGGTCAGGTGAGGGTTTGAGCTTGGTGGCAGTGGTTGTATTGTCTCTCTCAAAGCACGCATAAAAGTCATTAAGCACGTTCAAGAAGGAGACATCAGTGGCTGGGGGGGTGGAGTGGGTGGTTTTGTAGTCACTGATGGCCTGGATGCCCTGCCACATGCTTCGAGGGTCGGAGTTGGAAAAGTGTTCCTCTATCTTTAGCAGTGCTTGGCCTCTTTGATGCTCCTCTTCAGATTAGCTCTGGATGTGCTGTAGGCCTGTGCATCCCCTGATCTGAAGGCAGTATTGCGTGCCTTCAACTGTAGGCGCACCTCCCTGTTCATCCATGGCTTCTGCTTTGGGTATGTGGTGATCTGCTTGTGACATTGTCTATGGTGGAGTGGATGTAATCCAATACATTGAAGGTGTAGCGGTTGGTCAGTGTGAGAGCCACTGTTGGCCTGAGAAGCAAATGTATTCAAGTCTGTGTGTGCAGAAACCTTTCCTGGAAAGGCCCCCGCAGGCCACACTTTGATGGTCCTTACTGATGACTTCACACGATTGATGAGGGGTGCATATTTGGGGGTGAGGAACAAAGAAAGGTGATCTGACTGTCCTCGGTTAGGGAGGGGGTTTGCAACGCAGTACTATAGTGCTATAGCCACAGACCTTAGCTGGACTGAACATGAACCTTAGAACAGTTGCTAGTGTTCACATTTGAATGACATGCAAAGAAATTAGTATTAAGAAAAAAAAAACCTGTGGCAAACATAACAGTTAACTTTAAGAAGATAAAAATTGCATAACATGAAAAACTATTTAGAGTGGAGGTAAATGCCTATCATCATGTCATTTATAGTCTCCTCCATTATTATTGAGTGTGTCATGATGGCTGAGAAAAACGCAATTTGTTACTAATTGCATGCTCTAACAGGAGGATAATGCTTTCATCTGTCAGCCAATGAGATGACGGATGCTTGAGGTGCGGAGAAGGTAAACGTTCCCCATCATGTTGGTCTCCCACTCCGTCAGTGTAAACAGCACTTTGACCCCGAGGCGGGCCTGAGTTGAAACTAAATGGTTGTCCAGCTGTAAATGATCACCTTCTCTGACTAACAGACAAAGTATCAAGAGACTGGCATGTAATTGCTGTGTATATGCGTCACTTTGTATAACCATAGTGCAAGTATAATGGCATCAAACACAGTGTGTGACAGGTCAATCAACTAATGTCACTTTATTGAAGCAGTTTTTAATAAAGGTTTATTTTTCATGCTCTGCGGGACATTTGTAACGGAGAAAGGCTCAGTCGCTCACATATGTAAAAGTGTTTGCTAAAGAAGGATTTGCTTTGTGTGGAAGAAAATGAATGTCTGAATACCATTGATGTAAATCCCAAAGGCATAATACTAAATCACAGATTTGCTATAGTCCATTCATTGAATCTTCATTTACAAACTTTTAATCTTTTTTGACGATCCTGCATGTTGATGAGAAAATGAGCATGGGAATATGTTACTAGTGAGACCTCCTTACTTTGTTACTGGTGAGGAGGTCTCACTAGTAACAATTACAAGTCTTTTGCACAAAAAAGGGAATAGACTCGGTTTCAGTTCAACTTTCTGTTGTAAGAATCCCACTTGAGTACCTTGGTGGCTCACCTCCTAATGTGCGTGCCAGTTTCGTGGGAGACGGCTTCAATTCCCGCTCGGTAAAAAAAAAAAAAAAACTATACCAGAAGTGTTACAGCAATATTTTTCAAGCAGTAGTACAATGAACCGCCTAATAATAAGAGTTTTCACACTGTTTTTTTGGGTCTTTGCAGTTGAACATGTCTGTTTTCCTTGGGGATTTCTTGCTGGCGGACAAGACTGGCTGTTTTTTTTAAATGTTGCTTCAAATTCACTTTATGAAAGTGTAGAAGTATAAAAGTTGATAGTTGTAAGTAATCAAAAAGTTCATAAACTTTTTTGCCTTAAAACTTTTTCCATACATTTATAAATATATTTATTCTTTGCCAAGGACAAACAACACCCTACAAATCCCTCGCCTCTACAAAATACTACCCAAAACAGCCGAATGCCGTGCAAATGAAGTCATCTTTATTATTTATCCCCACTAACAAAGAACGCCACATCAATATTATAATCTCTTAAACTATTGATGTGATGTTCTGTCTGCATCCTTTTATCCACGTGCTCTTTGACTCGGAACCAATAATCTCACACCATTTCAATCATTTCCAACCTCATTTTTTAGCTCCTAGACAATAAACCAAGGAAAAGTGTGACAGTGTCCCCACGCTAAGTCTTATAGTGACATTGAGTCGGTGGGAGCATAATGGCCTCTGCGGTCAGTGCGATCAACCATTTCATCTCCCAGCAAGGAACAGTCTGCTTTTTGTACAAGATCTGAGCGATAACAACCACAAGAAGCTGCTCCTGTACCAAATGTGTGTGTGATAGGGACAGCTGGTCGGACATCAGCCTGTTGTGGTTAATTTATTAACGTAAGGTCCGGTGCCAACTGTGTTTTCCTGCTTGGTTAGACACTTAAACAGACACCCGCATGTTGTCCCTCAGTCCGGCTCCCCTCAGGGGCATCATGCTGAATGACAGGGGCCAGATTAGCATGTTTAACTTACTCGTTGAAGAGACACTGGGGTGAACAACACTCCAGGCATATTAACCAAGGGCATTACTTGGGACGCTTCCCAATGCCGCTCGCTTTGAAATGGTCTCATTCCGACACACTGCTCTCGTTTCCGGACAGATCTGCCATCGTAGCCCTGTGGTGCTCATTTAGTTTGTTTAAGTCCGCCGGCATACATGACACCTCCCTTCTTTTCACTCTATCCTTATCGTTTTCTTTTTCTTCACATCTATCTTCCTCTCCCAGGCAAAGCACACACGCAAAGTCAAGTTGTTCAGAGCAGCGGTGTCTCTTGATGAAAACCCAGGGGAAATGTGCTGGGAATTGCTTTCATTTTGTTAAAGACGGGGCCATTCTTTTCTTTTGTGTTCAGCACGACCAGGCACAGCTGTTTGCACAATTCAATACCAAGTCCCTTACAAATGGATTTTTCCGTCTCTGTTCCTGCACAGGCTTTAGCCTCCTTCCAGCTTTGTAGGAATTTTACCTGCAGTTACAAATTGTATTCTCGGGCTTATTAGGAAATGCTTATGTTAACATTAGTTGCAGATGTTGCACCAGATGGTGCTTTTAATTAGAATATATGCATTACATAATAATATACAAGTATAACTTTAAGGGACTTATTCCTGGCTTATGTTTCAGAGATGTCCTTTGGTATTCTATGTTGATGTACCAAAGTTTGATTTAACAAAGGTGGTCTTGACTCAAAGTTTGTAAGAAATGGCATTAACAATCTAGGTCATTTTCTATCCTAATAATCTTGTAGACTTGGTTTAATTGAGGACTAAAGATTTCATTGGTCTGGTGCACTTTCCTAATGCGCTCTGTCAATTGAACCAAACTTTTTTATTAACAGCCGATGCCCTTTCTGCCCCATGTCTGTAATTTTTGTGTGAATGCAGCTTTTATTGATATTTCACCAAACTTTTTCTAAACTTTTAATGTGTAAAGGTATATTATAACCTCCTATAGTTAACTTCTTTCTCTTAAAAGGGATCTTTTAAATAATTTAAAGTAAAATTATATGGATATCGCACTTGTGTGAGACTGTGGTGCATAAATACCATGGACATCTTTAACTCTGTTTTAGATGTGTAATGTAAAACTGCCCAATGAAGCATACAAGTGCATTTATTTGTTTAGGTCAAATACGTATAGAAATGGTCCTGCAGGCTTTGTTACTTCCTATTCTTCAGACTGCAGTTGTGCTAACCACAATCTAGCACAGTTAATTGGCCATCTCCACAAGCCAGTGGACAATAGTGAAACACAGTTGTATGGTAAAGGAAGCCCAGATCACTAGAGGACAAAATAAGCCATTGTGTATGACTATGCCGTATGGGGACATGTTCAATTGATGCAGTATCTCATTGTATCACTGAGATAGCATATTTCTTTTTTGTCACATTCAGTCTCACTGGACAATTTAGATTGATTGAACACACAACCATCTTGCTGAGGCAGGGATGCTAACCAATATTCCATCTTGCATCTTCAGCCTTTAAGTTGATTATTCAAATTAAATACACAAATGAGTACTCTCGATTTGCACTGTCAAATTTTTTCCCATGTCAACAATACTTTTTATACTGAGCAGTTAGGTGTTACTGTATATCTGTTCAGTGGAAACTTTGGAAGCTGCAATGAAATATTCATCAAAGTTAGCACGCTGGCAAAACATGGCAACATGGAGCCTGCTCTGTAATTGAGAGCACAGGGGATTCATGTAACTCCAACCTGACAGAAGAAAAAGGGGCAATGTCAGTGGTATGTGAGCCAAGAATCAAAAAGCCAACTCCCAGGTCTTTGGATGAAAGGGTATTAAAGATTTCCAACTGTTATTTGAGGCTTTGTGAGAATCAACAGGAATGAATAAATGTCTGTTTAGAAATTTACCAAAAAGTAAGGTTGACTGAAGATCTCCTGGTGTGAGTTTGGTGATGATACTGCTGGGTTTGTCCAGCTTTTACACTGAATATCATGATTAGTGTAGCTATTTGGAACAGCCCCACTAAGCGTCTCTTAAGTGGAACAGTTGGGGGTTAATAGTACTGACCAGAGATGTCATCCACAGACAAGGCCATATGGGAAACAGCAGTGCAATATCAAATTCTTAAGCAGGTTACTTATGCAAGGTTACACCTATTTATGTCTCAAAACATTCAATGTATCTTTTATAATCTTCCCTTTCATCTGGATATGTAATATTTGACCTCCAAATAGAAATATAGGGCTAGATTTTGTGATGTGAATCGCAAAGCGCTTGGTGGATGGCAAAATCATTTGTCCAGGGCTGGCGCATGGTTTAAGCACAGTTGATATTTGGTCATTTTAGATTCTTTAATGGTTTACTTCACCTGTGAACTCAATGGATATGTATTTACAAGATGATAAATAACATATTTTATGAATAACAGCAGATATTAATATACAATCAGACTCTGACTAGTCACAGTGGCTCAGTGGTAGAGCGGATGTCCCTTAAGGAAGGTTGGTGGTTTGATTCCCGCTCTCCCCAGTTCATACTGTCGTTGTATCACTGGGCAAGTCACTTGACTTACCTTGCCTCCAGTACTACAGCACTGGTGTATGAATGTGTGAGAATGTTTGGAGGTTGGAGAGTCCATAGGTGCAAAATGGCTGCCATGTCTCCACCACCAGTGTGTGACTGTGGAGTGAATGAATAATGGACTCTGTAAAGTGCTTTGAGAGCATTAAAAAGGCAAGGCAATTTTATTTATAAAGCACAATTAATACACTGGGTAACTCAAAGAGCTTTACAGGAATAAAAGACAAATTACAAGATTTAGATTAAGAAACCTAAGAAAAAATAAAAACATTTTTAATGAAGAGTGCAGAGTAAAAAAAAAACACTTTAAGTTATAGTGTAGGCGGAGCTAAAGAGGAAGGTTTTTAACATCCCCTTAAATATTGTTAGAGTTTGTTAGAGGCTTGTTTTACTTCATCTGGGAGGCTGTTCCAGATTTTTGCTGCATGAAACTTAAACGCTGCTTTACAATGTTTAGTTCTAACTCTGGGCACGAGCAGAAGCCTGTCCCAGATGTTCTCAGAGTCCGAGGAGGTTCATAAGCAACTGGCATGTCAGAAATATAATCTGGTGCTAAACCATTTAGAGACTTGTAAACCAGCAGTGCTGTTTTAAAGTCTATTCTCTGAGCAACAGGAAGCCAGTGCAGAGATTTTAAAACTGGACTGATTTGGTCGTACTTCCTGGTGTTAGTTAGAACCCGAGCAGCAGCGTTCTGAACAAGCTGCAGCTGTCTTAACCCTCGGTTTGAGAGACCAGTGAGCAGGCCGTTACAGTAATCTAACCTGCTGAAGATAAAAGCATGCATTAAGCAAAAGCATTAAGTTTCTCTAAGTCTGGGCGAGATATTATCCCTTTGACTCTGGAAATGTTTTTAAGGTGATAAAATGCAGATGATATAATTGACTGAATGTAACTGTGCAAATTCAAGTCTGAGATTTCTAACCTGGTTTTTAGATTTAGAGAAAGAAACTCAAGGTGACTGCTGACACTTTCTCTTTGTTTCTGTGGCCCAAAGATGATCAGTTCAGTTGGAGAAAATAATTTTGTATCCATACGTAAATCTGTTTGATGCAGTGACACAGTGAATGGATTGGTCCATTTTCACCTGCCGTGAGTGAAATGTAAATCTGAGTGTCATCTGCATAATTATGGTAGGATACTTCACAGCTGCGTATTAACTGACCTAAAGGAAGCATGTAAATATTGAATAATAGAGGTCCCAAGACAGACCCCTGTGGAGTCCCACATGTCATGGCCATTTGGTCTGATACACAGTTACCAACCAAAGGAGAGTACTTCCTGTCTTCAAGATAGGACTGAAACCATTTAAGAGCAGTTCCAGTGATACCTATCCATTTCTATAATCTTTGTGACAGGATTTCATGGTCCACTGTATCAAACGCAGCACTCAAGTCCAACAGAACTAAGACAGAGACTTTACCCGTGTCAGTGTTCAGACGGATGTCATTTGTGACTTTGATAAGTGCAGTCTCAGTCTGTGATGGGGCCTAAAACCTGACTGAAAAGGATCAAAGCAGTTGTTAAGCAATAGAAAGTCATTAAGTTGCTGATATACAACTTTTTCGATGACTTTCCCTAAAAATGGCAAGGAAGGATTTACGTTTTGAAAAACTTGTTATTGTATACAGACTTGTGTAAAGGGGAGTCCATTCTCATAATAAGGACATGATGACTTGGAACAGTCTCATAATAATCTACTCAAATAGTCATTATGTGTCTTTTACATGGTTAAACATGGTGTTCACTTGTTCCAGTTTTTGATAAATTAGTCCCCAATCACAGAAAATACAACAACAGTTTAGCAGCTACTTAAGAGAAAATGGATATCCCACATCACATTTTCTCATTTGTCGCTCAGTTTTAGGAAGTTTCCAGGATTGATATCAGTCTTTTCAGCTAATAAACACACTCCAGCGGTAAACGCACGGTAAATGCGCGCGCTGTTGGTCTGTGTTGTCCAGTTCAGCTCAGTACAGTCCAAACATGGCCAGCTTCTTCAATTTACGTTCAAAAGGTCTGCGCTGCTTTTTTGGGCCAACACTCCGATTAGTGTCCTGCTGTGATCAGGTGGATGTAAATAAACAAATAAACAAACAAACAAACAAATAAATACATGTGGGCGTGCACCATGCCTCTCTCATGGAACCCCTTAAAATGTCCTCAAGTAAGGGCGCCACCATACAGCGATAAACAGCAATATACTGCTGTCCACCAGAGGGCAGGCTCCAAAAGTGGAAATATAAGGAAAAACTCAATAGCAACTTCACAAGTGTAAAAATCATGTTTACAACTTGGGGGGTCTAAGTTCCTAAAGTGACACTTTAAGGACTTAAATGGAAAAATGCTGCAAAATTGTTACCATAACAATAATATGTTGTGTACAGGGCATATTCTGATCACCAATTTATCAGAAACAACAACTTCTTTTTGGAGCTTTGCTGTAAAGGTCTACTGCATCTGGCTTTCTAAGTTTGGGTTTGCAATTGGCTTCTCTGCCAGTGTCAGCATCAGTTTCCTCCTCGTTTGCACAAACAAGAAGTCACACCATCCTCGTGTCTGGATTGACAGTCTGCCTGATTTGGCTTGATCTTCTTCCTCAGCCTGATCAGCCCCTTGAGTAATCACACAGCAGTTAGGTGGATGCTCATCAGGTCATCCACACAGCTAGCACCAGAGTTCTTCTTTGGCCGACTGTAGCCACATGCACACCATCTGCCTTTCGCCAATCAGCCAACTTCAAAGACTGTTTTAAACAGCAGTAGGGAGATGAAACATCCTATTGCTATTCCCACTAACATATGTTTTTCATCCACTTATGACATCTTGCTGGGAAAGTAAAGCTGCCTGTGGTAAAAGTGCCCTGTGATGAGCATCTTTATATAGTCTGAGATAAAAATATTCACCAGGAGGGAGATGATGATCCCTGAGGTGACTCATTAGTGCCTATTGTATGAGAAATAGAAAAACAAAATCACATTAGGTGTTTCACAAGCGTTACAAAATTACTTTTGAAAAAAAAAAAATAATAATAACAATGTTGTGCGCATCATGCACAATATGATCCATGGATAGAGATATGTCTGGAGATACTAGAATCTAGTAAATAAAAGCCTTCACTCCTTATTGAAAATGTTCCCACGTCGTAAATGTGATGACATGAAGGCTGGCTAAGAGTTGTAGTGTGGGGCTAGAGTTATCTTTTTATGTTGTTACACAAACGGTTCCTTCCTCAGAATAAAAAGAAACTCTCCACATTAATAAGATGTGGCAACACCAACACACAACTTACAAGTTAATATTTTTTCTGATAAAACAGCCTAATTTAAACCTTTTAACATATTGACGCCTGTGACAGGGTAAAAAAGAATGAAATTGACAGATGTATAAATAGTATAACACCTCAATTAAAAAGTGTCCTGTTGTCACATTCTCAAACTGAACAATTGATAAAGCCTTTATTTTCATAGTTTTGTTAAAAGTGTGATTGGGCTGCACAGTGGTTACTGTTACTGATATCAGCAGGCAACGGTTGAAACACAAAAATCCTGTTAGTTATTCATAGACCTGGTGAGATAGCACACACCCTGGAGCAAAACATCAAACACAGGCTGACAGATGTAAATCAGAACGCTCTTTGTATCTGAGCGAAGACCAATTCACAGGTGATGTGTTTCATTTCCATTACCACATTCTCATTTTCCAAGAAGCAGCAGGTGATTAGTAAACAATTTCATTATTGTCATGCAATGCAGGACGTGCAGAGTTATTCTAATTTCCCACTGCCTAAGACTGTGCTTTGATTTTTAATAAACAACCTTATAAGCAAGCCATTACTGTTTTAAAACTATACTGAGCAAAAATTTTAACGCAACCCTTTTGTTTTTTGTTTTTACAAAAGTCCTATTTCTTTCAAATATTGTTCACAAATCTGTCCAAATCTGTGTTAGTAAGCACTTCTCCTTTGCCGAGATACTCCATCCACCTCACAGGTGTGCTGATTACAGAGCATGGCACAGGTGTGTCTTAGGCTGGCCACTGTAAAAGGCCACTCTAAAATTAGCAGTTTTATTAAACAAGACAATACCACAGATGTGTCAAGTTTTGAGGGAGCAGTTGCCATGCTGACTGCAGGAATGTCCACCAGAACTCTTGCCCCTGAATTGAATGTTCACTAAAATCAAGCCCAAGTGTCAGAGATTTTGCCAGTAGGCCTACATCCAACGGGCCTCACAACCACAAACCACGTTTAACCACACCACCCATGTCCTCCACATTCAGCATCTTCACCTCCAAGATTCTCTGAGACCAGCAGAGAAACTGCACATTTTAGAGTGGCCTATTATTGTGGCCAGCGTATGACACACTCATGCAATAATCATGCTCAGAATAAGAGTTAGAGCATGCGCAGTTAGTCTGTTTTGTTTTGGCAGCGCTAAACCTTTTTTCAGTCTGAAGCAAAAAGTGATTGATTTGTGTCACAGGTGGAAGTGTTAAATGTGTCTTTACAGTAAAAACAACAAAATGTATCCGTTACGGAAGGATTCTCAGCCAGCAATGTGGTAAGCTAATGAGTGCATCTAACTAAAGTGAAGTAAAGACGCTAAGTTCATCTGTAATGTGTGTTGCAGTGATATGTTGCTGGAACAAATGTATGAACAACTACTGGAGTTGTTGTAGTTGTCATCAACCAGAGTTTAAAGAAATCTTCACTTTAAGAGGCGTTTATAAAAATACCTGTGTACGTGTAGCCAGGGACTAACACAGGCAGATTTAGCCTTTTGTGTACATAGAAAAAGCCTTAGATCTTTTAGTTTAGCTCATGAAAAATGTCGGCAAAAACAAAAGTATTGCCTTTAAATTTTTGTTCAGTATGGAACCAGCTACACACTGTTAATCTTTTGTGCATTAGCCTACCTAGTGTAGCTATCTGTGTTGTGGTGTTGTAACAATAGATTTGATTTATAAGACCAAATGATTACAACTCTAATGGTGGTATGGACACTTTAAGATGCATTATTCAGTGGTTTTATTACCCATGGGTTAGTTTAGTTTGTATGGAAAGTAAAAGCTGCTACTAAAAAAGATCACAACATCACTATTGCAATGGTTGGAAAGATGCTCTTTTGCATTTTGCTGATGCTGTGTTCATACAAATGACCCCTGGCAGTTCTTGGGGATATTGGAATGTTTGTAGTTCTGGTGTTAATGCTTTATCGTTTGTTGGTGAGCCATTATAAAAAAACATGACATATTTCCATACATGAAATATCCAACTAAAAGTAAAGAGCCCATTAGGAACATTGTAGCAGTAGCTATAGTAATTGGGGAGAAAAACAAATGAGTCAGACCAAATGCACTTCCATTAATGTTTGAGGTGTTTGTTAACATCACAGCACTATCCCATCTTTTGGTTTGCTCAGCAGCCTGGACCAAGGACAACATGAGGTTATTAAGTAAATCTACTCTCTGCAATTGTTGTCTTCCCGTCCCCATGTCCCCCTCCCTCGAAGCCTGGCCATGGCCCCTCTGTGTGATATGGATTGTTTTCAAGTAACAGCCAGTGAAAATGGCCATCTCATTATTTTTAATGGCTGTATGAGATGGGCTCCGATGGCAGTAGCGTGCTGTCATTTAAATGCCTGGGCAAAGTGCGCGATGAAAGGAAAATATGGATGAGGGGACTACTTCGTTATAGTTGAGGTGGGCTCTAACTTTTGTCGCAGCCATGAAGGGTGTCCTAATGCCTATTTACTTTGATCAAAATGGAGGGAAATTAATAGAATGACTGCTTGTATGTCCGGTGATGCAGAACTGTCTTGGCATCTGGTTTCAGCGCATGCTAATGGTTATCATTTTTCAATCTACATTAGTCACCCCACTGGCGCGCTCATCCTTAAGCCCCCACCTTTCTAAAACTATGATTAGGTAAACATATTTCCAATGCCGGCAGCCAAACAAACTGCCATTTTTCCACCACGTTTTCCATCTAGATGAGTTTTAATTAAGTCTCCTCGCCGCGCTCCCCTGTGGCTGCTCTAATCAGACCACAGGAGTGGTGCCTTTTCATGCTTGTTTTGTGCAGGATCCCACAGCATCTGCTAGCCCCCACTCCCCCCTTCCGTCCCCTCTTGTACGTTTCGACGTACCAGAACCTCTTGTCAGTCACATACTTACACTGGGTGGGGCCCAGAAACAAGGCCGCTGGGGCGAGTGCTTCCGTACAACAAGAGACAGTCAGCGGGTGGTTGTCGTATCATTGATTAAGATTGGTGAGGTTATTACTCTGCGTGGCTATGCACAGATGCTTTCTGATGAAGGCCAGCCTGAGATGCGTCGGGACACTAATTTATAAAAGTTGACATCTAGAACCAAATGAACGCTTTCTTTAATCTTTAGTTTTTTTGTTTGACATTAGCTCTATCACACACTAATTGGAGAGCCTATATTATTTGCAGGTAGTGTTCACTTATTTTTCATGAAAGTATTCATTTCACATCAGGAGAAAATAATCAAATTACATGTGCATTGTAACTTTCTCAAGGCAATGTCACATCCAAACTGCAAATGCTAAAGTTTCTCTATTCATTTATGAATCTGTATTATTCAAATACATACATTATATAACAGTGCAGAATAGTAAGAATTAAGATGGCTGTTCAGGATAGTGGTGTTAATGTGACATTGAATTGAATCTTTTTTTTTTCTATTGTTTTTTTCTATTGTGTCAAAGTAGCAAATATATTTTTCATCAAAAGCAACCCAACACAAAGACTGTATACTTTTTGTGGATTTTTTATTAGACACCACCTCTCAACTGACAATGTTTTTTTGTTTTTTTCTCCAACCCATTTGGAATAACATGTTGAAAATGAGGCTAGGATTAACAATTATCATTAAAATGTGAGATCTACAGGAACGTACAACCTCAAGGGACTAGTGTATGTGCTGACAGTGAGACTGAAAATATCTTGATAAAATTGGCATCCTGTTTGGATTCAGTGTGAGCTTTTTATCATTGTCAAAGTGTGTTGTCTTCTCCATGTGCAGTGTTTATCATTAGCAGCAGAGTAAGATGTGCTAACGCGCACTCACTCTTAAATAAGAGAACTCCACAGAGATTTTGCAGAATGTAACTTGCTGAATGTAGACCTACATGAAAATAATGACAACCTTTCATAAACTGAAAAGTACATTGTAACTGCAGTAACACTCTGAAGATGATTGGGAAGAAAAGAAAACATTGTGCAAACAATACAAACAGCTATTTTTGTTTCTCCGTATTTCTATTATTATTAGCATGTTGATGATTGCCTCCAACCTATTAAAATTCAAAACAGCAGAAAATGTCTCTCAGGGATAAACTCATTTGAGAAAGCAATGACTTTTCTTGTAGAATTACAGCATATGGTGCATCTCTTTACGGGAGGGCGCACCTGATGTATGATGACTTTTGGAAGACATTAATATTTGGCTATTAAAGTAGCACAGAAACAAGGCAAAAGGGACGACATGGTGAGCTAAAGATGAAAGGGGAATGGCGGAGTGCGGGGGCAGCTATGGATGAATAAGGATGATGAAGGACCACTGCTAGGGCAAACTTTATCCCCAGGGCTGGTAATGTGGCTGCGTCGGTCCAATCAGAGTAGCCCCTTTAGGAGGTTAGGGTCAGGCAGTGGCCCAAATCGATGGGCTGAGCGGGGACTCAGAGGCTCGATGCTAATACCTACTCCATGATAATACTGCCTTAGGGGTAATGTCATCTATCACCGTCCTGCTGCCACCAGCTCAATACAAAAGGACAAGGACATAACACAGAGCTGAGCAACACTAACTTCTATTAAATGTATACGGTTTACCAAAATGTTGCTAAGTAAAATATAAAGAGGAAAAGGTACACATTATGTTTACATTACAGAGATGTGCGTATTCAGTCTTATTTATATCAATAATATCTCTCATATCTCAACATACAATATATACACCTTGATGTATTTTCACAAACAGAAATAATACAAGAGAAATTTTCCGAAATGTCACAGGCTTTTAACAGACAGCAGCTAAAAACGTAGACCATGTAAAAAAATTATGCATAAACAATAAACTGCACACAACAAAACATCCACACACGTGTACACTCATTATTCATTAGTACATCTGTGATTGTTTATGTGACAGTGACACTTTTAACACCGTTTTGTGACATTGTTTTGGGAGCATTGTTAATTTGCCTGTTAAGCCACGACTCTGTATGTATTAATATTCAGTGTTGTACCAAATCTCATATAAAAAATATGATCAAAAACCTACCAAAACTTTTCAAATTTCGAGAGCGGCCCTACACACTCTCGGCTGATACAGGGCGGGTCTTGCAGGTCTAGTGGAACAGACAGTATTAATCCATATATTATATTGTCATATTATTATATGACAAGGACAAGCTTTAGTCTTACAACACAGATACAGCGGCTATTGATTGGCCTCTGTCCTGACAAGGCCCACTAAATGAGATTTTTCATTCTGGTAAAGCTCATCATATTCATTTTTACATCCAGAGTCACACTGATGCGGCTGGTGTTTTATCAGTTTAATTAACTTTCAAAACATGTTACCTTTTACAAGAAGCAATGAAGTATGTTTTTAGTCGACACTAGGCTCTTGTCTTTTTCATCTTGTATAAAGACCAATAATTATTATTTCGATACAGCTTGTCCAGGTCAAAAATCAACTAATATGATTTTCTGTTTTGTTTTACAATAGCAGCAACCTTTGAGTCTTAAAAATGTTCATTCATATAAAACCTTTGTGGCAGTTTATGGTGTCATGCAAACGTCCTACAGTCCCCTACCCTGCCCTCACCATGAATCTTTTCTATTCCTCCGAAGAAGTAGCCTGGGCTCTGTTCATCTGAGTTAGATTCCTAGAAGCAGTTTCAACGATGCTGATTTACATGCCCCTGAAGGCAACTGGATAAACATACAACACAATTTAATCAGAGAGCTGGGAGCAACTCCAATGGATGTAGCATAAACGGCTTCTGGGTGAATTACTGTGAAGAAAAGGGATTCCAAACCCATTTAACTTTATGAAATGAATGAAAAGACTTAAAGTGAAAAGTGAGATGAGTCTTAAACGTCAAAATGCAAATGTCATCACTGATGAATATACTGTAGAATTTAGCAGTGTTAGGTAAATAGCAACTGCAAGGACCTCCACGAGGTCTATTAGAAAGCTGTGTCATTGATTTGAAAAGACATTCTCCAAGTTAAAGTGAAGTGTAACTTGTAAGATAATCTTCATGAAGAAGATGAAAAATGGTGGTTTATTAATGGAACATAACCTGAAAATGAACATGAGGTTAAAAAACTAAATAGCACAATAGTGTGGGATTATCTTCAATCCTAGCCTTGTTCCTGTTACTGCATGTGTGCCTCAGCTGTTCACCTAACATTGGCTTAACCTTGTCAGATAATTAGCTCTGCACACCACTTCTGAACAACATGATGCTCTTTGCAAAAGGTTGCTCTCAAGGTTTTTATTTATTCATTTTTTACCAGGTAAGCCTACAAAAACTAAAGTTGAGAATTCTGTTGAGCGCAACATTAGTTCGATGAATATGTATTATCAGACAACTTGACTCCCTGCACGCTTTGTTCCTTCAGAGATAAGAGTGCACGAGGGTGTCGTCACATTTACAGTTGATATCTCCCCTTAGAGGGACACTTTAACTGTTGCCTCTCTTATCACAAAGTATCCTTCTTCTTCGAACACACAGAACATTTAGAACCATCCCGGCGCGGCAAACTAATCAGTCTCCTCGTCTCGTTCCTTGCCTCTCTCTGTAGATCTTTTTGCACAAATGAAGCGAAGAAAAGGGCACATGAGGTGAGGCTTTTCGATGTTTGTTTTCCGATGACAGACAGTCGGAGCCTGTTATATTTCGTTGAAAGGTGTGAAAAGACAAATGCAAGCGTGTGTGTTATCTGTGGGAGCCAGGAGGAGGAGTGAGCCTGACAGCCCATAAAGGCCAACCTTCATTCTCATTAGCTTTCCGTTGAATTACTTAGCCAGTTGACTCCCGTATCTCCCAATTGCACTGCACTTCAGCCATTTCTGAGGCCACTCCTGAGCTCTCGCTTGGCTTCTTTTCTTCAATTTCACTCTCTTGGCCAGACCCTCACTGTACAAGTCTCAAGCATCACTTCATCTGTCTCCAAATCTGGCCCATGTTTTATCTCAAAATGTTAGATAAGAAACTAAAATGCTACAGGACTCAACTGATTCTGACTCCATATTATAATGCAGTGTAATTGTTTTGTTTATCCAAGATGAACAGAATATTAAAATGAGGGAAAGATACCAAATGCACTCAACCGACTCAGTGAATTAAAATGCATCCAAAACTCGTTAAGTCTTAAAACTAAAAAAAAAAAGCACTTTCTTTAACAACAATATACTGCAAATGGCAAACTTTGTTTTGTGTTCAACTTCTTGGAGCTGTTTTACTAGGACTAGGAAATCGGTTGTAATTACCAAAATAGACACACAAGGCAAACAGTGGCATGTTATTAGTTCATCTAATGATTGGAAAAACTCCATTTAAGATTTTAGGGTTGTTTTTGTGTTCTTCTTATAATACTGTATGTAATTTATATTATTTAGCTGTTTTCTTGTCTAGAAGTCTGCGCCTTCAGCAGTGCTCAGTGTGTCTGCTTTGGGCAGCTGGAGTAACAGGAACAGGAAGTAGTTGAGCTATAAAGGTCTTTTTTTCCAAGAGAGTTGAAAAGTTTGACTGATAGACTCAATGAACTTGTAAATGACATTAGCATATAATTGAGCCTCAGCCTTAGGGCATTGTTCACCACGTGTCCTCCACTCATCATCTGTTTTTGGAACATAATCCACCGATACAGAATTAAGCATAGCTCCTTCCTGGAGGGCATTGTTGTTGTGTTAACTGTGTAAATGGAAAGACACAAGTTATAAAGAATGCTGAAAAAAAAACATTTTACCAGGTTAAATCAGGGTGGTTGACGGTGTAAACTCTAAATGCTTTCTATTAACTTTTGTCATACTGGAAACTAAAGGTATTATAAGGCAACTGGGAAAGTAAAGGAAGCTTTAACCTTGCTAAATGTATTCCTGACAGTGCATCATTAGACAGTCAGACATTTATATGCCAAACACAGACAGCCATGCAATTACAAGTGCCATCTGATCACACGCATTTAGGCAGACGGGAAACTTTTTTTGAGCTCAACTGAAATCCACATGTGGCTGCGGAATGAATGAAAAGTGAAAGATGTTTAATTCACTCGCAGTTATTTCAAATGAACCTGCCAGACTCCTGTAAGCGTTAACACCTTTAATGGCTTTTAATAGTCTGTGAAAGTACTCTTCATTGCAGAATGTGTCTAAAACCATCAGAGACATTATAGTTGCTGTATGGCTGAAATCACAGCCACAGTGTCATTCATGGTTCAGAATCAAGACAGGGTAAAATATTTGTCCTTCAATCCAAGCCTGTGCCAACAATGGCAGGTTGACAACTTAGAGACCCACTTGGTAAATATGTTCCTTCTGAGTTGAAAGGGCTTCTTTTTTAACAAAGGGTTTGGCACTGGAGAAGATAAATCATAGGAAAAACAGTGCGTCACAGTTTTCCTTACAGTATATGAAGAACCAATTATTTTTGCTGTGCCACAACCACTAAACTCTGTACACTAGGATCAAATCACACAGGACACACTTTAATGCCACAAAATAAGTGCTCATAGAGGGCTGCACAGAGGAAGGTGGAAATCTATTTAGGAATGAGGCTGATGAGAGCCATGTAGTTGATCTAAAGCTATTATCCTTCCCTTGGTAAAGGAAAACTGCCTTGGCAGCAGCTGTCTTCACTGACTAAATATTGCCAAGTTGTCTAGTGTATTGGGAGTTAACAGAACCATCTTGTAGCTGGATCTGCAGTCCCGCAGTGTAAATGTTTTGACAGCAGTGCTGTTCCTTTTAGTTATACATTGGTGGCTTTAGTTTATAGTTAAGTCTTGTTGGTCTTCTTTAAATTCAACCCAGAAAATATGGCTTAGTTCTAAATATACAAATCCTTTTATATCAAAGCTTCCCTTTCTCTATTTTTACACACATTTCAGTAGACTTGTCCCTGAATTGAGCTGTATAAGGGATTTTTTTATCTGTTGTAACTTTAAAACACTTATGGTATGTAGTAGCCATTGGCATTTGTTATGACTCAGTCTCTCTAACTATAAAGTTCAACAAGCCACTAGGTGAGGACAAACATCACACCAGTACCCCAGAACAACATTCAGATTTATTAAAGTTAATAAATTGTATGAACATACAGTTTTAAAAGTGATAAATCTTAGACTATTAGTAGTAAACGTGTAAATTGTCTTAAAATCTAGTACAGATGCATATGTGCATCCTCATATGCTGTCAATAAATTCCTAAATACTTAATTTTCATTCTTCAATTCTTCATTGGCATGTGCCAGGTTAAACAGTGCAGAGGTGAAACACATAAAAGTACTATTTTCATATTTCATCATCAAAACCCATCATGTTCACCCTGAACTAATGCTGCAGGTAAAAGTTATTAACAACATTTAGCACTAGCAATATATATAACAAGAACAAGCAACCTTTTCCATTGTTTACTTGACACGTCTAACAATAATATCCAACATAATATGTGATCTATGTGCTGTATTTTTCATTCTCCTTCCTTTCATCTTTCAAGACCAGCATCTGTTTATCAAGAGGAGGAGTGAGCTGTGCTGTTATCCTACACACTGTGTCCCTGTGAGTCTCTAAGCTCTCTCTTGTGATAGCCCTTCACAACATCAACAACATGTTCCAACAGCTGCTCTATCTGTTCTACCTGATCTCTCAGTGGTGGGACTAAGCAAGAGGCTGCCTTCACGTTACAACTCTTCTACCAATCACAGATGCTTTCGATTACATACTGTACTTACACACAACAGCAAAAAATGCAGCACTGCCAATCAATACGTCAATGAGCTAGAACTAAGTAGTAAAGTTTCTTTTTAGTGTTTTTATATTGATATTTCAATGCTTTAACATACATTTTGTAGTACTGCAGGTCTGTGCTATATTATGTTTTTATTTCTTATTATTTAAAGGCTGCTTAAGAAGGTTTTTATTTCCTCCTCTGAATACACTTCTTCCAGTATTTGTGTAGTTTTAAGATCGCAAAAGAGTTTGAACCAAACTACGCTTTAGCCAAAGTTACAATTAAACTATTTGTTGGTACACACATTATTTTCAATGATGCTGTCTCCATTTTGTACATAATGTGACATAATGTTCATGACCCTAATGAAGGTTGTAGGAATGGCATTGCTCAAAAGAAAGACCATTGGCAGCTGCCCTTTCTTAGTAGAAAAGCAAGACATTAAAAAACAACTCAATGTGACCCTGATGAAGCCTGTGCGGCATTACGTTTTTCTTCTCAGTCTTTTAAAGAGAAAACGGTAATCTTTTCTCCAATGCATTCTGTTATTTGCTTTCAGGTTGTGGGTGTGGAATCCAGGCATTATCTCTCTTTGTTTTCTCCAGTTTTTATATCTCCTTTTTTTCTTGAGGGAAGACAGCAGAGAGCTCGCAATGAAGGCTTATGTGACTGAACGAAGCCAAACATGACAATAAGTTTGTATAATACGATAAGTAGCTTAGCTTACCACTTTGCTGACACACAACCTCCAAACCGGTCTACTAAATCCCCGGCTTTGACTTGGGGCCTTCTTGTGTCAAATCAAATTTAGGCATTAACAGGCCGCGGTTTGATATTAAAGTCCCCAGGTGGTGGAGGACTCGGGCTGAAAAATGCTTCCAATTACAGTGTGCGATGTATTTTGGAAGGGATTTGGAAGTTGGTGATTGTCTTGTAATGCTGTACACTGTCTA
Organism: Neodontobutis hainanensis; assembly: GCA_024349245.1. Classification (NCBI taxonomy): domain Eukaryota; kingdom Metazoa; phylum Chordata; class Actinopteri; order Gobiiformes; family Odontobutidae; genus Neodontobutis; species Neodontobutis hainanensis. The sequence goes on from JALDNG010000015.1 coordinate 8,667,382, forward strand.
ATTTAATAGTCTCAGACCGCCTTCACCTCTAAGTGGTCATTGATTGTACCTGCACTGAGGATCCATCAGACTGCAACACGGCAAAGCCACACACTATTATCTGTGTGGGTGTGCTGCTGCAGGCGGAGTTTAAAGATTTATTCAAGCTAGTATAATACAGGAGGGTTAGGCATAATACCAGTTCATGTTAAACTAAAAATATTTACATTTGATGTTTTTGAATTGGTAGGCAACATGGCGGAAAGCTTCTTCCTGTTTAAGTCCCTGCAGGGCTATCTACATGGTTCTGTCTACACGACTTTGTCCTACCCTCCAAAAAAATGCTTAGGTGAAGTTAGTAACTGCAAATGGCCAGTTGTAAATGAATGTGAGTGCAAATGGTTGTCTGTCTGTTTACATCTCAAAATCCCTATGACTCTCCAGACTGTACTCTGCTGGAATAGGAAAAGCAAAGAAATACACAATTAAACTTTAACAGGGCCATCATAGGTTTAAGAATTTGTCATCTGTTTTGATATGCACTGATAAAAAAAACAAATCTAAATGCTTAAGAAAGATTGGATAGAAATTGCTACAATGATGATGTACAAGCGGCTGTAAATTTTAATTTGCTGATTTGATTGGAGCAGCACGGCTCATTTCCCGATTACTGATACAATGCTGGCCCTCATTTCCTTCAAAGGAAGTCAACTCAGTGGTCCATAAAATCTCTGGGAAGTGATTGGCACAGAGCACACAGAGTGTGGGACAAACTGTGTGCTAGGCAGGGGCCCAATCACTGAAGAGTTCAGTGCTCGATTGTCTCAATTGGTCAGTGCTGAGATGATTTGGTTGAAAACAAATACAAAACATGAAGCTTTCAAAAATGCCATGTTACAAGTTTAATTTGATCATGTAATGCTTGTAAATTTATAATCATAAAAAGTGAACTAACAAACTGAACTAATACAAGAAGGTGTGTCAGAAGTCACACCTGTCTCTTTATTATTCATTGATTTTAATACAATATAAATGCATTGCGTGATCCGGCAGTATGGGGGTGAATGGACTATTGACATTTCAGCTGTCAGTCAACAGTAAAAACATAAAATGATGTAGAAAGGCAAAGAAATAAGCTTAATGCAACATAATTAAATGATACCACATTATGCTATAATAAATAACTTTGTCCATCATCTTCTTTTGGCTTTTGACCAACCAACCAGTGGTCATCTGAGATTGTTGTTTTGGATGCCTTTGGCTGTGTATGTAATGAGCTCATCTAAACATGAGTACTGTTGTTCTTTCCTTGTCCTGTGTTTGTGATAAGGAAGGACAGTTTTCTGTGGTAACTGTTATGGCCATGTCCTATTAAGGTGAATTCAGGACAGGCTGGAGGGACTGTGTCTCTCGTGGACCTCAGCAGTCCCCAGGAGCTGGAGGAAGTGTCTGAGGCTTTAGGAGAGGAAAATTGATGGATGAAGGGTGATGCACTGGGGTTGTCACTGAACTTTGAAACAAAGGCAATGACATATGGATGGGTTCAATAAAATATTAGAACACTAAAGTTTAGTGGGTTTGTCAAATGTGACTTGACTTCACAATCTTAATGTTTTTATTACTTTAATAATTTATTTTTGTATACCGTCTAAAGCCTAGCAAAACCAGTCTATAAAGAGAAAAACTTCCAAGGTCGCTCAAGCACTGAGATTAAGAACATGCTGATACAAGTGGCATATCCCAACTTCTCTGGCCCTTTTGAGAGAAAAAAAAATCATGTAGATAGTCTGCATGTACATAAAAATCATTAAACTTAATTATAAGATCAGATATATCCATATTTGTGCGCGGAGACATGAAGTGACTTTTGCTCAAAGACTTAATAGGCTGTGTAATATCCGGCACACCAAAGCGATGGTCGACAGGAAAGGGCAGAGTTCTTCTAATTGACTGTCTCCACACTTAATAAGTTAAGAAAGTAATGGATAGACAGCTCAAGCCATTAGTGCCACCGCTCCTGGCTCAATAAAAGAGTTAGGTTTTCGAGTTATCTTGTTTTACAGGAATCAAAGCCTTGTTCAGAAAAAAATAACCTTGTCCAAAGGGAAGATGAGGTCCTTTTAGCTCTGTGATAGCTAATAATCTCAAAGCATAATGCAAAGTCTGTATCATTTGCCACCAAAGTGAACGACAGCTAAAAAGATTAATTTCACCCCAGGGTGTTGCTAATCGCTAGGCAACTGGATTTGTGTGAATTAACCTTATTTGTGCAAAACGATTGTAATTCATTTGTAAATGCCACTAATTCTGTTCAATATACTAAGAAACAGTGGCCATTCTGACAGCTTGATAACCATCAGAATGCATTTAATCTATGATTGTTTTTGTACAGAGTAAACTTTCAGTCTGTGCTGGGTTTAGGCTGTATTTAAAAGCCGTTGAGTAAAAATATTTACCTTTCAGGTAAATACAGGTCAGGCCAGTACAACATGGTTTGGCATTTCCTCTGTACTCTGTGCAGTTGTGCCTGAAACGGCAAACGTGACTTGTTACAAGAGCCACGAGAAAGAGATATAGTCATAAACTGCTCCAATAAAAAGAAAATGATTTCTCTTTTTATTTCCAGCTTTTTTAACTTCAAGTGTCCCATGTTTTTGGATGATTTAAGGTTAATACCACACATTCCGCTCATGTTTAATGAAATGTAGACACAATGTTTTTTAATTGCAACAACAAAAAGCTACATTCTTGGCAGTTTTAAAATCATAGGCTAAACAGGGTCAAAGTCAAAAGGTGCAGTTGTAACCAGGGCTGGAGTGGGACTTATTTTCAGCATGGGAATTTTAAGTCTCAGACCAGCCCTTAATGAATCATTCAATGCAGATATTTATTTTAATCAATTTAATGTATAAAATCAGATTTTATAGGTATTGTAGCTGTACATACAACTGTGACATCAATTACAATCATCATTTACAGTTGTGTTAAATTTATAGACAGTAATAAAGGACGTATTAAAGTAAAATCTTACTAAATAGTAAAAAAAATAAAAATAAATTACAATTACAATTACGAAGTACAATTTTATGGTTTGAGATGTAGGGGCTGAGCAGCTTATTAGCCAAGCGCAAATATTACAAAAAGCATGTTAACAGTTTTGGGTGTGTAGTCAGCTAAAAGTATGTGGGACTTTTCAGAAGGCTTTAAAACAGAATCAACATTAAAACAAAATCACCCATGACTCTTTTGATGCCTATGGTATGGAGACCCCTAAATTCGGGGCTTTTGCCCTGAAAACGCATCACATTGATCTGCCTCTGCTATGAGACAAAACCCCTCAACAGGCTGCAGCATTAGCCTTTTTAGAGACCTTTGTATGAAACATTAACAGTTAAGGGCAGTGAACCCTCTCTGAGGTCAGGACTTAGATCTACATTTTAAAAATAAAAAAGATCTGTAATTAGTGCAGCTGTGCCTCAGCAGCACTATCACATTCTGATTTCTGAACCAGGTTTACTCATCACTGGAACAATAGAAGGAGCATAGAACTACACTGCAAAAGGAAGAAAAACACCTTCACACATTTTGATCTGAAGACCATCGCTTAAAACGTGGTTTATTTTATGAATATGCTCAGTGTTAATGAGCTCCATTTCTGACAGCATTTAAATGCAGCAATAAATCAAATGCATTATACACACATAGACCTAAAACTGCAAGGGAGCTGAGAGCACCAGCTGACCACTGCACTAAAGACACAAGTTGCACCAGCGCATGGGTGGTTACACACGGTTGTAGAGCCAGCCACCTACAGCTCACAGCCCACTGTCCTCCACTGGGACTTGGCGTGGGGATAACAGGATGTCTGCAGTAAATATTTACAGCCCACAGACCACAGATAAGTGTGTGGTGTTTGCTCGGTTTAGCCGCTGTTACATGCTGTGACAAGTGGGGAGAGCATGCGAGGAAAAAAGTTATTGACTGAACGTGTTTAATTGTTGTTGTTCTGGCATTTCAAAAATAGGCCTAACAAAATTTCCATAAATAAAACCACAAGGCTGCACAGAACTAGCATTTGTTTAATTCCTTGACAGTCTGGGCCGGTAATGTTATCATTAAACAAAACAGCCCAACAACGGCCCGCCCACCGGACATTCTCCCGACTCTCCCGATCAGCCCTGGTTGTAACTGTGTTACGGTGTATACACTGTATACAACTATCCTTTTTTCAGTGGCAGAGTTTAAATATGTCTGACCTTAATTGTTTTCACTAGTTTGCCATGTACGTTTAGGATAGGCTTGAGAACTAAGTACTTTAGGGTTCTTGTAAAAATATGTCATGTGTGACCCCGCTACCTTTGAATTTATTGCAGGTTATAGATGAGAGGAAATGTAAAAATTGCTCTAGAGTATCAAGAAAGTCAGTGAAAGTTATTTTTGTGACATAGTAAAACATTATTAATTTTCACATTTTAATTTGAAACTTTCCAGATTACACATTTAGTGGATTTCTGTTTTATTAGTGCATGTGAAAGCCTTAATTTCCATAAATCTGCAAAGATTTACACCTGTTTTTCCGAGACTGTCCAGACACCCACTCGATAGCTTCACAGTGAATTCCTCCTGTGAGTAAATGTGCTGAGTCTATCCACTGCTGCTCTTAACTACCTGGGGGGAAATCACAGGCATCCGACCGCAAAGGGACATAATGAGCCCAACAGTGAAAAACAAATTGGTTCTCTGGGGAGCTCTGATGCCTCCTTTGCTACCTGGTCCGCCACAGAAGCCAGAATAATAAAATGCTTTATTTACCGCAATTGGGGTTAGTCCCGTTGCTTAGGCTGCTTGTGTGTTCAAAGTGTAAACAACAGTAGTGGCATCCATATGCGTGTTTACATAAAACCGCTCAGCATGGAACCATAAAGGCTGATAATGTGACATTGAAAGGTCAGGCTGAATTGTCATGTCAGATGTAAATTCTAATGGTGCACATATGAGAAAAACATGTTGTTTATGTATTTAGTGCCTATTTCCTACACTGCTTTGTACATCTATTCATCATCCCCTGTGGACACAAAACGGTATTATGCTCTGTATGGTGCATTCAGAAATACTCACTTGTTGTGTATTAATAAGTCCACAAACAGCAACCGCCTATTTCATGTTCTCTGTTCATGCCAACCTTGCCTATGAATACAACAAACGCATCTTACTAAGTGTACAATAAACATCAAAGCAACACACATTTCATTAAATATAATAGCACAGGCAGTTTGTAATAATCAAGGTTTAAAAACAAATGTTACAATAAAAGTGTTATTATCCATAAAACTGTTTTTAATCAAATGTTACTTTAAGATGAACTGAATTTGAACCACAGTGTATACTTTTGGCATATATTTATACAATTAACTGGTTTTAAGGTAATCCCACCGTACTGACTGTTAAAGAAATGCGGGGCAGTGGTTAGCTTGGAGCATGAGTTTGCATGTTTGCAGGTACTCCGGTTTCCCACACCGACATCAGCACAGTAGCTTGGGTGGGCGGTTCGATCCCCGTTGTGCCGTTGTGTTCTTGCCTCCAGTGGACAGCTGTAACACTGGTAAAGCGCTTTGAGTGCTAGGTGGAAAAGCGCTATATAAATAACAAAAAAAAAAAAACATGCTGGGTGCCCCCTGGTTGCAGCTGCCAACAGTGAATTTCCCCACGGGGATAATAAATACAATAATAATAATAACAGACATACCATCACAGCTGACAACCCAGAAAATACAAAATAAAAAAACATTTATAAGTCTAAATTTAATATAACTACAATGAACAAATTTGCCTGTAAGAGCATGTGTGTGCCTCTTTTCACAGCTGCGTCACCAGTTTTTGTCCACAGATTGTACATGTAGCAGTCCTGCGTTAAGAAGCTCCATTCATTTTTTGCAACACTGCAAGAGTGTTTTGACATTTTTTTCTCAAGGTTTCAGTGCTGTCAAAGTCTTATACTGTGACATCTCTATTGTTACGAACAAACCAGAGATGCAGAATTCCAAACACTGTCTTGGAGAATGAACAGGGTATCTAGCATGTCTAGACATTTGGACATTTCAACTCTTGAACTATTAAAAAAAATGTTGATTTTATTACATCAGGTACAAAATTTTTGTGACTTTTACATTAACCAGCAGTTAATTTATAGTTTATGCCATTGTTACTTCCATGTTAGATGTTCCATGTTTCCAAGCCAACATTAAAAAAGAGCAGAAAATCTCTGCATTATTAGCTAATATTGGGCAAGCAAAACCCTGCCTTTCATATATAAAGCAATTGTGGGCATACCTGAAAGCCATATTATAAAACCAACAAATCAACTTAGGTGTTTTGCATAGTACAAGAGATGAATGCATAATCTCATCGCTCTCACTCTCTGTGACCCTAATTTGCTGTAGAAACACTGTAAATCATTTTAGCTATATTGCATTGAGTTTTAATTTTACGAAAGCACTGATGGATGGAGTAATCCTCTGTTGAGGCTTTGACTTTATAAGTTAGGCAGTAATATACAATAGTTATCACAAGTACAAGGCATTATGCACCAATATGCATAACCTCCATCTATCTTACTGGCTTATATGCTAATCACAGCCTCTTGTTGAGCCCCTGACTATGTGTGAGACAACCCACAGAACTAAAGCCTGTGCATTAGCGTCGACGTGTTGAATCTGCCTTTGAGGAACAGAAACTATGAATTTGTCAAAAAAATAGACTCAAAACCAAAAAACAGTACCTTTTCACTTCATTACATTTACAGCATAACTTTTTCACATTTTTATGTAATAAAGGAGGCTGTTTTTATTTGTGTTTTTAATACTTGTCACAATACATATAATAAAGCACATTGCAACATGTTTATGTCAACAAAAATGTTAAAGAAATTCAAATTCAACATTACTACTATTCAGCTCTACTATTACTATTTGTTGGTGTCAGACAGAATTCTCCCAAAAGTTGTTGTAGTGATGGGTGTTTCTCTTTTTTAACAAATTAGTTCCAAAACCTAATTGTTGCCACTCTGCTGGAAGCAGCAGCCTGCCAAGTGGAACTCATCATCATTCACTTATCACAGAGAGTCACAGGGGTGATAAGACCTTTCCGCTGTTTTGTTAATTAAACACCATTCTTTTCTTTAGAAGGAAATGTAATGAATTGTTACTTTACTTCCTTCTGAGGGTTTGTTGAGTGAGTGAATAGGAAACTAGTGACTTAGAAATGATTGGTTTTCACAGTTGCACTACTCAAACAGCAGAATAAACTTGAGATGCGTTTTGTGTTTTATTACATTTTTTTTTACATTTTTTATTTAATTGAAACATGTGGAAGTGTTCATTGGAGTCCCAAATTATAAAGCGATTTTAATATAGCTTTCAATTGGATTCAAAATAAATCATATAAATAAATGAATAGATAAATATCACACGGCATATAAATAAACTGACCCATGTGTTCTATATGTTGACACAAAAAAGTTGTTAAATAGATGTGCATATACCTTGTTTCCACTGGAACATTACAGTAAGGGACAAGTGGTAGAGCATATCTTATTCTTGTCATATTCCAAAAAACAGTGCTAAATGTTGCAATCTTTTAAAATAACAAGCTAGTATTGATGAGAAACCAAGATGAGAGAAGATAAAAAGCCACAGTTTTTCTCCAAAACATGATGGAATGAAAAGGCATAGAGAGACTTTGTTCCCATGGAAGCAAAGACTTAACCAGGAACCATGTCAGCACAAAACAAGCTGGAGGAAACTACCCTCATCTCCGTGCAAACCAAGGTCGACTTTGGCTGCCTCCCACTTTTTTCTTTCATCTGGAGTGTGTATTACAGCTTGGGATGAATATCCATGTCCTTGAGAGAGGCATCACTGCTGTGTCAAGGTTGGAATTACATTTTGAAGAGCAAATCTAGTGAGAGTTGTTCTACACAGGTTGCACTCGATGAAATGATGAAAAACAAGTGTAAAAACACAACTTGACAGTGATAAAATCTCTCTCTAGTCAGTTCAACAGTTTAAAGAATTAGAGGAAAATCACATTGAATGACACCTGCACCATTCTTTACTGGTGCATTATAAACAACTTATTGCTGTAAATCTAACTCAGCTGCTATTTAGACACACGGTATATAAGCCAAAAGTCTATAACACTTATTTTATTCATTGAAATACTGATTATGTTATATCCAAGTTTATTGCTAATGGCTGTTAAGATGGCCTTTGTCTCTAAAGACAGTAACAGGGATTAGCGATGAACATTATAATACGTCGGTTCAGCACTTACCAGACCAACAGATATCAGAGTAAGTGCATGAGTTCCTATTTGACATAACCTCACACTGAGATGTAAAATACAGACAGAAGGGGTATTAGTGTGCACATAGACAAACTCAAGTGTTTGTTTAGATCACCATAGGTGTGACATAGGTGTGAAATAAGAGGAGGGTCCCTAGTTTAAACTTTAAAATCCAAGCCTATCTCTTTTAAATGCACTACGCCCACACAGCTGTTTCTGTGCTGCATGAAAATACACTAACAGAAGAATGTGAACACAGCATTAGTCTGGTCATGTTTCTATCCTGCATTTCCTCCAGAGTGGCGTCAAAGACTAGTCTCAAACAAGTATAGTGTGTTAACTGAAATAAATAAATAAATAAATAAATAATAAATCAAATAATCCTTTTTCAACAGCTGAGGTAAAAGGTTTTTGTGGTCCTGATATTCCTGACATCCACTAACCTCTGTTATATTTGGTATTAGATATGGCATGAGCTCACTGAAGGTGATGTTGCCTCACAGGGGTGATCCGAAGTGGGAAAGAAAAGTTGACAGATAAAGGAGCGAACACAGAGACCCTTCAGGCCTTGTTGAATATATTGCCATTGTAATGGCCGGCCCTTATCTGCCAACAGCCCTTTCAACGTTCGTCACAGGTTCAGGGCGTTACTTAACCTTGCTAAGCCTAAGTAGAATGAGAGCAAAAATGATAATTGAGTGGTCATTACAGATGCGGATCCTGTGATAATAGGCGCTAAATGATCATCTAGGAGGGAATAAATGAGTCTGAATGGCTAAGTGGGAAATGGCGGACAACGGATATTACTATCATTATTATTGGATAGTGTGATCGCTATTGGCATTTCCAGAAATAAAGTTGTGTGGGGCAGGGGGAGCACTGGGCAAGCCATAAAGCAGACACATCTAATTAGTGAGTGGAATTAAAGGTTCCAGCAGTGGATGGGTTTGTTTCGGAGACAGCAAGAGGCGGCGGATGAAATCAGCCTTTCCTTCACCTTTCCTCTAGAACATCTTATCCGTTATTTAAAAACTCGTAAAGATGTTGTTCATACTTTGGAGACGCATTAAGCTTCACGTTTGTCCTTCTTTTCAGCGTTCACCTTGTCCTCTATTGTCATCCCCTGCTCATGCAGAGAATGGGGCTTGGAGATGGTTTTATCCGTGAGGCTGCAGTGAAACAACAGAACATCCACAGCCAAACATAAAGCCAGACATATGGAATTGTTTTAACTAGCTTCTTTATGATGTATTTCTCTGCTTTAAATACAGCACTGAGAATGCCAACAGATGATGTCTTTTTTCTGAATTTTGTTTAAAAGACTTGCTTGAATGATGCGGTAAAGCATCCACTGATCAGCTATGACAGCTCCACTACAAATATCTAAACTGTCAAATGTCAAAGAAGAAACACTGTAAAATGTGTGCTATATTTAAGTTACCAAAGTGAAGCACATATCAGAGGGAGAGACAAAAGGGTCGTGCTTGTTACAAAGAGCCACAAAAGCATTGTGCGATTTGATAAAAGCTGACTGTGTTTAATAAAGATGGCAGGTACCTTTGATAACCGACCTAAAAGTCATCCTTACGCACTACTCCATCTCCGGTGAATGAAGAATATAAAAAAATAGAACTGATGATGGAAGGATATGGATAAAGGATTCTTTTTTTATTTTTTTATCTGTAGTATGGCCTAAAAGCCTGAGCCAAAACCAGCGCATACCAAGGTCTATGTTGCTGGGCAGCATTAAAAATAAATAGTTATTCTTATATAATATAAACATTGCCACAGGATAGAGCAAGTATTCTTCTAGTTGTCCTCACACCAAAAAAAAAGAAACAAAAAAAAATCTATATTTTTATTCCCAGCTAGTGCAAAGTTTATCTAAAACCACATAAACTGTATTCACCTGTGTCTACATTATAGAAATGCACCTGTCACTTTGTTCTTTTAAAAATGTTACACAATTTTTACCATTTACATTTTTCACTGACTTGGGCCCTGTAACATGAATCTAGTTGAAAAAAGTGCATTGAACTCGTTCAGCTAACCCTGGGTTTCTCTGCGGAGCTGTGAGTACATTCACAAACAGAAAGAGTCGGCACTAAATGACCACAATAACATGTCTGAAGACTTTCACAAAACCACACTGAACTCATGGAAAAGGAACAACATCTTAGACTGAATAAACAGCACATACCAATTAAGGAGGACTAACAACCAGACATTAGTTTGGAACCTACTGTTTAAATGTTAATTATTTCATTTCAATAATTCTGTCTGTCTATTAATCAGTAGATTTTAATGTAATGTAATGACAGTCTAAGCCATTCTGAGAAAAAACTAGCAAGCATTCTTCTCTTTGTTTCACTCTTCTTTGCAGCGTTTTAACTCGTCCACATTTGCAGCTCATTTTGTTATTGCTGATTGGTCAGAGGGTTGGGTTTACCTGCTCCGGAGATGTTCAGCGTAAGCTTCTATACTTACTTTGAGAAACAGTAGATCAGCTCTTTGACACTTAACTCTTTGGGTTAACCTGAAATGACCTTGCTAACCCCTAATCCAGCTTCGTGGGAACAGGTATGGACATAAATATACTTAAGCTGGCCATCAGAAAAGATATTTAGGTTGCCCAGGATTGATACCCATTGAGATTAACACACACACAACTGAAAACACTTAACAATTTCACTGGCCAACTTTTCAAATTGGGTCAGACTCATCAGGAGCAGCAATGCAGGTAGAATAACATTATTAGCATCATTCGTGCCCATAAAGCACAACTGATGTTATATGGATTAATGGGTGCCCTTAATGTCACACGTGGATAGAGAGCACTGAGTAAACCCTGCTATGTCATGCACTGAGTATGAAAATAGGCAATATTGTAAATAAATAAATTCTAAAACTGCCATTGGCTGAACAAAAGTAATAAGATTCATGCCAGCTGAAGAAAAGGAAGTGTGTTCCCGTGTGTTTCCAACACTGGAACAGTTTCAGAGACAAGAATAAACAATGACATGTTTTGCGCACACCTTACCACAGGGAAGTCCCATAATCCCCAGCATGGACATTATAGACTGTAGTAGCTGTCCCACATAGTCTTCTGTAGGTGACTTCGACAGCTTGGCACTGCTTTCTTTGCCCTCCGTGGAGCAACTGTCTGTGGAATGGAGTGGGAGTTTTGAAGGCTTTGTGTGCCCTCTCCACATCTCAAGTTATATCCACTTGACATCTCCAGAATGCTCCATATGCCTCTGGATTAATTTTCTATTTATGAAAAGATTAAAGCTTTAGCTCATTGGTTTTCTCATTTTTATTATCACCCAGGGCCAAAATTAGTGTCTTTGGCTGTCCATACAAGCAAAGTGAATTTAAAGCAAACAACGGGTGCAGAACATTTAAAAAATGACTGATAACAAATGAAAAATTGTCATTTAAAATGACATTTTTGTTTCTTTACAATCTCTCTTTAATATAATAATTGGGTCTTTTATTTAGCAAGTATGAAAAATTGTTCACTTATGTCTTTTCACTAAATGTCATGAAGCCTAAGGATTTTCTTAAACTTAAACTGGCATTAAAACTCTTTCCTACTGCAGTTTTCTAAAAGGCAGACAACATCCATAAAGTTCATCTTTCTGTCCACTTTTAAAGTCTGTGCTGCTGTGTCTAACAGGCTTTAAGTACCTTTCAGAATCAATGTTGAGATTTTATTGATTACTTTAAAAACACACATAAACATTTTTTGCGTGAGCAACCTTTTAAACTGCCTTGAGTTATAGCCACGGTTATGTGCTTAGCCAGAATGCTGCTATGTGCAAAGTCTTTACTATCAGGGCTTTTAGTAGGAATTTAAAGACTTTGATTTACTCTTTCTGAATGTTAGCTTTAATAATAACTTTTCAAATGAAGGTACAAACTGAGCCTGATCTGCAACAAAAAGGGTTTGTCCATAAACAAACCTGGTAAAAAATAGGTCTGATGGGCGTTTAACTTAAAGAAACAAAACCATTTATTAAAAACTCCAGCAACAGTCAGTTTGTCCCCTCTGGGCAGTTGTAGGAACAGTATATAACAGAACTAAAATGGCTCTTTCACTGGATTCTGTAGAACTTAATTATTTCAAGATAAACAAAAGAAGGTGTTATTTTAATGTCACAGTTAAAACACAGTTTTGACTAATATTTTATTCTGTTCCAGTGTCAATACTACAACACTCACACAATGCACTAAATCTATTAGACCTATTCGATTATGCTATTGTCCATCTTATTTGTTACCACTAGCTATGAACGGCCCATTGAGATATTATGACACTATACCAAATGGTGGTAATTACTTAAAATTTAAATATGGTGGCCCAGAGAGCTTAACAAAATACAGAATTAAAACAACATTAAAGAAAACAATGTAAACCACACAGAATTACAATAACAATATGTCATTACAAGTGTGTTCCTCACCAACACTCATCAACACTAACATCAACAGCTGTAATCCACCCATAGTCCTGGTCATGGTCTGAGCCTGGTCTGGTCAAATAATCCACCAAAGCCATTAAAGAGTCCATAGTCCTTCTATTTAATAATGGTCATTAATGACACATGGTGAATATCTGTGGATTTATGCTAATTAGCCACGTGGCTTGAGTTGCATTTCTCACAAATGTGTACTAATGTGTCAAAGTGGTGTTTTACTGCAGCAAGCATCAACAGTGACTAATAAAAGGTCAGGTAGCCTATAAGAGCGGTGTTTTTTTATAAACTGTGGTCTATGCAGATATTTTACACAAGAGCGTAATGGTTGGTCCAGACCCGGTTGGTCCGGTGATGTATGTTCCAGTGCAGGAAAAATGTTTGTAATGCCATGTGGTTAATGTTATTGTAATTCCATGTAGTTAATGTTAATGTAATGTCGTGTGGTTATTGTTGTAATTCTGTTTGTCAGTTTCTTTTTGTACAGTGTGATTTGGCTCCTGTATTTCATTGAGCTCCCTGGGCCTCTGTAGTTAAAGCCAAGGTGAGTTGCCTTGTATTTCAGCAGAACAAAAGCATTCACAAAGAGCAGAAGTCCTTTTTCACAGAAGGGTACATTGTGGACTAGGTCAAACTGGTATTTAAATTGATCCCAATGAGTCAGCTCTGCAATAAACCGCACCTGCTATGGTAAAGCTGCACAGGATTGATGGCTGTACCTTAAGTCACCTGGCTTATAGTATATATACTTCATTGTTAAAGTTTTAGCTTTTCTGTACCTCGTTCAATGTCACAAACACACCAGGACTCAGTGAACAATCAACAAAGCTGTCCAATTTTGCTGTCGAACAGTGTAGCAATTTGGTGGCTACTTACCTGCCAGCTTCACTTCACATGGTGAAAAGTAGTAGGAAAAATCTAGCAGTCCCTCAATGCTGAGTATTTTCATTGTTGAAGCCAATAAATACCTGCCACAAGTGTATTGCCTTTTGACCCAGGAACAAATGATTGATGCTGATTGGAACCACTTACATTGAGGACAAAAGCCAGATTCTAGTGGGTTATTTTGTGTAAAAGGGGAATAAGTGGAATGAATTCATTTACATGGTAGCAGCCAGGTCAGCATCAAAGTGGCCCATGGGAACAGGGCAGGGACAGTGTTGCTGAAAGAACAGGTAAATGGAGAGATAAAAGTCAATGAGAGCTATTCCCTGAACATCATTTTGGTGGTTCACCCCCCAACAAAGAAAAAAAACATTTGTGAAACAGTGATGTGGGAATTTTCAGTAACGGCTTTATTAAATTAGTGCAAAAGACAGACATAACTCATTCAAAAAGTCAACTTTTCTTAAAGGTGGTCTGCCAAACAAACCCACACACTCACTACGTGCTTTTCGATGAGCTTGAGAGAAAACAGAAACTCAGACTATACATCAGAACCACAGCCTTCTTGTTCTTCCTCTTTAGGTTTTCTTTTATGAAATTGAACCGGGCAAAAGTGACAATAGACAAATCTAACCTAAACACATGGCAGTCATGGATTTAAGACACCTGATTCTGCAAATAATCACAGAGTTCAAAACCATAAAAAACAATGAGATGTTACAGGAAAGTTCTCACACATCAATAGCATTAGAAATAGTGCCTAAAATCCACCAAAAGAGATTATTTTTCTTATTTACTCACTGTGGGTGACAGAAGAACTTGCAAAGTACATAAGTTAATCAATACTGTATATTTATACAATGGTAAAAAATAAAATATTTATATAATCATTTTTTTAAGGTTTTACTTTCACCGTTACTATAAAGATATACAGTTTTCCACTCCATGACAACTAATAAAAACAAAACGAAATTGGAGAAACTCTAGAGAGAGTTACAGACTTTAAAAGGCTTATGGCTACCATCTTGTCCTAAAAGACCACAACCACTGCAGACAAAGACATTAGCTTTGTTCTCTCCGTCTAAAACCAGATAAAACACAGTCTGTGACAAGAAAAGAACTGAACACATCAAAATCAAAAGTCAATGCTCTTCCATTTGGCTGGAAAGCTCCGGCTTTTTGCAATCGCTGGCCTGACGAGGAAAGAAAAGATGAAAATGGGGAGACTGGAATAAGGAGGGATGGATTATGGATTGGATCGGTGAATAAGGAAGGGAAGGGAGCACATAAGAACATAACATAAGAGGTAGCCATGAAGAATGTTGGGAGGTCATGTTCACCTTTATGAGACATTACAATATCAATAACATGTTTCAAGTATCTCCTGGCGACATGCCATTGACAATGCTAAAACCCAGTGTTTGCTGCCAGTGAACAAATAAATTGAAAGAAGAAACATCAAAATAAGAAAAAAGAAAAACAGAAAGATGCAACAGGGAAAGCAAAGCATGAGAAAACAGTAGGATATAAGTGAGATTTCTTTAAAAAGTCAGAGTGGTGTTGTACAGCAGTTGCACCAGTGGGGGTTGTTGTGTTTCCTTATTTGATTTGTCATGGTGAGAAGACTTCTTCTCTCTTCTTCTTCAATTCTTTTTTTTTCTTTTTTTCTTCGTCTTCTGCTCTCCTAAGCCTGGGTTGCGTGGGGGAGATAAGTCGCTGCTTTTCAGTGTTGCAAAAAAAGGACTACAGGAGGTTTTCAGCAGAATCTACAGGCCTGGTGAGAAAGATGAAAGGGGAAAAGAAGGGGAAAGCAAGACAGAGACAGAATGGAGAAGAGAAAAAACAAAGGAGAGTCAAAGTCATCGCCGAGCCAAGATGTAGCGCAATCAATTACACAAGACAGGTGACGCTATTGTGTCCTTAAAGATTCAGTGAGTACAGCCGAGAAGTTATAATTGCCCACTCTAAGTCCACCTTTGGACTGGAGAAACAAAGTAATTGGCTTTAATGTGAAAGTCCTCTTGAAAGTGCGCCAGTGGACAGTTCAATCAATACTGTACAAGCAACACTTTGTCAAGTGAAAAAACTGGGAGGTGCACTGGTATTTTGATTTATCATGCCACCAAAGAAGAAAAACCTTTGTGGACCGACTAAAGCAAAGATTTATTGAGTATGGACACATTTCTTGTAAGATACTTAGATTTTACTTAAGAATGAGTTGGGTTTATGGCGCAGTGGACAGCTTTAAAGGAGAATATATGGCCGTTTGTCCAAGGAATTAGCTCACAGAGTCATGGTGTTCATGAATCCCCTGCTTCATCTCAAATCCGTTTCAATTCACGGCTTACACTTTAAAAAGACACATCCAAATATAAAGTAATGCCTGTCTCTAATTCTCTAGATCGAAGCAGTCGCAATAACACATCTTCGTGTAGGGTATGTTGCATGCAGTAATGTGACATTTGAATCTGTCTCATCAGTTTTGTAGAATTGCCGATCCTGAAATGTGATCCAACACACACACAAACACTGGTTTAAATACACACAGCAGCCACACACACAGTGCAGTTTAAAATGTGAGAGTGTATTGATTGCCTCTCTGCCAGCCATCTCCTCCAAGACTGCTCCCTATTTCTGACGTTTGGAGACGGCCAAGCATTCGACAGAAACTATTCTTGCTTCTGCTCACCATTTCGCTCATTCTCCACCTTCTTTTCCAGGCGCTATCACGTTTTACTATCCATTTTCGGAAAGGACTGTATTGGATAGGGCACACTGGGTTTCCACTATGTCCTTAAACTCCACTTTAAAACAAAGTAGAAACCAAGCTGTCCGACAACACTTGAGTTACAAGGTGGACATTTGGATTATACTTCAATGCAGGCAGACGTTGGAACAGATATTACCGAAGAACCAGAGGGTTCAGGAAAAGGTCTTGGATCTACTCAGCTTCAATTATGCTTCACAGTTATGGCCACTTTAGCACAAAGTAAAACTGTGCAAATCCAATCAGACAGACTGTTTTGTTAAATCAAAGACCACTATTATTTTTTTCATAAAAGTGTCAAAATTCAATAAGTGTTGTCAATGTGAATTATTAAAAGTTTAAATTTTTTTTGTTTTGTTTTTTTCTTTACATATGCTAAGCTAAAAGATAATGTTTAAAAACATGTTTGGTCTATATGAGTGTCTCTTTGCATAACTAGAAAATGATGCAACGTGACAAAAACCAGGCCCAAGAGAAAAGTGCCAGGTCTGAATATAATGATTTTAAGAGTCCTTTGAGAGAAAACTCATCTAGATGTAGTGTAATGTGTGTGATATAAAAAATGCATGGTGTGAGACATAAACAGTGTACGACCTCCCACGGTGTTAGAGCTTTATGATACCAGTGTACAACAGTGACAAAGTGTATCAGCACTGTATGTTCAAACAGATCTAGTTTTGAAAGCTCAAGTGTATGTACTATAGACATTGCTCCCTACTTAACAGGCTTACCTTTAAGCCTTGCTTTAACAGTTAATCTGGCAAGATGCATGCTGCAAAACGTGGTGTAAAACGTCCAATTTGGAGGTGTCAAATTGTCCTAGAGACTATTTGCTTCTAAAGGCTTTGCTGTTGCATTGTTTTGTGTGATTCTTTTGTTACCGCATGAGTGGGCTGTGCAGTTGCCCACACTGTTTTGGTCAAAGCCGTGCAATGCTTTGCTGAATAAATTGTCAGTTGTTTTTTAAATTGTCATGTGTTGTGACTATTGACATGCCAATATGTCTTTGTGTTTGTTGTTTCATTCTTTATTCTTTCAGATCTGCACCAACCCCTGCCTTTGTGCTAACTCTCTCTTCATAAGATTACAGCACATCTTGAGGAATGTGCACTATAATTTTCCGAGACATTGCAAAATGAATTGGAGTGTACACTTCAAAGATTTCTAAAGCAATCGATGCATGTCTGCATGGCAGTGAATATCTAATGTGGTGTAGGGTACAAAAAGAGTGGTGTGGATTGATTTTTATTTTTTTGTATATATATATATATATATATATATATATATATATATATATATATATATATAAAAAGTATTTCTCTATGGCTAAACGTAAAGGCTTTGACATAAAATATATTTTCCCCAGTGTGACACAGAGGCATGAGGGAACAGGTCGAGAGCCAGCAATATCATGATAAACTGAATAAATAAGCTTTACTGTGTGTAATAAGGAAGTTGAAACAGAAAGTTAACACAAGTCCAGACTTGCATAACAGCAATGAAAAGTTATTTTAAACACTAACATAAGAATGGATTACAATCTTTTGTCATTATTTTAAACTTTAAAAAGCTCGTTGGAAAACATGGCACCCTTGACCACGTAAAGCTCCACTACTTGATTTTAATATTTCCGTCATGGTCTCAACGCCAAACCTCAACCGCAGCCTAGGTAACTTTTCTGCTTTTCTTTCATTAATAATGAAACATTACATAAAAAATAGGTTTACAGCTTACCCTAAACTTAATTCTGCCTTGTTAAAAACTTAAAATAAATAATTACTTTCTCTGCCTCAGCGGTAGCGGTTACTTCCTTGTTGTCACTAGACCAATGAAGCAAACATGTGATTGGCCACAGCTTCCAGAATGTGCTGAATACCCTCATCTATTAACATCCCTGATAATAAAGCCTAGATGACATCTTAAGGTCTTGCTGTCTTGCTATTAGATGACATTTTTTCTCACATGCAAGATAAACAAATAGCATACTCAATTTAAGGTTTTAATCTATCAGCATAAATGTTGAAACTACACTAGTATAAACTGTAAAATGTTTTTATTCACTAAACTTCTATTATTCTATGTGGATTCTGTGTAGATCTGTGTTTATAGCAGCAGTACATGTAACACTGCACATTTGGAACAGTGTTGTCAGCTTCCAGAATGTAAACCCCTAAAATACACATTTGGCTCACTGTCCCAGCTGCTAACGCTAAAAGAAGCTCGACTGTATAAATTTGAACTCAGCTCTAACACCACAGCTGTAACAGCACAAATGAGCATATTTACATATCACAACGCTAGACAGAAAGAGTTCCGTGTGAACCTTTTTTAATATGCCTAACAATAACCTGATGGAGTATCAGAGTGGAGTCACTGACATTGACTTATCACAGTCTATCCACTTACTGGAAGTCTCTGTGGCTAAATGCCCGAGCTTAAGCAGAAAATGTAAATTTAACAAGCTTTGGGAGAATCAAACGGGGCACTGGAGGGAAAAGCGAGTGCGCGGAGCCTTTCTAATTGCAGAGAGGAGAGGAGTGTGACAGCTGATTGGTCCAGGTATGTCACGGCTGTTACACAGAGAGCACTGCCACTGCAGCATGAAGAAGAAACATTAGACAGCGAGACAGAGAATTTGTCAAGGTGCAACAATGGCTATAATCAAAGTTAATAAGCCGCACCAAACTCCAATTTAATCATGAATGAATTAACCATCAAGAACAAATTTAAACAGGAACTTTTATGATATAAGTTTACATCATTTTGACCATAGGCAAAGTTGAAATTGATGTTGTTTTTTAAAAAGCAGACGTAGGTAAACTCAGAGCCAACGGCTGTTTTTTATATGTGCACAGATTTTGGCTACTCTTCTCGTGTGTGACTGTATGATGATTTCAGATGACCAAAAATTTCTCATCATTTCTCTGAAGTATACTGCACACAAAGCTTACTGTGTCGCATAAAATGGACACTGAGCTAATTCATTTTACGTTTTGACAAATGTATATATGGTCCATTAAAATCTCTAATTGCTACATGACGAACCACTTTGTTATGTTGTTGCTTTTTTTAAACTAACTTTCATTTCCACACAAAAACAACTTTTATCTTCAAATTTTATAGCTATGAACGCCCTCAGAAATGTTTTAGAAAAGTGACACAAGAGAAGAAGCACATATATTCTTTATCCTGCAAACAAAAAACATTCTTTAATAGAGCAATGTTTTAAGGCATGTGAAAAGTTCAAATTTAATTGCTTTCACTATCACCTCAGAAATTGCCTGACCTGCGTGAACCATTACTGAATTCAGAACACGAGTCTTGATAGTCTTTTGTCTTGTCGGATGCTACATTCCTTTAAACAGCCTAGAGAGACTGTTCATATCTCAGCTTTGAGATCAGAACCACTCCAAAGCTTAATAGAGTCGGCCCAAACATTTTCTCTTCAAAGGCAGCTGAGAAAAAAGCCATATTTCTACTCAAGTAAATAAGCCCCAAAACATCATGTCTCTGTTGCCGGAAGGAGATTAGTGCAGAGCCGCGGAAAGGAAAGGGAAAATGGCTGTCAGAGCAAAACGAGGGATCACGGTGCTGCTGACTGAAAAAAGCCGCAAGCAGGGATGGAGGTAAATTAGTGGCATGTTGGCTGGGTGTAGTTTGTTGTATCAAAAGTTAAATGCTTTCTTTTTAACCTTACCCTACCTCCACTTGTCTTAGCCTTACAAGGAAATACACTATTCCCATATGTAGAACTGCAGAGTTACACAGAAACGTAGCAGTGCATTACAGCTATAGTCTAATCTGCTGCTGAAGCCGGTAATCCTGCATGGAAAAGACTTCAGCGCTGTGGTATGAGCCTGTAGACCTGCCTAAATTGACTCGGAAACAGGGTGAATTGGTGTAGAATGAAAAGGGGCTGTGTACATCTTGCCTATATGTGAGTATGGGCACACACTCCTTCACAAGATTCTTCTCTTACTTCCCTCAGAATCCAGAAGACTCACACATATATAAGCACACCAAAGGCACAAACACATCCGTCTCTGGAGGCCAGTCATGTCCACCTTTGGGAGACAAATATGGGTTATTTATAGAGTGGGCATTTTCAGAAATTTATAGCTGGTTACGCTTGATGTGGGTTTTATTAAGAGCAGTGAACAGTGTGAGGCTGCTGCAAGGGATTTGTCAGTTCATGTGTGAACTGATGGGGGGCAGTGTTGTCATCTGGGCTGCTTTAACCACTGAGAACTTCTATTTGTGATTATAACTAAAATTAGGGGTCATTTTTTAAATAATTGCAGCCATTTTTAAACTACTATAAAATGTTTTTACAGTTATTTTTGTGCCCTATTTTTCAAATTGTTTTCATATTCTTCCTCTGTACATAACAATATTGCCTTTCAAGCTCTCATGTTCCCTGCCCAAGTCTGCATCTAAAACAGTCAGTCAAACAAATCTCAGTATGTATTGTATGTTATGATTGAGTAAATAATAATAAAAAAAATCATCAACAGTGTTTGATTAATGGAATCTAAGTTTTGACCAAAAGTGTACAGTTACAGTACATATACTCACCATTACTTCTTACTAAATACAGTATATTCAGGGTTTTGATTTTGTAGTTTTTAATATAACTGAAAAATGACTGATTTCTGGTAAATTTCCAGTCTTGTCACACAGGCACTGCCATTTTTGCAGGATCTCATTGAGTGTATGCTGTCCTGGAAAAACACACTGTCACAGGGGAGCACTTGTGATCACACCACATCTCGGTGATCTATGAGCCTTCTGAGAATTAATCATGACACAGTTCCTATAAAATCAACAGCTGTGTGTTGTGTTGAAGTCCTGTTGATCCCAGAAGTGGTGTCCAATTGTAAAGAAGTTTTAGTATCCCCCCTCAATCTCTGGATTTAGCTACTACTGCTATAACTGCAAACAGAGATGTAGTGAGCTTCAGAAGATGGGGTATACATCAGATCTGTGGACTCGCCATGCCCTTCTGTCCTGAAGGGTTACTTGCATTATTTAAGGGTCTGTACAGCAAAGCCCAGTGGAGTTCTCTATCACTCAGAGTTATAGCAACAGTAACCCACAGAGGATAGGGCTCTACTTGAGTTTGTAAAGCTGACTGAAAGCGGAGTATGTGTCCTGCAGCACTGCAGATCTACATCTGATTGACAAGTGATTCCACAGTGCACAAGATTGTTTGAATTCTTTTCATTTTTATAAGATAAACAAGCCAATCTCACTTTCTTCTAGTCAGCATAAACAAACTTTCGGTTCCAGTATAATTGCATGAAAACTCGCGCAGTAAATTGATTCTTTGTGCTCAATTTGGTTGTGTAAAGCATGCAAACATGACTCTCATAAGTTTATTTAAGGATAATGTGATTTTTTTGTTTAGAAGATGGAAAAAGGAGTTTCTTCTGTTTCTTCTTTGTAGCTGTTTTCTGTCTAGAAAATAATCAAAAAAGAAACTTATTTAAGCATTGTCAGTAACTGTATAATGTTGTTTTTGACCGTTTGTTGGTGGATGTAATAATACGAGTCTATGTCACAAAATAGAGGTTGATTTGACCCAGGGCTTTTGGCACCTTCCTCATAAAAGGTAGCCTCTCTTCACAATAGACCATTGTGGAATTTTGTTACAATAACCTTTTATGTGTTGACATATAATGAGTTTAATAATAAGCATATTTTCCCCAGGGGTCTAAATTAAAATTGGAGCCTATGACCTAGACATTGTTATTATAATTGAACAAAAAAACTACCAAAACTGACTATTTGCTACTTAAATTCAAACTACGGCAAGTATAAGCCAAATGGATTTTTCCTACTTATACTGTTGTCGTCGTTAGAAACACAGCATACACAACCACCTACACTAGTCAGTAGGACACACCTTCTCATTAACTTTTTTTAATTTTATTTTAATGACTATTTACATTGTAGATTGTTTCCTTGCCTTACAAAAAGGGGTATACACACCATACACAAGGCAAAGTTATTAAAATGTCAGGACCTTGCTAAATTCAACACTGCACAACTCTTATTTAAAGCATTTCACAACCTATTACCTGCTAACATACAAAAGTTATTCACACATATACCAATACCAATGATCAGAACCAGCAGCAGGGATTTTTGTGTCTGTATGTGGTGTTAAACTATGGGATATTCTGGGGCTCGAACATAAACATTGTTACAGTAAGATATAGTGTATATGTACATATATAATTGAGTTATGGTAACAATTAAGGAAGCAGCTGCCTTTGTTTTTTATGTAACATACCGGGGTGGTTCTAAATAAGTCTGAATTATTTCCACTCCATTTTAATTGTTATATGTCACTATTGCTCGAAATAAATACATAAAATTAAAATTAATTCTCCCTGGAGGCTTTAAAACACATATGGAATTATGTAGTAAACAAAAACGTGTGCAATAACTCTAAATATGTTTCACATTTTTGATTCCTCAAAGTAGCCACCCTTTGCTTTGTTCATTCGCATTGGGTTCATTTGTTGAATTTCTTGCCTTCTTAAAGGGGTTGGGCCCATCAGTTGTGTTGTGCAGAAGTCAGGTTGGTACACAGCTGACAGCCCTATTTGACAACTGCTGGAATTCATTTTATGGCAAGAACCAATCAGCTAAGTAAAGCGAAACATTCCATCATTATCTTAGAACTGAAGGTCAGTCAGTTCGAAAAATTGCAAAAACTTTGAATGTGTTCCAAAGTGTGGATCGATGAAACTGGCTCACATGAGGACTGCCCCAGGAAAGGAAGACCAAGTTTGTCCGATTCACCAGCCTCAGAAATCACACGTTAACAGCACCTCAGATCAGAGCCCAGACCAATGCCACACTTAGTCAACTGTTCAGAGGAGACTGTGTGAATCAGGCCTATATGGTCAAATAGCTGCTAAAAAACTCTACTAAGGAAAAGCAACAAGCAGAGGAGATTTATTTGGGCCAAGAAACACAAGGAGTGAAAATTTGACCAGTGGAAATCTGTGCTTTGGTCTGATGAGTCAAAATTTGAGATCTTTGGTTCCACCTGCCGTGTCTTTGTGCGACGCAGAAAAGGTAAACGAATGGTCTCAACATGGTTCCCACCGTAAAGCCTGGAGGAGGAGGTGTGATGGGTTGGGAGTGCATTGCTGGTGACACACTGAACCGTCATGGCAACCAAAGCATCCTGCAACGGCATGACATACCATCCGGTTTGCGTTTAGTTGGACCATTTTTTATTTTTAAACAGGACAATAACCCCAAACACACCTCCAGGCTGTGGAAGGGCTATTTGACCAAAAAGGAGAGTGCTGCACCAGATGACCTGGTCTCCACAGTCCCCTGACCTAAACCCTTAAGATGGTCTGGGATGAGATGGACCGCAGAGTGAAGACAAAAGGGCCAACAAGTGCCAGACTGTTGATAACCCATTCCAGCTGAAAGCTCCATCTTTTACAACACTGACCAAAAGACGAATGTTTATAATTTATCATTTATACTCAATAATCTGGAGCTGTGTGTGGGGCATACAGTGTGATTGATCTTAAATGACACTGTATGTGGGCTATAACAGACATTTTAGGAAGCATTCATTTATATGTGCAAGAGCATATCTTGAGTGATTGAAACTATTGTCAGATTAATGAGCAGTATTGCAAATCATTACTATCTTTTGTGTATTATTAATGATATAATCAGACTAATTGTAGTATCGCACAAAAACCTGCAGTCATTCAATCCCTAGGTGTTTATATAACGTATTTTAGCACACGGTAAGAATATCTATCTAATAAAGACAATAGACGTTTAAATGAATGATGTAAGCAGTGTTTCTACTTGTACCCCCGTGGGTGAAACTACAGAATAAAAACGAAGAGTTTAATCTCCACACCTTTCTACTTCTCCCTCCTCACATCCGCCCCTCCAGCTCCTTTCATTCTGCTCCCCCTCATCTCTCTGCTGTGGGTCAGAGTTCAGCCTCCAGATAAGGGAATTGAAACAGGATACTGTAAGGGCTCTCTGTTGGACTGTGTGACTATACACTGTAGCAATCAGTCCTCTCCATCTGTCCCCCAGCACGGGTATGTGTGATGAGCTCATACACTGATCGCCTGTATCCAACCATAGACTTTCATGGTGGGTAGGAACATCTGTCATACCCACCCAGCCTCCCAAATAAAATCTATCTATAGCCCTTTTGATGCTAACATTTGTTGCAACACATTTCTAGTTTGTACTTTGAGCTTCTTAGCTCATCTTGCAATCTACTCTATTTTTGCTTATAGTTTGTGCTTAATTAAGGGAAACGGTAGCTTGCATTTTTGCCGTCTCACTCGGTCAACATAAATGGGACACAATGTCAAACTACAGAAGGTTTAGGCCAAATATATCTTGCCTTATCATCCTTGGTTGTTTTGGGAAAAATGGCATATTTAGCAGAACTGGTCCTTGTGCTCAAGTTTCACATAAACCAAAAGCCATATACAGCGCGTTATTAAAAACCCAAAGCGCTTTACATCATGTGCCCATTCACCCCATTCACACTAGTTAATTCCCAAACTTAACCACATTTTAAAGCACTGTTGTGACTTTATAGTGAAATGGAAATAACTAAAATTACACAACATCTGTAAATTGCATAACTAAAGACTGTACTTTGGCAAACGCCCAAGACTTTGAATTAATTTTTATTTAACTAATTTTCTGCCTTTTGTCTCCAGTCTCTAGTGTTTTAGGTCCCACCACTACTGCCACAACCTGCCTTCTGTATATAGAAAATGTCAATATTCAAATAATTTTTAGGACATTTGCAAAATATGAAATGAGATGGATTTATTCTCACATACCCCCTTTCACAGTATTGTCATATCTCTTTGGAAACACCAGGTACAGAAGGCATGCTTGAATCCAAACGGACAAGTACAAACAGTACGGAGGGCCAAGAATATGTTCTGTGCACTGCTATTTGGTTAATAAATGCCACTGTCTATCTTTGCAGTGTTTACAGAGGAGTAATGAATCCTGCTGTGGCTCAGGACACCTTAAGAGTAGACTCTGCTTTAATGTCATCTTGGCATGTCTTTGCAATTATCGTGCTTTCTAGTTCAGGAACCATGGCGACCATAGATAACAAAGTATCTCCCAAAAGGACACAAGCTTTAAGCTAACTAAATGTTCCAGCTGGGATACTCCTGCCATAAAAGTTTGACAAGAGGTGGCTTCCCGCCCGGAAACGCTGAGGCAGCATGGGCTTATGATTAGTGCACTGCAGAGAAACCACGACTAATGGTCTATCAACGCTCGAGTGTCGCATTCTCGTGCTGTTGCTTGCCACGCATTGTCAGTTTAATTTAATACTTGGAGCTTTGTGTCTTATGACTCAGGAGTTTTACACAAGCCGC
This sequence comes from Neodontobutis hainanensis, assembly GCA_024349245.1. NCBI lineage: Eukaryota > Metazoa > Chordata > Actinopteri > Gobiiformes > Odontobutidae > Neodontobutis > Neodontobutis hainanensis. The sequence goes on from JALDNG010000015.1 coordinate 8,693,250, forward strand.
AGATTAGTAAGTGCTCTAAGTGCATGAAGAGGGAAGGCTTCTTTAAGATACACTTTTAAAGTAATCAACGCTTCTGGAGAGATATTCATCGATAAAACGAGATCGATGGGTCATGCAAGATGCTTAAGATACTGAGAGAAAATGAGGCGCTAAGACTGCACCAAGGGGCAATGGATTATAGGAAAGCTCAATTGACTACTAAACAGAGAAGAGGGGAGGAAGCTGACATTTATATGACAAACACTGACTGGTCTGGAATGGGAAACCTGACAGTTTATTCATATGATTAAAAATTTAGTGAAAAAATGTAAATGTAAAAATGTAGTGTCTAAAAGATGGGTAAAAAAGGGTTACATTTTTGTTGCATTCAAACAGTGCCACAATGGCTATTAGTATTCCTATGTTTACGCTTAATTTATGTGAAGAAAAAAAGAATAAGGCTCAGTCTGGATATCTCAAAAGGACAGCTCCTGATTCCTGTTCTTAACTCCTTTTTTTCAACCTTTGTGAACAATGTCATGAGGTTAAACAGTAACAAGTTACAAGGTTCATTAGTGATTAAGGATCAATAGTTTGCTATGACAGTTTGCTAATAAAAACTAGAAATCCCAAAAATGTACTACATTACACCAAGCACACCACACCCTCCACCGAGTCCACAAACAGGATAATTTACAGAAAGTATGACTCCACATCAGTAAAATGTACTTTTTGTACTTTTTGAAACTACGCTACATACTTTCCATGTATTAACGACAATTAGTTCTTTAAGCAAATGTTGTATTTATTAAAATTAGCCACGTAGCTTTAAGTTTTGTTTCTCACAAACATAAACAAATGTGCACAAAGCTGTGTTTCACTTCATCTAGCTTTAACAATGACTAGTAAAAAGTCGGTTATAAGTTGCTGTGGCACTGTAATGGTGGATTTAGAGGAACCTTAAAATGTATCACACAGATTTTGGTTTCAGTCAGATGTTTTGGGAAAGGTTTGGGTAATTAAAAACAAAACTCAAAGAGAAAAAAAAATGCTTACAGCCACATATACTGTATTTCCTACCCCTTCGTTACCATTTACATTGTCTCTGTCTTTGCTTCTTCTAAATCTACCCTCCTGCTTTAATGTGCTCCTGGCAAGCCTTAGTTTAAATACAGAGAATAAGCAGCCATAAGGGGCGACAGAATCTGTGCCTCAAAAATACTAATGATTTTTCTTTTCACTCAAGTGTCGTCCATTATAGTTCAGCGGTGAATGGACCAGGCTGAATTATTCATGTTATTGCTAATGGCTTAAATGAGATATTCACAGTAAATTTGGGTCTGACTTCATGGGGAGTGCCTTAGGCAGAAAAAGTAACAAGACATAATTTTGCTAAATTGAATGGAATAAAAGCCCACTTGGATTATGAGCAAATGTAAAAGACAAACCTGTACAATAATATCTATTAACATTTTGGCTCTATGTTCACATGTTTTGGGAATTCCTGTATATTTGCAAATCATTGAACCAAAGAACAGTAATGTTTAAAAACCTTTTAATCTGATTCCAACCTATAAATATACAAAAATAATCTTTTGCTCGTTTTTTCAAATGAGAGTATAATGTGTTAAACAAGCTACATTCCTGTGATGTATGTTATTCTAGTCATAGACGTGTTGCATCCGTTTGTGTTGTTGGTACTCACAGAGCATGGTGAGCAAGAGTGTCCCAAGCAGCACGGCCAGGCTGCTGCTGCTGTAGGAGTGAGCCGAGCTGCACAGCATCCTGTTCTTCTTGCACTCACACACCTGGACTTTGACTTCTGTGATGTTTGACATAGAGGGCACCCCCGAGTCAGTGATGAGCAACGGTAGCTGGTAGTTGGCTTTCTTCAGACTGTGCAAGAGCATAATTTGGGAATGTGTGGCTGTGGGTGACACAGAGACAAAAGGAGTGGCATCATTCTGCTGTGTGTTTTCTTAACACTACACACACATTTAGCAAAGCAAATCAGAGCCAAAAACTCTTTGAAATAATAGACTAACATAAATGGCTGCCACCAATGCCTTAGAATTGAAGCCACAAATATTGCCATTGGCCACATTGCATGAGGGTGTTACATGTTGTTGCATCACACTTTAAAGTTCCTTAGAAGGCACGAGATCTAATGCTGAAGCCATTTCACTTCAGTCTGAAATGTGTCACAATATCCACCTTTTCACTTAAGCTGTAAACAGGAAGTTTAGCAGGTTTTTTTGCATAAATAAAAATGTGTCAACCTGAAAAGTCACAGGAAAACAACAGGAAACAGCTCAGACATTCTTTCACTTGAACATTTTCTATCCAACATTGCATTAAAAAATAGTCTTTGTAAAGTGTTACCAAAAGTGTTGCTATGTTGCTAGGACACAAACATGTCCCTAATTTCTGCATGATGACATGGTGACGACAGATAAAAGCAGTGACAAAACACATATGAGATGGTTTTGTACTTTGAAGTAACAAGATAAATGGCTGCCACTCTTTTTCAATAAAATGCTAAAAATGCTTGGTTTCCATCGTTTTTCATAATGCAGCCTGTTGAGCAGATGCGTAGTGGCTTTTGCCCATAAGTCATTTGTTAACCTTATGTTATGTTTTGTGTGAAGCATTACTTTTTTGTCATTAAGTTTTCAACAAAGAAGCTTATACAATTCATAATAAACTCTATCCTATAGTCAATAATTTTGGAAGTTATAGAAATTATAGGTCTGTGTCACTTTTTCCTTTTAAGAATATGGCCACAGGTTGAATTTGTGACATGACAGAGGGGACAGTGCCATATCTGGGGCTTATATTACATCCAGGACCCACAAGCAACCAGAACAGTAAACTGAAAAGAAGAGAAATTTAAGACCTTTGAGGCAATTGTTGTTGTGATATTTATCAAATTTAATTGAATACGTTGTCTTGTACGTGCCATCCTGAAGTAGTTAAAAAAACAATGGTTGCTCTCCAAATCAGATGTTAAAGCATGTTAAAATAGTATTAATGTAATGTTTTTGCAGGTCCACTAAAACCCCCAACCATGTTATTTGGCATGTATATCTAAAGAAATGACTTTTCCACTGTTTGACCGGGAACACCCCACCTGAGCAAAATTGTGTTGTTCTGATCATGCCATGTCAAAGTTGCTGAAAAACTTTCAGTGTTATCAGCCATCTGTCAGCGCCTTTTGACTCATTTTGACTTAGGCTGATTAGTCAAAATGAAAACTGCTATGCTTGAAGGAGGATGGTTGGGTGTGGGTTGTGGTATAATCATGCTGATTTGGTTCAATAGCTGTTTTGTAAATGAGTGCTTTAATGTGAGAGTATATGACAGCATTTTACAGTTTAAAAAGTAGTAATAAAACAGAACAACGTGTTATCTTGATAATGGAAGCAAGCCAAAAGCCTATGATTCATTTTTTAAAACCCATTAAACCACTCATACTGTTATTATGCCTCTCTATTTATGGGGCTTTTAGTTGTCCAAAATTATAGAGAAAGATAGCTGCCAGAGTAAAAACTTTATTTTATAAAGAAATATACTGTCAAGGCATAACCATGGCTTTGACACAAATACAAAGCATGGCACCGAGTGGAGCGCAGCGCCAGTCCATTTCACTGGGAGCAGGTTCATTCAGCGCTGGTGATTGAGGAGTGTCTGTACCTTCCTCTCCCACTGTCAGTCAGCACTAATACCTCTGGGCAGGTTTTAGCTCTGCTCTGTCACTCAAACGTACGTTGACAGCGCTGTTGGTCATGCAACCAAGAATCAATGTCTTGCTTGTCTGTCGTTTGCTTCTGTTTTACGCAGCCTTATCCTACGATTCATTCTTGTGTCTGCGCTTACGCCTGCTTTCTATAGTCTGATATTAACGCAGTGTGACAGAAGAGATGTAAGATTATGCTCATGACAAATGCAGAGCTACAGGGGACTGAGCCGATTGACCCTTAAATATTTATACAGCAGGGGGGTCTGTATTTTCTTTACTGAGTGCTTTGTGACAACCCTGTGACAACATGCTATGTGCTTTTCATGCTGGGAAAATTACTTAAGGTATAATGTTCATGGGAAAAAAATAGACTGCTGTTTATTTAAATAGCTGAGTATAGTTAATATATAGACATAAAGACATGGTACTCACAGTTGACCCTTGTGACCCGCCATGTGTTATCTAAACCCAGCTGTTTTCCAAGCTCTATCTTGAAGGGAGCACCGTTGGGCGGCAGGTCTTTGTCTCGCCCTCCGACTATTGCCACATTCACGTCCTGGGCGTCTTCACAAACTCGCGCTACTGATGGTACCACATACGGGGCATTGTCATTATAGTCTTCCAGGTAGATTATCAATGTCCCAGTGCCTGTAGCTGGAGGGTTACCTGGAAATGAAAGCAAATGCACATCAAACAAAAAAGAAAGGTTCAAATGTGGAGGGGGCACATGTATGTTATCATGCACTTAATTTTGTAAATTGTCTTTTGAATATTTTGAACAATGTGAAAATGGTAAAAGCCAAAAACAAGACTGAAGTGTTTTAAAAAGAGAAATAGCCAATATACTTCAAAAGCACCACTCAATTCTGCTTTGCTTATCTTGCCCAATTAAACCCAAACAACACACAAACTGTGTGCGTTGTTTCAATGCCAGAAGAACATGAATCACCAAGGCATGTTTTGCAAAATAGCATTTGAACCTGTCACACTTCCATCTTGTGTGTTTGTATGAGATTACGCTTTAGTGAAGGATGAGGGTTAAAAAAGCAGCTCAGCTCTTCTTTATTACATACGTCTCTCCTCTGTTTTATCGTGATTACAGGTTAATCAAAAAACCCACAAGACGTCCCCAACTGCTCTGGAGGTCAGTGGGCAATTAACACCCTAAGACAAGATATGTAATTTGGAAATGAGTCTCTTCCACCTGCTCAACAATCTATTACAGTGAAGGAAAAAAGTCAAGATTACCTATCTGCAGTGTCAAGTGATTCTAATATTGATGTATTGTGTGTAGATATGGTGAACTGGCACACTTTTTAGGACAAAAACAAATACATGTTTTATGAAAAATTATACTAATCATTTTGGCAGGAAATAATGTATGGTTGGTCATTGACACCAAGTTCTTCTATTCTTTTACAGTCATCCATATTAACATGAGAGTAAATCTCATGGACCACATTTTGTTTGGCAGATAAATCTATATATCTAAGGTCGTAATCTTAGAAAACTGGGGTCTTTGACAGCAGTAATATGGAGCTTTTGGGGTTAAAAAGCTCATATGATTGATTAAGTCAAGCATTTCTAATGGTCACTATTTATTATTTGATTGAGTCAGTTAATGATTGTCAGATATTTGTTTATGTAAAGTAAAATATAATAATCTGTTTATGGGATCAAACATCTATATATAACATGACTAAACTGTCATTCATTTTCAATTAAATATTGAGTTTCATTAATAACTAGTGCAATGTATCTGTAATGTTTAGCAGGTAGACTGGATATTATACTCTATTTTAATGTACAGTGATGTTTTCTTGGAGTATGTCAGGATATGAAGCTGCGGTGAGGGTCGGAGTTGGGTCCTGGTGCTGCTAAATGTTGTGACGCGCCTAGAGACTATAATTAACAAATAATCTCAGATCTGATGTGTGTTTGGTAGGTTTATTGCAGATTAAATAATACAGCTCAGCAGATAGATGATGGACATGAACCAGAATGCATAAACAGATAAATATGTAATCTCAGCCGTTCATTATGCTTTGCGTTGCTTTGCTGGCTTTGCTGTCAACAAAAATTGCGGCTACCCGTACCTGACTCTCAACCACCTGGCCTCCCGAAAGTGCACACCTTTACAGACCTACGTGCACGTGCCTGCGCTCCCGTGAGCTCCGCCCCCTCATCACCAGACCAACACACACAAACACACACACACATACACACACACACACACACAGTGCACCCATGTCTCCTACAGAAAGGTTTCCATTAGGCACTTAGCCAATGTGTTAACGCGACTCTTGAAATCAAAAGTGATTTTTTTTTTCTCAAAATGCAATCAAAACAAGCATGCCAAATATTTTTAAATTCTTTGATAGAACATCCTCATTTCCAATCTGATCTCCCTGCCTCGCTAAGTGGAGCAGCTTAACACATGAACTACAGAGCACCAAGTCCAAAATCTCACATGCCAACACTGACCGTTTAAGTGTTTCCTCTCAGTGTTAATGCTAGAGCAGACTGTATGTGGGGCCAGAAGTTGAAATGCATGTGTAAGTGCTTCTACTCTTAAAGGCTGGCAGTAATCCAAGTGGCTTTACGCCCATATAGACAAACACCTACCTACACGCTGCACAGGAGTCTTCCTCTTTACATTCATAGCACAGCACATGCACGTACCTAATGCTACAAGGTCAATGCACACACTGTCACTGTACTAGAACACTGAGCAGAAGTTGGCTGAGGCAAGATAAGATTTTTAATCAGAATAGAAGGTACAAAGAAAAGGTAAGATGGATGGCACTGTCATACTTCATCTACAACTGAAATATTTTTATGCTTAGATTCTTTTTTAAGGGTCTGTAGAGAAATCTTATTTACTACTACGGAGTGTTTAACGGATAATCATCTGAATTGGTTTGTTTACTAAGCTCAAAAATGTCATTTCTCACCGTAAAAAAAAAAAACATCATTGGATTGTGATTTGGAAATCAAATGCAATGATCGGGGAGATTTCGGCTCTTCAAAAATAATGTACTTTCTCTGAAGCTGCTTTTGGTATGCAGTCGAGGGATGAATCAAAACAGACATTTGATTCTGTAGATAAGAACAGCTGTGACAATATCTGCCGCGCATCAGAAGCAGTGAAAGGAAAATGTGTTCAAAAGCAAATCAAAGACTGTAGCTCTTCAGGCGAGATCCCTGATAATCTATTATCACTCAAGACATGAGACTGGAAGTGTGATGATGTGGATTGGCTCTATAGTCAGCGGAAAGATGCAAATTTCTGCCCATTTGTAGTAGGAGAGGCAGTCTCTGTGCTTGACTGGCTTTAAATGAAGTTGTTTGTCTTCCTAAATGAATACTCCCCACACCTAATCACGCCGTTTCTCTGCTCCTGTGCTCCTACTTCTCCTCCTTATCGCCGTTGCATCACACTCCTGTCATCATCAGCTATTGCTTAGGTTCAGTGGAGCTTGCCTGCTGGCCTCCAACTCACACCACTTTGTCCACGAGGTTGTGCCATGGCAGGTACTCATAAACACTATTTGACTTTACATATTTCAACTGGGGATTTAATGTTGGCGTTTTTAGGGTGAACATATCTTGATATAGCTAACATTAACTTAACTGTTTTCATTTCCAGAGAGGTTTGTGTGGGAAGATAGTGAAAAAACTTGAAACAGAAACAGAAAATTAACAGGAATAGGCGGCACGGTGAATCGCCCTGCCTCAGAGCAAGAAGGTCCTAGATTCGATTCCCATTCAGGGCAGGGCCTTTCTGTGTGGAGTTTGCAGGTTCTCTTTGTGTAGTAAGTTCCTTCTGGGTGCTCAGGTTTCCCCTACCACCAAAAACATGCACAAGATGGAAACAAGCTGTTAAACTATAATCCGGTACTAGCATCTCTGCTTCGGCTTAAAGTACATTATAAACTGTTCTAAAAAGAAAAGTAATAGTTTTTAAAATGCATGAGGTATTGCCGTGCAACTTATTAGGAATACTTTACTATGTTACAACTTAAAACCCAAGACAGTATAAAATTACAGCAGAGATCGCCGTGCAATAAATTTAAGGACTTGGTCCAAGATGTATGGATCTCGACGTTGTTGTATGGTCCTTGGGTCTTGCATTAAAACCATAATGTCTGTGATACCCACTGTTGTTTAAATTTAATAATAATGATAGCTTGATAACTTGATAATCTTTTTTAGTTTTTTAGGCCTACTAAAACCCTCTTATTATTTGAAATTCTTTGTGGTTCTTTGAAGCACACTGGTAGCTGGTATTTTGTTCCAAGCTTCAACTGTATTTTATATTATAAAGAAACACAATTACTGACTTGTGTAAACACCAGTTGGCAAACCTAAAGGCTAACCTAAAGTGCTTAGGCTCCCACAGCCAAACGGGGGCCATAGTACTCCATAGTTTATTAAATTGACTGACCTCTTGACACCTTATAACACGAGATGTAAAAAAGGAACTGGAACAATACTTCATAAAGCAGACTTCTGCATTAATCTGGTGCATTAACAGTTTTCAGAAACACAAAAATAGTCAACATAAAAAAGTACATAGGCCACTTAAAATGATATAGAACATTATCTGTGCGAGATCAAATCAGCTGAGTAATGTAAACAAGTTGAATCATGAGGCCGTGACTCCTGCGGTTGGCATGTAACACTTATTAGCTTGTCTCAGTCTAAGGTGAGAGCTAACAATCAAATTTGTTAATCCTGAACTAGTATCTAATGATGCAGGTATGTGGGAGTACGAAACAAATCAGTGTTATATTGAGGGTATTTAGAAACAGGAGACAGGACAGTTTGCCGCCCAGAGTACAGACAGACGGCTCTTATGAACACAATAGATTCTGGTAATTTTCATGAATGGTAAATTAGCCACCTGCCAATGTCCTTTAGAGGCCTATTTACCTTCTTCGAAAGTGAAAATAGTTAGCACATGTGAAATTAGAATCCAAGTCTTGCTCCACATTAGGGGAAAATGCCTTCTTCCAAACATTTAGAGTGGTTAGTGGGTATATATGCAACAGCTAATGAGAAGGTGTCACCAATCTGATGTTGGATACTTAGGCCAAATTGTCTAGTGGGTGTGTTTTGAGGTGATTACAAAGTTGTTTGTCCTCTAACTGAATCCTCCCCACACCTAATCCCTCCATTTCTTTCCGCCTGTGCTCCTACTTCTTCTTTTTGCTGTTGCATCACACAATCATCATCAGCCTTCCCCTTGGATTCAGTGGAGCTTGTCTGCTGGCCTCTGCTTCACACCACTCTGTCACCCACCTTCTGCTAAAAAAGTGCCGTTTTTTTATAGCAGGCAATTTATAAAACCGCAGCTACAAATTTCTACCACTGCTGACTATACAAAAAAAATGTAGTAGCCAATATTCAAGAACGACAGACATTAAGGGAATATGCCAAGATGCAGAGTGGCAAAATCATTTCTAGGGTGATGAAATCCATATTAGAACATGTTAAAGGTTAAGAGTCAAAAATAAGCCACATTGTTAAATGAGCATCATCATTAAGACCCAAGCCCAAGGTTTCATAATTTTCAATTGATTTATTCAATGTCCTGTAGAAAGACACAGAATGGCCTGAAATAGAAACATAAATAGAAATATAAAAAGGTTGGATGCTTTATGAAATATCTTATAGGATGACATTTTTGATGAAGACTGAATAATAAGAGGCTGTCAATGTAACACAAACATAGAATATGAAAACATTTGGCATATATATATATATATATTTATCTTTTTGTAATTTCCTGGGTTAATTCATCCTTGTGTTGACACCTACGTAATGCACGTTTTTATTTCTTTCTTATTTTTTATCTCCGCAGCAATTATTATTATGAGAAAAAAGGAAATTAAACTTTTCTTCTGGGTCTCAGGACATTTAAATAAATCTACTCCAACAAGTTCACTTTACTCAACAGGTTAGTCTACTTGTTGTAACTGTGAGATGTTAGTATCAACCTCTGCCACTGAGTCTGTTTTAGATGGCAAATAAATCAAATAATCATAATCATCATCATAATAATAATACCCTGCATAGAATTTAATCACAAAATGAGTGTAGACTTCAGTTTCTTTGTTTGCACAGAAACAAGGTGCTGACACTCTATTTAACAACAGTGCATTGTTGTTTTGTTGTATAAACACTTGAGTTCTTTATTTTAATTTGCCCTGTTTCTTGCTCTTCAAAGTCTGAAAAGAGTCCACTCTGTTATTGAATTCTGTTCTAAAACAAACACTTTGTTTGTAATGGTCAAATGTCTGCCCAAAAGCGATAGAAGTCTTTTCTATTAACACATTTCAAACCTTTTGCTTATCAACATTTTATCTCTTCAATTCCTTTCAGTTTAATTCTATGGCCAAAATAGATTTTTTTGTTTGTCAGTGCAACAGGTTGAACAAGTGGTGATAACACTGTCTTGACAATATTCACACTAAGCTTACGCAGCTCCAGTGTGGATTTATTTAAAAAACAACTATCTGCACAATACCTGTCTTATCGCTGCCCAGAGGTGATTGACCCTTGGATCTGCAGTGTATTGTAAAACTTAATCCCAGTATGTCTGCAGTGAATGGGGTTTTGGAAAATTGAAAACAATCTATTTTTTATGGCCTGTGTTTTAGAGATAAGTTCAAAAAGGTCCACAGTTGCTTTTTGCCTGCCCATTGACTTTTTTATATAGGCTTTAATTAGTTTGCTGGTAAAAGTTTTAACACTCCCCGAAATGAAGTATCTTGCTTATTTTAACTATTAATGACAATTAAATTCAATTTGACTGGAAACAGTGCAACGTTAAAATGAACTTTACACAAATGTGGTTGATTCAAATTAATTGGTTCTGTGTGAGAATTACACTAATTAACAAGAGAGATTAGTTTTTATTGTCCACATTAAGGGTTTTTTTATTATTAAAAGCAATGAGCCATATGAGCCAGTTCAGGCAGATGGCTGCTGCTTTAGGAAACAACTTTTGTTCACACACAATATATTCTTAGTGCATTTGGATTTAATGACGGATTAAAGTACACATTCCACAAGACCAGCACACGGCCAGGAGTGATTATGTACAATTGTTTCACCATTATGAATGTAATAGTAAACAGGGAAGGAAATAAAATAATAAATAATAAGAAATCATAACATGGAAATAATATAAATAACAGTTTACTGATCAATGTGTAAATAAAATACAACAATAATGGATTTGCCCCCATTATCATAGTTTTGTTATTTACCACTTCAGAATAGTTATTACAATGCTGGTCTGGACTTGTGTGCATATTAAAGTGCATAAAATCTGTTCTTATTTAGGTAATTTCCTATGTTCAATCAATAATATACTTGCAGTGTGTAGTTTTTGAAGCATTCAGTGACAACATTAGAAACAAGTCCACACCTCACAGAACTCTTTTCTACAGCCAATAAGCTAAGTTAATCTTTTCTTTTTATTTTATACAGCGCTTTTCCACTACTGTAGTAGGCACTCAAAGCGATTTACATACATTAAGCTATTACCAGTTTTACAGAACTTTACTGGAGGCAATGTAGGTTAATGTAGGTTAAGTGTGCCCAAGGACACAACGACAGTATGCGGGGGAGAGCGGGATGTTATGATGTTTTGGGATGTTTTGAGCGGGGATCGATGCGCCCACCCGCCGGTTGTCTGTAAACATTGTGCTAATAGGTCACATATGATTCATCCTGTTCTATGCTTGCATTCAAGTTTGTGTGTTCAATAAGAAATCTGAAAAATCCTGCAGCAGTGTTCAGTTTGGCTGTTTTTGGTAGGTGTAGAAACAGGAAGAAAGTGGTAATGGACTAGAATTGCTTCTTCCACAGGGTTTTATAAAGCTTTAAATGTCTACTTTTTGAAGATATACAAAAAACTGCAGTTCCATGTAATGTCTAAAGTTGTTTAAACAATACATGAAGATACTTCAGGCGGTGCATAAGCCATCTAACCCACTGAACTTAAACTCTTAATAGCCTCTCCTCAGTTGCCTTGAAACAACTCCATAATGCAAGAATTGATCACAGAGCACCCACCACAAACAAGAAAACCCAGCGCTCCCTTTCATAAAAAATGTTGCAAGATCTCTGCTAAAGCTAAGCCTTACCTTGTGGCTGCATTTGGACAACCCCGTTACTCCACTGTTATTCCCAGAGATGAGAGGAACGACCAGACTGATGGACTCCTGGGGCCACCAGGGCTAATCCATCGCTATGAGCTACAAAAGCTTTCTTTCTGTCTTTTCTTTCTCTGTATCTCTCTATCTAAGTCCCACAAACAATTTTTTCACATCAGCTTTGGGCTAAAAGTCACTCTAAATGTCCCTTCATGGTGTTATCCTTTTTTTTTTCGGACTTTCTTGCTCATTTTCTATTGTGAGAAAGAATGAAAAAGTACCGGTTTGAGGCAGTTTGAAAAGCTCCTACATGCTATGACTCCGTGATCTGTTTGTGTTTGGCTTTGGGGAGGAAATATGTTGTAGCATGTTAGATTTATGAAGCACAACAAATCTGACTGGAGAAAGTACAGCCAGTTCCATTTGGAGTTTTAGCAAAGCCTTGCATTAGACCAGTTTTTGGCTAACAATCCAATAGAGTCCACAACTGAGGACATGCCAACAGTATTCCAAGGCAGCTAGTTAGAGGAGCCATTAAATGCTTGGACAGACTTGGTACAAACAGCAGTGGCTGATGCCCTCGGCTAAATATATTGCACATTGTTATTACAGTGATTATTTTCCTCAGTCACATGGATAGTAGACTAAGAAGAAAATGAAATAACGCTTCACACCGCCGGTGGCGGTGTGAAGAATGGCTCATAGGAAAATGTCACAATAAATCACTGCGCAGCTAAACAGTCAAGAAGACTAATTCACAGGTGGACTACTGAGAGGTAATAAGAGGAGAATACACTGAGATGAATGTGCATGGGAAAGGCAGGACACAAGCGCAGGCAGGGAAATGATTTGAGTAATGATACGATTCTATACGGTGTCAGCCATGCACGAACATCCAACTTGAATCTTGTTAAAACTCTTGCAGTGTATTTTTTTGTAGCTAACCTTCTTTATTTGTCTCTGCACAGAGCCTTGCACACACAGCTATTTTTTTTTGTTTTTCTTCTTCTTTGCAACAGATTTGTGAGTCCATTCTTGTTAAAAGTGTTTCACATCTCAGTTTAAACATTTCCAGTAAAGTACAATTACTAGTACCATAAGTACACATCATTTTGTGGACATTTTGTGGGCTAAAAAAATCCCTCTATCATTAGGGTACCATTTCCTGAAAGTTGGACTGTGTCTCTGGTGTGTTTCACAGTGTGTACAGTTTGACCAGAGACCACTGAATAAAAACATGACTACCTGGCAAATGGAACTAAACCACTGTGCTGTACACCAAGTAAAAGCCATTTTATAAGAGCAAAGACCGGCCATTTTCAAAGATTATCGCATTGTCATGTCAATAGTGTGTCTGGTCCTGTGATGAGACAAAGTTTAAACGCGTACGCTTCCTTGCAGATCTTCGTACATAGAATGTGAAGCTTTGTGACACCAAAAACCCAAATTTAATCTCTACGATACATTGCCAACAGTCCGAAAAAAGTATGTCATTAGTATCAGTGATCCAATAGGTGTGTGTACAAATGTTTATTATTAAGTAAAGAAAAGGTTAAAGAAAAGGCAACAAGACTTTTTTCAAGTTAAAGACATTTCATCTCTTGTCCAAGGGACTTTGTCAATTCTGAGTTCAACTGATATGAGAGCTGAGTTTATATATCTAAAGGGAAGAGTTTGACCTGAAACTAACGCTGATTGGAGCAGGGTGTTCTGGTCTCATAGTCGTTCCCTTAAAAGGGCAGTGTGACTCCTGATGTGAGAGTTGTTAGACTCATGTGAGCATTTAGCTTCACTGCTCACTTCAGGTGTTGTTGTTCTTCTACAGTGAAACTGTTTTGATTTAGGTTTCAGAACACTGTTGTAAATGGCGGGCAGTTGATAACACAAGCCTCCTCCGCTGTTCAGAGAGAAATTTTCCATTTGAACAAAAATGTCTTCCTTCACATCCCTCTCAAACCCTCTGGCCTCTCTGTCCAAAATTTGTCCTCAAAGGAATGCCCTATTTCTTTGAGTTGGACCACAGTCTCAGCTCTACCTGGATTTCTTTGTTTTCCTTTCACCAGTGCAAAAGTGTAACTGCACACTCACTACATTACTTTGTTTGTGTCTTTCCACTTACCTTCTGTGGTTATGTGCACCTCCTATGCTCTGTGCTGAAGAGTCATGATGACTCCCAGAAAATGACTCTTCAGCACAAAGCACACAAGGTGCCCACAACCTCAGAAGGTAAGTGGAAAGAAGAACAACACATGTGTAAAGCCTTATGAGACTGTGAATACCTCAGATAGACATTCATCAAACCCCAGAGGATACAGGGTTAGACTTGGGCTTGAGTTAAAAAGTCTTCACCTTAAAAACTGAGTCCACATGCTTTTGTTTTAACCTATTCTTCAAGATGACCTGGCTGACTGAGAACCTTCACAAATATTTTAAAAGAAGCAAAAACAACAGAGACACTGATACTATTGTTTAAACTATCAAATTTAATTTTACTAAATTTCTATAACATATGACCATCAAAAATAATTTAAGGTTTGTAAAAAAAAACAAAACCTAAACAGACACTAAAACAAAGATAGAAAATCAGATATTAATTTAAATCTTAATCTTAAACAAATTACACACAAAATGTTATGCTTTATTTCCTGTCCTGATATTGAACAAAAGGAACAGAAGCAGTTTGAATGATCACAATAAATCTGTTTTTCTGTGTTCCCCAGTCTCTTCTTCTCCCTCGGTCTAGTCCCCAACCTTGTTAAAAATGCCTTCAGATAACCCATTCCATTCTGTCCCATCACTCATTGCTCTCCTCTGGGCTTCGCCAAACACTATCACATGACACACCACTAATCTGATTGGCTGATCAGAACTGTAAATGAAACCAGCCAGAGCCAATTACAATAGGCACAAGTCATTAAGAAAGATGACTTGAGGGAAAGGAACGGAGCCGGGGACAGGTGCATTGCTGCTATTTTGGCAAATTACTTTCAGAATGGAGTTTGGGTTATCAGTTGTTGCCTATTATAGCAAGTGATTGGAGACACAGAGTATTGATACTGCTTAAAGTCGGCTTACACCTCAAGCACTTTTTGAACTAATTAAACACCAAAATTGCTTCCTTAAGAGATTCTCTGAGTAAAAAAGCACTGCCACAGGATTTAATCAAGATAAGCTGCTAGATCAAAATGGAAATAGGGTATAAACATGTCAAAGAACTTTAATTATACATTTTTTTACACCTATGCGCCAAATGGTTCTAATGTTTGACTGCAGGTTGGTGATCTTGTACAGTCCCAAACAGGCTGATACTATTACCATTTAAAACAAAAAGTGCAATTATGTGAATGAAGTACTCCATTCCTTTGACTGTGTGTATAAAGATACATGTATTCTGAATTACAATGTATGGACAACTTAATCTACAACTGCTACTACTACCACTACAATATCCTAGTGCCCAGGCCAGGATTCATACTAGCAACCTTCCTGTTGAAAGGCAACATTGTAAATTACTCAATACAAACTTTATTTGCTATTATTGGGGGATTTTAAATGCTACTGAATAAAGTGTGTGGCCTGCCAGATCCATTCACTTTCTTATTGAGCTGAAATGCGTCTGCAACCCTACCTCCCATTCAAATCTATTTACACCAAAATTAAACCTGCCGAACCAAATATAACCTTTTATCTAAAATGGGGAAGGCTTTACACTCCATTGTTTCTGATTAGTCGTATGTTTCTCAAAGTGTGTAGATCCTGAAGCAGTTCTGCATATGTTGGTCCTGCTCCCTGAATTCTGATTAAAGATAAATCAGAATCAGATCCATAAAGATATGGAAATATAAAATTGAGAAATAATACATGAAAAACTATGACATTCATGCATCTTAGAACTAGTTCACCATTCTGAAAAACTATATCCAAACAACAAATGGACAAACAAATAGACAGAGACAGAAACTGTCCTTGGGGACTGTTAGTGGTACTTAACTTCAAGCATTTCAGCTGGAATAACCTGGGACTCAATTTAAGCTCTAGTATAATAGGTCCAACTAGAAAAAAAAAAATAAAATTCGTTCCCGCAGGGCACAATTTTCCAACAGCTCAGGAAGTGCAGAGAGATATCAGGACTCATCATTACTGATCGCTAAGACAAAGACTCAGCAGGTGCTACATTTTGCACGGCAGTCCTCTGTGACCATATCTTTATCAATTTTAGATCAGAGGAGGGCATGACTCCTGTGGAAATGTAAAAACAATATTATGCTGCCGGGATAGAGCGTGAGGGAGGGCTAGGCAATAGGTGTTAATGAGGTAAGCACAGAGGAATATTAGCTCAACATTAGGCACCTAAATGAGCCGAGAGAAGTGTTGATAACAAAACAGAAAGTCAAGAAGAGAAATGAAGCCAGTGGTTTGTTTTATGGAGGTTGTACTCTCAATTACAAATACATGCTTTACACTCATTGTTCTTCTCTCTCTGAAGGTCTCATTTAAATCGAATCTGAACAACTCTTATTAATGACCTCAGCAAACTGCACTGCTTATTCTCCAAATTTGAGTGGTCTGTTTAAAAATATACAAAGCATTTAAGCAAAGGTTATTCAAAATGAATACCCTTATACACATTTCAAACTCAAAATCAGATATCAAGGATAAGGTTGCACATTACAAATGTGGCATTTTTGTTGTTTGTTCAGAACTTTTTGTTTTTATGCGTGGCACACTGGACCAGCTTTATGCCCTCTCCAGGTGCTGGAGGGTTCATGGGAGTTTGCCCAGCCAGTGCACATGTGCCTTGTGGATTTGAAGAAGGCATTTGACTGTGTCCCTAGCAGCATCCTGTGGGGAGTCCTCCGGGAGTATGGGGTCCGTGGCCCTCTGCTAAAGGCTGTCCCTGTACGACTGGAGCAGGAGCTTGGTTCACATTGCCACATTGCCACATTGTCAGACTTGTTTCCAGTGCATGTTGGACTCTGGCAGGGCTGCCCTTTCTCACCGGTCCTGTTCATTCTTGTTATGGACAGGATTTCAAGGTACAGCCAGGGGCCAGAGGTTTTTCTGGTTTGGAGACCACATAATTTTGTCTCTGCTTTTTACTGCTTTTTGCAGATGATGTTGTCTTATTGGCTCCATAAAGCCAGGACCTTCAGCGTGTGCTGGGATTTGCAGCTGAGTGTGAAGCGGCTGTGATAAGAATAGGCAACTCCAAGTCTGAGGCCATGGTTCTTAGACGGAAAAGGATGGCTTGTCCCCTTCAGGTTGGTGGAGAGCTCCTGCCTCAAGTGGAGGAGTTTAAGTATCTTGGGGTCTTGTTTACAAGTGAAGGAAGAATAGAGCGGAAGATTGACAGGTGGATTGGAGCAGCTTTTGTAAGTAATGCAGTCAATGTATTGGTCTGTCATGGAGAAGACCTCAGACTCACTGGTGGGACTATGTCTCTCGGCTGGCCTGGGAATGCCTAAATATTCACCGGAATAGTATATAGTTGGGAAATAGGAAAATAGGAAATAGTTGGAGGAAGTGTCTACGAAGGGGGAAGGCTTCATGCACCTCTACATGCATGTCTTCAGACGGTGGAGAAGAAGCCAGAGTACAATAGTAACATAGGGAGAACAAACAGACTACAAAGAAAGGCCGTGTTGGCCAGATCGGGAATAGAAGTGCTGCTACAGTTCCTCCAATTCCCCTAACACCACACTCTGCTGTTCACTGTGTCGATGAGCCTGGCCATTTCTCCAGACTGCATCCACACAGACAGTATTACAGGCAATACAATGGCCATATCCAAGTAACACAAACCTCGTCAAAATCCCAGAAAATCTTTTTAAGCAGATTCAAAACTAAAAACCACTGACCTTATTTTGATGTACAGTATGTAACCTTCCTTATGCTTATGCCTTATATGTTGTATTTTTTTTTTTTTTTGGAAAGGTGCCAGCATGAGTTGTCATGTGCTCACAGATAAGAGAATCTCTGATAAAAGTCTGACAGACAAGGTGTTAATTAACATGGCCTTTAAAGCAGCTAAAAAAACTGTGGAGGTGTGTAATTAAGTCCGCCCCCCACCACTACCACCTCACGCACACCTCTGCACGCCGCACCATCAGCAACCCTGGCAAACACAGATGGTGCTTCTAACTCTTCATGAGAAACTAAGCCTCTGACAGTTTTTCTGTGTTGATCTAATGGCACACTTTCAGATAAACTAAGTGTAGACACCCTTCATCAGCTCCACTCGCCTGATGTCATCCTCTGACTTCATTTTTCATTAGTTGCCGTTCTTTTCTTCTATACCATCTCTGCTAACCACTTATCTCACTAAATTTCGATTCCTGGCATTAAATATAGAACTAAAGCCTTAATTGGTGGAAAACCTTGACAGAGAAGTGCACGTGAGGATGTTAAGTCAACATTTATTTCTAGAAACTAAGATGAAAAATAGCAACATTGTTTTTTCTTTTGAAAACACAAATGTCTTACTATATTACATTTAAAGTTCCGTTTTCATCTTTTTTCCCTCTTTTCATAAACATTTCTGTCACTTGTTTATGCCACAATAGCTGCCATTACAAGATAAAGTTATCTTTTTAATTAAATATCTGTACAATACCACCAAGTCTGCCAAAGCAACTCACCTTTTATAGCAAATATATTTCTGTTGACCTTTAGCAGTATGTAATGGTGAGAGCAACAGAAATCAGTCAGTCTTTCCTAAAATCTGTCTCCTGCTCAATCACGTGGCAGAGTGGTTAGCACTCCTGCCTCACAGCAAGAAGGTCGTGAGTTCAAAACCCGGCCGACTCAAATATTCTCGGCCGTCTCCGGTCTTTCTGTGAGGAGTCTGCATGTCCTCCACGTGTTACCGTGGGTTCTCTCCGGGTACTCAGGCTTCCTCCCACCGTCCAAAGACATGCATGTACAGGTTAATCGGCAACTCTAAAGTGTCCCTAGTGATTAAAAGTGAGAGTGAATGATTGTTTGTCATTGTCTGTCTCTAAATGTTAGCCCTGCGACTAACTGGCCACTGTCCAGGGTGTACCCCGCCTCAGGCCCAAAGCTGCTGGGATAGGCTCCAGTCACCTGCGACCCCTAACGGGACAAAGCGGTAGAAAATGAATGAATGAATGAATGTCTCCTGCTCAGAAAGGAAGACTAAAAATACAACTTTGTTATCCTCTCCTTCCTGCACTGCTATCAGCTTACCACGCTGGGTGGCTATATCGAGCTTGCAATTTAAATTTTAAACTCAGACTTTTTACCTTCATATCTGTCTCCAAAAATGCTCTCTTTGCTTTGTGTAAAAAACACATCCCTGTCATACTAATTGAACTACAGTGATGTACCATTTGTTTAACCATAATCACAGATAACTTCTGATCTGTGCATGAATCAGTGTTTTAAGGACACAAGCAAAAAGACAAGATAATAGCCAACAGCAATGTGTTTCTTCCCTGGCCAAGGCAAACAAAGGCTTTCCCTAATTACCTCTACAATGTTAGACTGTTTACAAGGTGGCCACTTCCCCGGGAGGCTAGAAACAAGGAAAGGAACAAAAGCAAGAGGTAGTCTGTGTGAATGTGTGAAGGGGGAATGGGAAGACAGAGACAGGTTAGGGAGGTGGGCTGATGTGTTAAAGTGAGATAGGCACAGTGTGGATTTGGGGTTAATGAGGCAGTGCCAAGGAAACATGAGGCAAGACAGCACAGAGCTACTCTCCAGTGTTTTCTAGAGCATGTCCCATTACACTGCCATTATCCCAGGTCAGCATGCCTTGATTTGGTACCCACAGTCCGTGCTAACTCAGTGTCACCAGTGCCTATGTGGTGGCATACAGGGTCATCAGTGATTGGCTGGGTGTGAACACATTTGATTGATGTAGTTAACCTATGTACTTCTGTGGCTGTCTCCATAAAGGCATTGCCAAATAGGAGGGGTGTAACAGTTCTTGTGTCGATGAAAAGATTGTCCTGGTGCACGGATTTGGTGCCGCCAGTGAGGCAGTAAACAGCAGTGGCACACATTGAGCAAGCATTTTAAGGTTAGTAGCTATCCAATTTCATGACAGGAAACAGAAACAGCAGAGGCTTGAAGGTTCTATGTTCTAATGAAAGGGTCCTGTTAAAGAATACTTTGGGTTGTCAATAGCCTTGTTTCCACTGGAAAGGAATGGTACAGGTCAGAATGGATATGTTTTTAAAAGGATACAAAGTGTCCCTTAAAACTGTATGTATAACCCCTTGGCCATTGGTTCAATTTATGTGGTCTGCATCCCTAAGAGTGAAGTGTATGATGGTTGGACTACACTTCAAATACATTTTGTAACTTCTGTGGCATTTGTGTGATGTAACTGTAGGTATACCCTACCACTCATTGGAAACGTGCCAAATAACTCTAACTACTAGAATGGATGCAGACATGTTGATAATCATGTGACTGGATTGTTTATTAAAGCTCAACTTAATTTTGAATAGGAAAATGGAACTTGCTACTGCCAATCAGATCAGGCCAAAAGCAACACGTGGGTGCTTTTATTACAGTGGATATACTTAGGTTTTACCAAGCCTCTCTCATGGAACCCTTTTAAAGGTCCTCGAGTACCGCCATACGGCGATATAAAGCAATGGACAGGCTCCAAAAGCAGAAATATAAGAAAAAACCCAATGGCGACTTTAAAGTGTAAAAATCATGTTTACAGCCTGGTACACGAGATGATTCTGGTCTCTAGAGCTAAGTTTTTACTCTAGAGCTAAGTTTTTTTTAGCCTAATTTCTTGGTGCTGTGTTTTTTTCCTTTTTATATGTCGTCTCTGCTTGCATCTCCTTTAGAACATGTCTCCTTTTCTTCTCTTAGTCTCTTTGACTCTGCCTCCTCTTGCTGTATTTACTATTACTCACTGGCTGCTCTTTAGCTCTCTGTCTCTAGGCTCTATAATAATAGATGGCTTGCAACGTTCTACCAGGCACTTTTCTTCAAAATAGGCCTCAGGCTGCCTACAACTCAGTCTCCAACCCCCCTTAATCAAATGGTGATGCATCAATAACTGAATAAGCTTCAGCTGAGTTCAATATACATTTAAAAGCATTTACTGATACGACATACAAAGCTTCCATTTTCAAGACCATAAAAGACAATTGCATTTGCATATTGTATCTCTGAGCTTGGCCTGTGGGGTGAGGTGCACTTCCCTGACTGACTCGATTGACTAGATTTTATTATTTTCCTGCTGTTGTCTGATGTAGCCCTATTACAGCAGGCCAAAACAACGGCATGAGTCTATCTATCTGCAGTTAGCCTGCCAGCTTGCCCCTCTGTGCGCTTGTGACATGACACACACACTTAGCGGTGAAGCCATTGTATCAGTGCCAACCTAAAACAGGAAAATTACTCAGCCCATTAAGGCAATAAATGGCACACTGGTTCCCACCACTTAGTATGCGGTACATACAACACATAAGGATGGACATGAGAAAACAAGCAATTGTGAGGATGGGAGTCATGTAAAGACTACCACTTGACTTGAACATTTTTCATTTATACTTGAAATGGTAAATGTAAGTAGGGCACATATTAGTAGCCTACTAACAGTATTATGCACAAACATAAGCAATGCTGTTATGACAAATCCCAGTCAAAAAGTGCTTGCATATGTTTGCTGTCTTTGACCTGGCACATTTGTCAGCATTGGTTATTATAGTTTTATTTTTGCCATTGTCATCTGTATCCTAATTTCCCAATAGGTCCATAACACCAAGATGAATGAGCCCATTTGGTTTGCAGCTGTGAGGATAATACATGATAAAGTTACACAGGTGCTGTATGCATATCACCAACCAACAGTTCTCAGTGGACAGATAACACTCACCAACCTCAACCTACTCTCTTTGTTGTACTTTGTCAGTGTAAGGCATGAGTCACAGCAAACTGCCAGACATAACAGTAGCAGGTTCGCCTCTTATGTTTCAATCACTTTGCTTGCCTAATACAGTAATTGTTGGTGACATAATGAAAACAGTACACATTTGTCACACACATAATATGTTATAAAGCATGTGCACCTCTTATCTCCCTTAATTAACTGATGATAGCAGAATGTAAATGCAAGGGGAAATGCTAAAAAGCCAAGGTCCGTTTGGTCAGATCTCACAAATATAAAAAAACAGAAACTCACACACCCATAAACCCAGTCCACCACTGACAGTTCCCTCCTCTCAGTCTTTTCTCTTTCTGCGCTATGATAAACCTATTACACAAAGCTGTCAGTGAAAATGGACAGGAACATAAACAAGTGCACATAGAAGCAATGCGCTATTTAATTTTGCATCCACAGGAACTCCAAAGGGTTTCATCTGGTGATCCATTAGGATTCCGCACCCTTTGCCCAGGGCTTTTAATTTAAACCAGAGGCGAGGTGATGTGATGAATGCTGAGTCTTATCTTTATACTCACTCTGACAGCAAACGTGTGTGTAATACTTAACATTGCTGTAATTAATAAAGCTTACTTGACTGCGTAGAGATTGTCTCACTGTGATACAGACACAGATGCACAAACACATTCGCCCCCAGAGTTCAGAACAGACGCATCCCTTTCGACGAGCCACATGTTCAAAGCCAACGCAGTCCTGCTCTTTGGTGCATAACTTAGGAGTTTTTAATAGCAGGTTTGTTGTCAGTAGATAGTGAAGATTGCATATGTGTGATTATGTGTGCACTGTATCTGAGGCAACTGGGGCTTTGATAATGTATTTATGCCTCCCAATGACAAATGGTTCCCACCAGGAGGCGGTTTAACATTTAAATGAGGAGCAGGAGAACACAGTGAAGCACAACACAGCGATGAATGGATATGGAGGGGCAGGCCAGCCAGGCCCTACGTGCACCAGGACAAATATAGTAAAAACAAGAATGAACATGCAACTTTTATCCGCCCACACATAAAACCAAACAAAAATAATGTGGGAAGAAGGAGGGGGTTAGACATGGAAACAGCTGGCATCCCGGCGGGGAACCACAAAGCAAGGGAGAATTTGTTGGTGTGCAAAACCAGCAGCTACTGTGATGAGTGTTTATATAAACAGCCCGTCAAGCCCTCTGCTCAAGTTGGAACAATATCTCTTCAAACAATATTGTGGCTCTCTGCTGGCCTGCCAGGTGTTGCTGCCAGGGCACAACTGGCTTGGTGCTTTTTTTTAATTCAGAAAACTCAAACAAAGCTGTTTGATGGGAGGAAGGGGACAAGGTGGACAAATACAGATGCAGAGATAAGAGCAGGCAACAGGGCATGGAAATCAACATATGACCAATAAACATACATGCAGACATGTGATAATAATATGATGAGATGTTCAAGACTATGACTTCTCACTGCAGCGAAAAAAATACGATTGTAGCTTTTGCTATCTACCAGAATCTGTACTTAGTAACATTATGTAACCTTTTACCTTAAAATGTACAGTCTCAAAATCAAAGACAAACCACTCATCATGGATTCTCCACTATAACATGACAAACATACTACCATCCTAGTCCTTTACATCTGGAAAAGTTATGAGGTAATTCTTTAATGCTACAATTTTTTTGTTGCTAAAATGACCTTTGAAGGACCTTGTTAAAGTCCCTTCTTTATCTTTCCTCACACTTCACTAACTTATTTATGTCCACAGCCATGCCTTCTTTCTTGACACTGACTTTCTGCCATTCCCCAAAATATTCAATTCATTATTTATCATCTGTTTCTGTCTCGAGGCCTGTTCCAATATTCTTTTCTTCATTCTACACCAGAAGCTACCAGTCTGATGCTATGCAAAAAAATAACAAACATGCACTGCCAAACCTTAACATTATGACTACCTAAAGAGCTCTTAGTTAGACAGGCCTAGACTCCACTGGACACTTGGAACTGGAAGCTGCAAGGAAGGATTCTTATAGATTCTGGTTAGTCCAAAAAGATATTAACCTGGACTGGTGCTTATTCTCAAAAAAGTCCTTCTCAAAAATGTTCCATATCATTCATCATTTTGTGGTCTAAAAATTATATTTGAAATATAATAGAAATAATATATAGTCATCATTCTTTCTTCTGTAAACAACAAAACCTGCCCATTTCTAAGCAACAAATCAATATGAATGTAAAATTCTCAGGTGTTATATCCAACCCACTGACTGGTAAAATCAAAATGGATCATTAAAACATAAATAAACAACTCTACACTTAAAAACACTTTATATATAACTTGCCCTTTAGCCTTTTTTATTTGACTTTGCTTCAGTTCTCTTCACCACACTATGGCCCTCATAAAGCACTTAGTACATAGACATGCCTGTGATGCCTCCACCTAAAGGTAGAGATGAAGATGTGTGGGTCAATCGATAAGCTGTTGGTAGTCTACATAGGAGCCCTGTCATACAATCATTGGGCCGATCGCTACGGGGAAGCGAGTAAATTTGTCCTGTCATTGACTGAGTGTAAAGCAAAAAGAGGGGAGCCAGGGGTCGAGCTGATATCAGTATTCTACTCACGTCCCAGCCAACTCCAGTCATGCAAGCACCCAAACAACATGAAAGACAACACAGCAGGAAGCTTTATTGCCTCCATCTAGGTTGGTAAAAATAGTGGGCCATAAAAAGCATAAAAAAGTACACCTGTTCTAAAAGACCTCCTACATGTTAGAATGGTTTCATTCCAACACAATATCTTTGATTGCAAACACTAAAGTGCCCATGAGTCCCCAAACCAGTGACACTGAGTGTATCTTATGTTCTCTATTTCTGTCTAAGATCTTACATTGCGTATTGGTAGTCTCGGTACGCCATAGTAGCGCAACTTTTCTTGTTGAGTACTGTAAGGCCAAAGGCAATATCACTCAATTCCCCTATAAATTTTAAAGTTTTGCTTTTCTTATTGTGAACATGCTGTTGATATGGGAATCATGATTACTTTTGCCGCTCATCAGCAGAGGACATACTGACACTGAAATGCCTATTTTTGAGAAAACATTTTCAATAATCAACCTCCCCTGTCTCTTTTTGGTCCAAAGCTAATCCCTTGGCTCATTCCTCTCCTCATACTATCTCAAACCTCCATGGCTCAATACGTATCTTCCCCTGTTATCTGGTCCTGTGTCCGTTCCTTTCTCCTCATCCCCTGACCCTTCCACCTCCACTAGCTTCTGCTGCTGGCCCATCATTACTCCTCTTTCAACACTCATCTTTCTGAGGCTATAGTGAATTCCTGGCCACAACAGTGCTATTCTGCTGCCTACTAATAGAATCTCTCAGTGGCTCTAATGGATCTGTCAGAATCTCCCTGAGCACAGGAGAGTAGATAGATTGATATGGAGAGCCCAGAAAAGGGGACAAAGAGAAACCGACCAATGAGAGATTACGAGATGGCAACAAGAGCAAAGGGGGGCTCTCGACACTTTCACCTGGGCTTTGGAAAGTCGCAGTGCAGCAGCTCCTCTGACACCACCAACCAGTGAACATATGGTCAGGTAGAAACATTGTTACTCAGGGCCATCCAATTGTAACCCTAGATAAAAAAAATCACACATGTTGCATTCCAACACCGCCATGCCATGCTTAATTAGTACCTTTTCTAATTTGCCATTTCTAAAGTCAAGAGAGCCTCAGGTGGGATACACCCTGGACAATGGCCAGTCACAGGGCTGACATTTAGAGACAGACAACCAGTCACTCTCACATTCATTCACTAGGGGCACTTTAGAATTGCCAAATAACCTAAACATGTCTTTGGACGGTGGGAGGAAGCCGGAGTACCCGGAGAGAACCCACGGTAACACATGGAGGACATGTATCCTCACAGAAAGACTGGAGTTGGCCGAGATTGTTTGAGTTAGCCGGGTTTTGAACTTACAACCTTCTTGCTGTGAGGTAGGAGTGCTAACCACTCTGTCACTCCAATATAGATTTTATGCCCAATCCTCTGCCCCAACCTTATAGGTGTAGTAAAAGTCTATATTTTAAAGCAGCACCCACTGCACCGAGGACTCTTTTTGTTACATCATGGATAAAATGGAAGTCTCTGTTCTTCATTCACTGGATCAGCTCTTTGCAACACATGGCTTACATCAAATTGCCTTTCTCTGTGCAGCTCATATTTACAGCGCTGTGTTTCAAACTTACCATTATCTGTGGCGATGAAGACTGCTGTGTACTTATTGTCATGAACGTAATGTGACTCTCGGTCCAATGAGGCTGAAGTGTTGACAATTCCTCTGACGGGGTTCACACTTAGCCAGCCTGCAGGGTCTCGCAAAACAGCATACCTGTCATAAAGTCAAGAAAAAGAAGATTACTTTAGTAGGTTATACTGTAGGTTGTGGGAATGACAGATGAAAAAATGAATGATGAAAATGTTTAAATAGTTTTGTTGTATGTGCAGGACTGGTCAAGCTTTGTAAATTCTGGATATACAAGCAAACCTACCATAGAACCCAAAGTCACAGTGTCCTTGGCCAGAAAATAGCACTGAGAGGTGGCAGATGTTGCATTGATAAAACAGGGGCATACATTTTTATTATGATACTTCCTAAAGACTTACAAAAGCTATGTGTTTAGAACATGTTTTTGAAATGTTTTCAGTCAATATGTTTCTTTCTGCTTAAATCCTATGTCTGCTGTGTAGGAGTAGTTTGACACCTCCACTTGCTTTGGTTTTGACTTTTAGAACCATAATAGTTTAGGCTTCCCTGATGAATATTAGTTTTATTGTCTTGGTAGTTTTTTTTTTTTTTTTTTCATAATTACCGCAGGGTTGCTACCACCCAAGTGTATTATATTCTAGTCAAATTGTGCCAACATGTGTGAAATAACTTTCACATTCCACTGTGCTTTCACAGACTGCAGCAGCTGTCTGAGTGACCTTGGGCATAGCATACAGCAAATATTGGAAACTATCAGACTGGCTGAAAATTCTCAACCCCAGAAATAGGTGCTCTAAGCAAGTAAAGGTGAGGAAAGAAAGAATACTAACAAATAAATTTAAAAAAGATTAATAAATTCCGTGCAGTTTTAAGTACACTATGAATTCAACCTTTTGATGACTGAATTGATTTGACAAAAGCTCTACTGACCCCGCTCTATTGACTTTATAATGTGAAGTGAGTATTTTGGATTAACACATACTTTGTCAGACATTGGGTTTGCATTTTAAGAGCATACTTGGAATAAGTTATTTTGGTTTTGTAAACCATTGGAGTACTTAAGAGGTTATAAACAACATCATACAGTTTGTATTACAATAATGAAAGTATAAAATGAAATCACAGAGAGCCTCCTTTTGATTTTATTTGAACAACCAGGCCATCATAGCCTTAAATATGATTTTAAAAGTGGATTGTGACATACAGTAGGATGGCCTACACAAACACACATAAAAATATATGCAAGAGCTTTAGTATGATGCATTTACAAAAAAATATTCTGAGCATTTGTTCGAGGACCATTACGCACACACATACAGTTAAGTTTTTAAAATTTAGACACAGCTTACACATACAACCACGCACACCCACAAATCTATATAGGTACAGTTCCTTTACCACAAGGCTGCTCTTTGCCAAAGTACTCAGCAGTAGACAAATTGTCTCTGAAATAGAGCTCTTCAGCTAACAGAGCGCAACAAAGCCTTGGGAAATGGCTTTGCAATCAACCCCTGCTCACACCTTTCCCCTCTC
Source organism: Neodontobutis hainanensis (assembly GCA_024349245.1). Taxonomy (NCBI): domain Eukaryota; kingdom Metazoa; phylum Chordata; class Actinopteri; order Gobiiformes; family Odontobutidae; genus Neodontobutis; species Neodontobutis hainanensis. The sequence goes on from JALDNG010000015.1 coordinate 8,720,836, forward strand.
GCTCTCACTCACACGACTTTCCCCACCTCTGATTGCAACTGTTAACCAACAAGCTTCACTGTAACAAAAGACCCCCTGCTCCAAGGTTAAATCTGCTGTTAATATTAAGACATTTATCACCATACATGGCTTTATTCCACAGATTCTTCTCTTCCGCTCAATGCACTCATATACCATAAAGAGATAAATGGAATATGAACACAGCCAAGTTCACATATTAGCCTCCATTTGTCTTGATCACTCAATGCGCAATGCCACAGACAGCGTGCTTTGTGATTTTTGTTCAACACTAGATCATCATATTGGGGCAGACATGCAAGGACACAAGACTTATGCAGCTTTAACGCTGATCCTCAACATCATGAACACATGTTTTACAGCACAGAGAGAATCCCTTGGTGTGCAGTAAAAGAACTTCAGAGCTATAGTTTTGAACCTGTATAGATATAGTTTCTATCTTGTCCACTGTAAGCTGTTAGGTAACAATAAGATGAGTCAAGGCCAATGTTCCTCCTCTTTGTACAAACATAGGGACAGTCCATTAGAGCCTTTAAAAGGGCAAATTAGAAAGCCATTAAAAAGCCATTAGGAATATTCATATCTAGTAATATGAGTTTATCTCTGAAAGCAGACAAAGTCAAAACAAATCAGTCAACAAATGAGACAGCACAGACCCAGTCATCACCATGTCCCCATTAAAATGCAAATACACGTCCCACACGAGCACAAAGCAAAAACACAACAAGAAATATAAAAGCTACAGCTTAAAGCAAAGGGGGACTTGAGTTCTGCTGGCAGTGAGAAAATAATAGTCGGTAGATATTTTTGCTTGTTTGGCAGAAAGATTTAAGTTCCACATTGTGACCCCATTGAAAGGAGGTCAGGTTTTTGCACTCTTGGCTGAACTGCCACAGCTGCACCCTTAGGGGCTACTGTAGGCATCAGGGATTGAAGAATTTTTGCATTGTATTCGAGATAACATTCTCAGGGTACATTCAGACTAATATATTTTCATTTGAAAACTGAGCCATGAGGACAGTTAGGCCAAACTTTTGGTTGTCTGAATATTGGAACTAACTTGTTGTCAAGCATACAAAAAACAATTGGAAAAATCCTTGTCATTGTTTTGAAAAATATGTTTTATCCTAGCATGGCCTGTCATCCTATTCTTTTCTCTATCTGGTCTGGTTCCTCTTGGTTTGAGTTTGATTTCCAGAGGGCGGAACAAATGGATGCAGATTGTACTACTGAAAGTGGATAGACATAAAAACAGAATTCAGGGGCAGTAGAATGTGAATGTGTTTGTACGTAGACACCAACACAATTTGAAAAACATACAACAAATCAGAAAACCTTTTTAAATTTGTATTGAACTATTTGGGTTGTATTGAACTTGATTGAAGTCGTGGTTAGTGGCAGAGGTTAAACAGTTCATCTTAAAAACCTGCTGTTTAACTTCTCTTATTTATCACCATTCCAGTTGTACTTACTTAATGCTTTAATGTAATAATTTGAAGAAAATTATATTTATTTGATAGTTTATATTGATGTTTTAATGCAGAAGAAGAACGTAATAGATCTGTTGAGACAGACAGGGTTTTTGATCTCACATTTGTTTTCATTTGATTTGAAACAACTCTCAGGGATTTGGCAGAATCTGGGATTAAGAGGCTTCCGCCCACTTGTAATCCAGTTACACCACGAGCCAAATGCTGCCTTATTTGTGTTTGTATGAGTGTGTTTGTGTGTCAACTGCAGGTGTGGGTGGGATACACAGAAAAAGAGACAATTTGCAGCAAGAGCTAATTTAGAACAAGAATAAAAGCCCAGCAGGCAGTGGCACAAAGGGACGCTCTTTGGTTAAATGCACATGTTGCCCTTGTTTGTTTGCAATCACCTTTGTTAAATAGTGCTGATAATAGTGGTGTTAAATACAAACAACTTTGGGAGATGAACTGTGCATGCTTAAAAAGGTCTAAACTCTCCCCGAGTGCAGTGTTTGGTTTGTAGTTTTAATGGTGTTCAATGAGTGAACTGGTGCCGTATCTGACTATGCTTATTAACATATTAAGTTCTTTACACCTCCATGCACAACCTTGTCTTCTTCTCAGAAAATCAGCATGATCTTGAGAAAATGTTCACTTGGTTGTTTATTGAAGCAGGAGGTTGTAAAATAATAAGGGTGATTTTGTGCTTCATTTAACAGTCTGTGGACAGGACAGGTTATTGGATGTCAGGATGTTGGAGTTGAACTACATTTTTCATATTTTTTTATGATGAGAATTCCTGTTTTGTGGAGAGACCACCAAAGACAGAGTTCGGGACAGATTTCCTGTGCTCAGTGAAATCATACTATCAAAGTTTTGTTATGCAGAGTATGTAACGACTTTCAAACCAGGCTTAAAGTCTTATTGTGACCAAAATTAACATCTAATTGAAGCATTTGAAAACTATTTATAGTGAAAGCTACCTAAATCTCTGCAGAGCATTAAAGTAACCAAGGAAGACAGTCAAAGCCTAAAACTGCCAGAGATTACTTTTATACCACAGTCCTCGGTCCATTATCTCTGACATGGTTTGAATTATTTCTTTCAAATGATGTCTAAATTGATCACAAACTCCAGCACTCTATCAGCTCTCCCAGTCAAAACAGCCCCAACTAGAGCACATGAAAACTCCTAAAGCCCAACTCCCGAGTTCATCCATCACTTCTTAAAAGCCGATGCGTTTTCTGCTGTGTCAGGCCCTCGCTAGTTTCCAGGGGTGTGATAGATATTCATGGCCTCACCTCCCACTCCAAATATGCATCATTAGGTTTCAGCGGGAGGCAATATGGGCTGACTGACTGGTGGGGTCATGCATGTGTACTGGCTTTACCATCACTTAGAGTTAAATTAGACTGGAGTTATAAATGTGGGGCTCCTAACCTTAAGAGTCTCTGTGGAGCTGTGGCACAAGATTTTGTGGTAAAAAAAAAATAAACATGCTAAAAGATTCCTCCTCCTATGTGTTTAACTTTAAATTGCAGGAAAAAGAATTACTCTTTTGTTTGTGGGTTGACCTAATATATTTAAACTAAATCAAAATCCACATTTTTGCAAAGTTCATTATCCACACACCTATTATCACAGTGTTGCAGACTTGGCTTCAATTTTTTTTGTTTGTGTTGTTTAAAGGCAGATAATGCATTATAGTATGGTCAGTGTAAACGCCGGTATCTTCTGTTTGGTTTGTTAAAATGCCGAAGCTGCTATTGAGGTAAATTGTGTCAAACAATGTAGACAACAAATTTCCATATTTAAACCAGGGAAGGACAGGATATTTGACCCATGATCAATTGCTGTATACAGAAAATGATGTGGCAATAGAACTGACTTAGAATAACAACAGAGCTGCCATTTATTGTCCAAAACATCCTCCACAACCCTGTCACAATAGCCTTATCATTGATGTGTTAGAGAATGGGTCTGTTGGTTTATTATGAACACTGTAGTAATCCAGTAGTATTGCAGTTTCTCTATGTTATGGCCCTAGTGCCACCTGACTGTATGCTCTCTCAATAGAAAGAAGAAGTCGGTCGTAGGTCATTTTATTATAAAGCCCCCCCTGACTAGAATAGGTGGCCTTCTTGGTTCAGATCTCTAACTTCATTTCGTCACTTCAAGTCATTCATGTTATTTGTTTTCTGTATTGTTTGTACAGATTATTTTATTTTACTTTATGATGGGCAGTATTCAAAAACATCTACAGCTGAGATGATCTTGGGGTGCGAGCGAGTGCTATTATGTTGTGAATTTTTGTACTGTGTGTAATGTTTATTATTTTTGATGTTTTATGTTTTGTGTTTTCAAATTCAATCAGGTGGCCTCCAGCTGAGTGGTGCACAGGTGCCCGCTAGCTTCACTTACCTTCACTTCTTTTCACCATCTTCCCTGTTTTTCATTCCAACTATTATTACTGAGCCCTAACGACACCTTGACAAGCCCAGCATGTTGCAGCAGTGTTCGGTACATAAAGGTTGTGAGACACCATGTTAGTGGGTGTCAGGAGGGACATTGATCTATAGTGGCATTATTTCCCAGTCAAATGCCTTGTATCAATTAGAGTTATTTTAATTTTATTTTACAGCGCAGCCTGTTGGCCGTGTTAATGCCACAACGCTCCATATTGTACAACAGTCTGTGCGCTGGACAGACCTTCGTACTGTGGCGCTGTTTTAGGAAACACAAACTCAAATTTTAGTGTAAGTATCAGCAATATTTTCATCTTGCAAATGCACAGACACTTCGCAAATATAGCACACAGCACATTTTTTTTCTCTTCACTTAGTCCATTTTTTTGATCTACACGCACTGCTGCATCTCACTTTATCTGTCTATCACTTTCTTCTTTACTTCTTGTGCCAGCAAGATCTTCCGGTGATTGCAATCTAACTTAGTGCGAGAAATGAGACGGCACAGAGCCAATGCTAATAGTCTGTTTCTATCAGAGTGTTGCCGAGTGTGTGAGCCATAGATATGAGGACATCAATCAAGAGACTGTAAAAGAACAGACGCTGCCCTGGCTGGTGTTTGGCCAGAATGACTGAACGATTTTTCCAAACTTTTTAGGAGAAAAGCAAGACAGGGGGACCGAATCTCGAAGTGGGGCAAAGTTGGAAGAATGATATAAGAAGAGGGATCAAGAACAGAGATAAGACAGGGGCATAACACGGGAATTGTTTGAGACTGTCCTTCCTATCTGTATACTGTTGTGTACATTTAGTCAGTCACATTTAAGAAAGAAGATAGAAAAAAATGGAGTCCAATGTTTTTGAGCTTTGACACGACTGTGATTTACACTGTGATGAAAATTTGTTAGTATTATTATTAGCATATTAAATTGACAAAAATATTAAACAATATAGTGTATGGTTTGCAGCAGACCTGAATGCAGTAGAAAAAAACACAAAACAAACAAAAGGGGCAGTGAGTCACTTGGAAACAAACTTGAACACTTACATGGTGCGGTTTTTCATGGAAGATTTGTTGAACTTTTTTGATAGTGTGCACACAAGATGAGTACCCCTGCTTATTTGCTTTCTTTTTATTTATTTTTTATACAGCTGTTGCAACTTGCAATAGCTTGTCCATAATAACTACTTCTTGCTTATTGCAATGTCTGCCCTCACTGAAAGAAATGTGTTTATTGTATGGTAAAAAGACAAAGAAAAGGCTGAAAAATATTGACAGTCCTACAAGGGAAAGGTCTTTTAGTATTTAATTCTGGAATAGAGCTTTTAAATACGATATAAGGAGGATATGGAGGTCACAAAGTAAAAAAGAGAAACAGAAAAAAATATATATATTTGGATTGTGGTCATTGTGTCTGGAAAATAAGTGGCTCCTTTGCAGACAAAAACCTATGGTCAGCTGCTGAGAGAAGGATTTTCACTTTTAACCGAGCGGAGTTGCCCAGTTTGGGCCAACCATTGCTTGGGGCCATGTGAACAAATTACCGGCGTAACACCTGCTCTTATAGCAGGCCTGTATCAGCACAGTGCAGTGGGTCCATTCAGGGGAAAATGGATGTGACAGCAACGAGAAGGAAAAGTAAACGTAAGTTCATGTCACATCAATCCCCTGTCACAGGCTCCAGCTCCTTCTGAGAGTCAAGTCGTTTTTCTGAAATACACCAACCAATGGAAGCTAGTGGCATATGATATACTCTATGTATTTGTGTCTATTTGTTTATGTATTTGTGAGTGAAGACATTCCATTTGAGGTGTGCATAATTATGAAAGAGTAATCAGAAGTCATACATGCCTTTACAATAAAGAATATCATTAGCACTGATTGGGCATAGGTACAATTTTTTTTTATTTTTATTTAATTGCAAATTTTTACACTTTAGAAACTTTGGAGGACATGCTCTTAAGGTGTTATTATAAGAAACACATATTTCCTTGATAATGAGTTTGGGGTGATTGAGTTCTAATGAAATAACTGTTGCCTGGTGAGGGTGCTGATTAAATATGGTATTTCAATTCATTTGTGAAACTAACATTTAGAGAGTAATAAAAGATCCTTGCTGCGCTGGTGTCTATGACTCAACACGTGATTAAAGAGAAAAGTAAGAATAAACGAGAATGTATTGTTAGAACAAGACCTTTTCTTTATAGAAAAAAAAAATTAAAATCCTTTGCCATATACAAGTCCTCGTCTGTATTTCAAAAAGAAGGGGAGTCCTTTTTCATGCCTTCTGCACCAAAAGCAAGCAACTAAAATGAACAATCCTAAATCAAAGTTGAGCAAGTGCAAGACCTATATTTGATTTACCTTTACACAAAGTTATAAACCTTCAAAGGTCCACTTGCTGTGCTCAGCCTCTCTAGTGTTGTCTGTAGTGGGCTAGGTAAAGTGTAAAAGGGGCTTGCTGCCAATTCCACTCAACAACACAAACGCTACTGAGCATGGAGAACAAAGACCTACTGTGTGGTCTCAACAGCAACAGTGGTGAGTGAAAAGAGACTGCAGATAATCAAAGACAAAAATGACAAAAAAAAAAAAGATTTGCATTGTCAGTATTTGGCAGAAACATAAGTGTGAGCAAGGACAATCCTTTGACACATGAACGCACAGTGAAGGCGTCACAGCCAAAGACAAGCTCTGATCTGCATATTCGCCATACACACTCACTAAAACCGGTCACCAATAAGTGTAACATCATTTCCATAAATTAGCAAGCTTGAGTAACACAACACAGACAAAAAAGTTATTATCATAATAAGGGTGCAAAATAGCACCTCTTTGCTTCCGTTGAAAACCATAACCCTGTAATTAACAGCAAGAAAAGCAATTTGCTTTTGCTTGGTAGCACAGCATCCCTCTCTGCCTGTTTGACTTGGCATCTTTTTAGATTATTTTAATTATTTTCTGGCAAACTCATGCTATGACTAAAGACTCTCCCAGCCTCCGCACATTTTACCCTTTTTCATCCCCTCGCTGCTTCAATTTCCTTCATCGCCATTAGTTTTGGCTTTCCATCAGCTGCAAGAAACAAGAAACACATCTAAACATCTGATTGGCCTCTAATCAACCCCTCACTTTGCAGAAGACGAGTGAAACAGATTGAGCAGAGTATGACTCAGCTAGAGCAAAAACCTTAAATTATATCCTGAAACTTCTTCCCTTTCAGACACAACACTGCTTTGTGGAATCCAAGTGTTGATAAACCATTTTCTCACATGAGGGGTATGTCATCAAGGAATGTGATAAGAACACTCATTTTTATTAAGAATGCAAAAACAAATCTCCTGTTTTTTATTTGACAATCTTAAACCAAATTTGTTATTAACTTTAAAATGACCCTGAGAATTTACCACAGACAGACAATTACATACTAAATGCATTTTATAATGTCTGTGGCCACTAGTGCTAGTAGTCTCTGTAGACCACAATGTAGAAAGAAACGTCTGAAAGATTGTGACTATTTTGTACTGTGTATACATCCTTTTAAAGATGGGAGCACAACACCTTTTAACATACATAGTCAAAATTACAATTATATGTTTAACTTTAAAAAACCTTACTTGAAACTTTCTACTGTGAACAGTTTAGCACCAAGGACAGCTACATTTGTTTCCTTGTATTGTTTGCTTTTATTAGCGCTTTATGCTTTACAAGTTGCTGCTAAAACATAATGTCAAATTGATTATTATGGCCTTTATGCAATGGAAAAGAATGGATGGCTTTTTAATTATTGAAGAATACATTTGCAAGAATAATGTGTTGTTTTTTTTAAAATGATACATATGCAGCAGTAAACACCTTCAGGACAAAAGTCTAAAAACATAAGCATAACCCTGATGATGAAATGATTTCATTGATTTGTTCTTTAAAAAGGCAGACTCTGGAGTAAACTTTTCTTTCTTTTTTGAAACTTTTCTTTTTTCTTTTTTCTCTCCTGCTGAATTTGAGGTATGACCGGGTAAGTAGGTAAATTTTTAATATGATCAGAGAGAAGGAGACACAAGTGCTTTTAGGCAAAATCCATTTTGTTGAGAGATGCAGTCAGCGTAGGTGTGCACTGCTACATTGAACTTTGGATAATCTTTGAATAAGTGAGCAAAAGCTCCCTATTCAAATATTTTAAGATACTGTTGCATACATTAAAGAAAAGCATGAAAGCAGAGAAAGATTTTATTATGTATTTGTTATACTTATGTGTTAGCAACAATATCTTTTTAACCAAATATAATTTCTGACTCTAGTCTGCTGGTATTTTTATTGCAATTTATTGCTCATTTATATATTCATATTTCACTTAGTTCTGTTAGAGGCTTATCCCAACCACTGTAGGTCTTAGACAAGGAACACCCTGGACAATGGCCAGTTAGTCACAGAGCTGTCATTTAGTCAATCCATAAAGCTCTACTACCTGATTTCATTTCTGCCTTCTCTGTCTCAGACTCCACTCTCCCCCAAAACCGGCCGAGGAACCTCTCCTGCTTTTCCCACAAAATTTATTACACCAAACTGAAGTTTAGAGCTTACTTTAAACATCAACTGCATGGTTAGTGTTTATCTCCGCCTCTTCGTACATTACTTTTTGAATTAAATTGACAGTATTTATCTTCACATTACCTCCCTTTTCTCTGTTTTTGGTTTTTCTTTTTGTCTGGTTTGCTGTCTTAAAAGACATTCAGCACTGGAAATACACTTTCTTCCTGGAACATTACTGGCAAGCCGGTGTAGACCAATAAAAAGCGCTCCTTTTGTGGACATGTGATTGGTTTCCTGTGCAGTTCTCATCTATTGAAATCTTTTATAATAAACAGTAGATGGCATCATTAAGCCTGATTTTACAGTATACTATTTGTGATCGAAACATTTTCTCCAAATAGAAGAAAAACAAAAAAAAAAAACAAAATCAGGTACAGTAATAAAGTTTAAGAGCTGTGGGATCTTAAGAGAGACAAATTCAAGTTGTCTTTACTGACCCTTTATTTGTGTTATTAAAATGGATGAAGGTCAAAAGTACATCTTTTAACCATGATCCTTAAATTTCTGGCTGCGTGTTATCTTCCTCTCATGTAACACACTCTCTTTCATTCTCCCACCATTGCTGCTGGTTACAGACAGGGGGCCAATTTCTGCCAGATCTAAGGTGAGACCATTGGCTGCCCTTGCTCAGGTCAACCTTTGTAGCACTCCACTCTTTCCTCTGTCGGTTCATCTATTCGTCCGTCTGTCTGTCTCACATGCTCCATCCTTTTACCTTGGCTTCTTAAAGCACCCACTGAGTTTTCATGCCTGACATTCCATCTTCTCATCCCTCTGCTTTTAAGTTCCTTCTCCTTTTAACTTGAATATGACCAGAGTGAGAAGTGAGAGTAGACAGGTATCTTCTGAATAATGGATGCCCAAACTGTTTGAAATTCTTGCTATTTTCAAAGCACGGAGCAGAAAACAACTTAAATGTGTTCGGTGGGAGAAGGGGAAGTCAGCCTGTCGACCTCTCGGTTCCAGCTAAATGCACAGGTAAGTGAAAGGTATATGAACTCCAGCTATACCTCAAACTAAAAGCACATTTTCGAACCATTCTCAAAGTAAAAGAACACTCCACAGGGAATTCTACAAATACAACTTTGATTTTTTTTCTGGTAAAAGCTTTGAATTGAATAGAATTAAGGCTAGTAAATGAGCATACAACTGTGAGGAAGTTGGTAGGAGAAGAAAACCCAAGAATTAAAAGTTATCATCATTGTCTGACTGTTGTGTTGGATATTGTAGGTGGTGTCTGCAGCCACATTCAACTACAATCAATTTAACTGCCTTCTTAACCCATGTGACTTTCTCTCTAGTCTCAATACAACACATACTGAATAGTTTTCAGCAACTGGTGGCTGGATATTACAGTTTAATTAGGTTTTAGTTCCGCACTTTTCACTTTCACTTAGCTGTCTGAAGTCTGAATATGGTGAAATAACTTCTCGGGAACATACAGAAGGTAATGTCTAGCTTGATAACTGACCAGAAAATAGAAAGTATGTAAGTAAGCATGCTACAGTGTTTCTCCATGAGTCAGAAATGTCCTTGAGTTAAAAAGACAGCCTTACTTTTTTGAGAGAAAATAGTCTCTTTTCCCCATTTGGCATTGATTACTTGTGTAAATAGTTACTCAGCAACTGATGAGAGTCCTGACACCAGGAAAGGGAGCTAATTCAATTAGGCAAACTTTGTTAATGACACTTTAGATTATGTGCTTCCTCTCAAATTGGCCCAATGAGCAGCACTGAGAGGCAAGATTGGATTAAAAAGACATATCAGTGTAAACTTTCTGAATAAACTTTTAAATTTACTGGTGATGCCTGGATTTACTTAAGTCATGAGCATACACATGAAGGAAAACACAAATATGCTTTTTCACACATTTTCTCTAGAACTCAAAACCTCTGTCCACAATTCCATATTTTCTGTAAAGCTGGAAACATATTTCAGCAAAAATATGAGACAAATATTAAATGCTTACACTAAATACTGAGCAAAAAATATGAAATTTATTGTAACTGTCCAATAGTATTGGGACGTGATAAATATTTACAATGACTTTGGATCTGGATCCTGTATCTTTGCTTTTGGGCTATACAGACAATGTTTGACGGTAGGACATTCTCCCAAGCTGCGCGGAGAAAACATTTTCCAGTGTTGAACTAGCATTAGACCCCACTCAAAATCAAACTGGCACAAACTTGTCCTGAAACTTTGCCCCTTGGAATACCTCACCTCTGTTCTCCATTCCAAAAAGGACGCCTCCGTTGTTGAGCAGCACTGTGGAGGACTAATTGTGGACATTTTTCTTTCTTTTTTGTTTCTCTATTTTTGGACCTGTGCTGACTTTTTGTTGGTGTGTGTTTGTCTTTGTTGTAATTTGTTAAAAAGTTTAAAAAAATAAAAAAAAAATCTATGAAAAAAATAAATGAAAAAGCGGGACGAGAGATTAACTGGGGAACATTTGAGTGAAAGTCCTGTGAACGGTGATGGATAAGACAAGCTCTGTTGTTGCTTCTTTTTTTCTGCCACTACCAAATTAAATCACTGCTCTTTCTGCCCCTCGGCATTGTTTTAATTAACTTTACTTAACATTTGAAAAACAGCCCATTATTAGTCCTCTCCTATGTTTGTTGCAGAAGAGCGATGTTGTTTGAAATGTGTCTTTTTTATCTTTAGGATTTAATTACATCTCCTCCACAAGATCTTTCCCTTCTCATCATGGTTGTTATGAAAGAGAATGAGAAAGGAGACTAGCAATGAGATCATTAAAGACAGCCAGACCATTTCGCTTCATCCAAGTCTGGCCTACTTCAAAGTGTTTGTCTGTGCAACATCTTTCATTTATTTATCTGCTGAAATGTTACGCCCTGTTAAGAAAATACTGGTTATTTTTACAACCATAGGCTAAAAAGGTAGAGGAAGGCTGTCTAATAGCGTGGCTAATGAGTTAGACCTGATTAACCTATGTTTCTGGTTCTGCCTAGCCGTGGGCTAGAAAACACATAAGTGGCAAGACATTTTTTTTTTACCTGATTTATCACATGCAGGACTTCAAACAGCTGCATAATGTGAGGTTTAGGCCAACAATTAGCAATAAAGTATACAATAATATGTTTATGGATGAAAGTTTGGTGTGGGTAAAAGTTACATAAAGAAGTAGCATACGGTTCATAGACCATGTTTGTCTAACAGGCTAGGTTCTTACTCAAACTTTTACTCGCCATGTCTGGCCTTCTTCCACAGTCCAAAGATATGCATGGCTGGGTCAGTTGATATCTCCAATTTGGCCAATAAAACTGAAAAAACACACTGACGTACTTGTTCAAGCTCCATTTGATTGTTTATGTATTTAATTCTTGTGGCATTAAGAAAACCAATTACAATTTTAAGACTTCTCTTCTGATTGTTCCTGTAGCGCTCCACAACAGCAATGTGCAAACCTAGCTAGGGTTTGCTTAGCAAGATGAACAGCACCACAAGACAGCAGGGGTGTTTCTATTTTTATTTATTTTGTTTAGTAAGTCATCTGAGTTACCCTCTGCAATCTCTAACTTTCCTGTGATATTTTCCAACAAAATGCAACTAGAAATGTCTCAGAGGCAAGGACAATATTGCTTTACACAATCTGTAGTTTCTTATTTCAAAATGTTATCCAACTGAATGTTCTGATGGCTAAACTAGGATTGTTAATATTTTAGCTTTTTCCATTATGTTCCTAAAATTCTATAGACCAAACCTCTTTCTTTAGTTTTACAAATGATGAATTGAGTCTAGTGTGGTAGAAAATTCCATTGCTCCTTTCATTAGAGTTTTTAATCCTGCCTGAATGAAGTCAGACTCTCCTTGTGGGTCAAACTGTTGTCCAGAAATGTCACACATGGTCGATTTGCATAGGTTTAGGAAGGTAAATGCCCACTGCAATTATTATAATAAATCACAGGAGAACTCCAGGTCACAATAGTCCTGTGCAAATAGGGTTTAGCTGATTAATGTAATCCAAATGTTTCAGAGTTGACTTGCTCAAGCAAATCCAGCAACTGGCTATTTGGACTCTCAGGAGGTTTTCAAGAGCTGTTTTATGATGAAGAGGGCTCACAAAAGACTGTAATGTAAAATGTTCAGAAGCCCATTTATGGGCATTATTCCCTGCAGTGTGTGGTTAGAGGCATTTAGTTTACGTGAGTGGAACAGCTCAGTGACACTTTTAGCAGGACACAAGACGGTTTGTAGGTTGCTATACCATAGATACAGTATTGGCAAATTGTTTTAGTTTTACAGCTTTCATATACATACATACAACATAGAGCTACATTACTGTATTATACATTTTAGCCACCTCATTCTGAGAGCAGAGTCCAATTAAAAGTGTAAAAAGCTGTTTTTGTTAAATGTTTGCTATATTGCACATACATTTAAAAACAATGCAGACAATTTTCTTTTGAGCATATGCCAGTGTTTTTGTTTTTTTTTAGAACATTTTTCCTGTGTGTTTTTGTTTTTGCGCTCTTTGACCAGTCACCGCAGTGATTCTGGCAGTGATTCTAGTGACTTCGGGCCTTTCTGTATGGAGTTTACATGTTCTCCCCGAGTCTGTGTGGGTTTCCTTTGGGAGCTCTGGTTTCCGACTGCCACTAAAAACATGTACAATAGATCCCTATGGAGCCAGGAATCCCCTCCCACTAACTGGTTAAATCAAGGTCAAATAAAATTAAAGTTTTGTTGTGAATTAACTTCTACTTTAACTTACAACTTTGCTATTTACTGATTAAGACTTTACATGTTGCAGCTCCAGTGCCTAACACCAGTGTATAGGTCTACAGACTAGGCCTGAGGGATGTGTCGATTGCGGTCTAAAATATATAGGTTTTGAGGGCACTGAGTGTTTGTGATCCCAACCAGTCAATCCAATGGATCTTGTTCCACCTCAACGCCATTTGACCTCACCATCCCCAGAGATGCCCATACAGACTGCCAATAAGACTGAAGGCTAAAACGATACCTTCCACTTCTGCCTTGTATTTATTCTGTGCACACTTCATCCAACTCTGTCCTCGACCTGTCTGTGGGTTACTGTCAACTGCTGACACTTCAAACGGGAAAAATGTCATCGGATGAAATGACAACAGCCGCAGACAAGACGTAATAAACACAAATGTACTCTACACATGAGAGGAGCACAACAGGAGCGATAAAGTTAGAAAGATGCTGGTCGAGGCTGTCTCGAAAGATGAAGCACAGATGAAAAGCACAGAGCACCTCGTGGATATGGAGTTAAAATCCTTGGAGGCTTTTAGGAATTAGATGTTAATACAACTGATGTGAAAGAACTGGGCCTACAAACCTTAAAATACATGGACGTAATGGGCTGTCTCCATGGTGAATGCATTGTTAACTCCCCTGAGAGTGTGCTTTACAATATGGAGAGGTTTGCAGAAGAGGGGCAGTTATGAAAAACAAACAGATGACAATTATGATGGCCTCCTTTTACCTGGGTGAGTAATAGTTCAGTTGACAATGAGAGAGTTTAGTATGCAGATTAGAATCAGAGAGGATGTGACAAACAACAGGGTTGATGGACAGGCCAGTGTGTGCAAGAATATAAAGGACAAATGCACGTAAACAGCGGTGTTTAATACTTCTTTATAACAGCGCTATAATAATGTATGTAGGTCAAAGATGGGATAAAAAAGCAATGAAACTGGTTTTATAGTGTCGATAGCTATATATGGTTTGGTTATAACACATTTTTGCCACCTAAAAGTGGAACTAAGGATTATAATAATAAATAAATAAATAATATTTTTAATTGTGGATTACACATATACTTACAGTTACTTAAAGAGTGCAGGACACTAGTCTCATGAAGTAAAGGCCTTTTATTGTCTTAGATATAACCTGCGTATCACAGATTTCACTTTCACACATACTGAACTTGTGACAAAAAGGAGTCCCTCAGATCTAGAAAAACACTGCCAAAAACTGAAGTAGAAAGACAAGCCATATCAGAGGTTACTAGAACCCAACCCTGCCATCCTGACCCACACACTGCACGACTCTGTAGAGCCATACGCCAAACAAGGAACGAATATTAACCAGGAAAGATTTATAATATTTATAGATTTAACCTTTCATTCATTCATTTTCTTCTGCTTGGTCCCTTTAGGGGTCGTGGGTGACACGAGCCTATCCCACGGACGTTGGTCTTGAGGCAGGGCACAAACTCAGTTAATTGCACGGGCTGACACTCTCACAGATCTATACACATGCATGTCAATGTCTTTGGAGGTTTTCTTCATGTAATTTACATTTTCATTAGCAAAATTATACAGGCACGTACATTGTAACACGCAGATTTTTGATTCATTGACCAAACTCTTGCCCTTTCTTGCATTTTATAGAGACCTTTAGAGGGATCTTTTATACATTTCTAAAGGCTTCATGGAATGGGTCTAGACTTCTACACAACATTAAAGACCCATAATGTTTGGCATTAATAATGTGTGGGTTTTACAGCACATAAAGCACCATCAATAAGCAGAGCAGTAAAGTGACAATGAGGAGGCTTTTATTTCCTGGGGTCATAATGATCCCCTTTAGTTTACTTAAATGTATTGTTACAGATACTCAACGAGGAGCGTGGAGAAATGAGTTTTAGGTGAGCATAAATTAGGTCTCAAGGCCCATAACTGCAATAATGACTTTTCCATCTCATAAAAGTTGGATGTTATATGTCTTCCTCTGGCACTGAGAGGGGTAGTTTTTTATTGTGGCACATAGTGAAACTAATAGCTTCCATGTTATGATGAGCTGAGAAGTTTATTCTATTTCTGTAAAAGAGTGAAAGTTAATGGCCTGCCCCTGTTGGTGACATCTGTTGACTAGGGTGAAGTCCTACTTAAAGTATGACTTCATCTTCATCACAAACTACCCAGGCCCGTGGCTAACGGCTATAAAATGAGGCATTTCCCATCCACAAAAGACCCTCGATTTCTGAATGACTGGATCCATAACCCATTTGAGAAACAATCCAAGTGGATCGGTCCTATCCGTGCGTGAGACCAACTGCTTGACATTGCAAATCACGGTTGGCCTGAAAACTATATTTGAGACAACTTTAAATGTCACAGCATTCTGGATAAAAATCAAGGCAGAACATCCAGGGATCGCAACAAATTGCTGGGTTCAAAAGTGGTCTGTGAAATTAAAAAGGTTGGGGACCCCTGACTTAAAGGACAACAACCACTCCCCACAATTTGACAACACTGTACATCTGCTTTAAGCCACATTTTAATTATTACATATTTATCTTGTCATTCAATAAATGAGTGAAAGTTTATTTCACAGATCCTTAGATGATTGCTGTTTTTGGGGTTTATTTTTAACGTAATGCGAACAAACCTGGATTGAATATAAACCTGAATGACAGATTCTTACCTGATGCTCTGTCCTTGAAAAATGTCTGGATCTGTGGCGTTGAGTGAAGCTACAAAGCTGCCCACAGGGATGTTCTCCATCATAGTCACTATGAGAGGATCCGGGAAAAACACTGGGCCTTCGTTGATGTCCAACACTGAAACGTGTACAGTAGCTGTGGAGCTGGGGCCATAACCTACTTCAGGAACTAGTGGGTCCTCGTTTTCAACTTTGATGAGTAGCGTATGGAACGCCCCTGTCTCATAGTCCAAAGGCTAATGACAGATATGTATGGAAGAAGATGGAACAAAAGAGGAAGATCATAGGGTGTAAAAAGGAGACGAGGGTAAATATACCTCACAGCTCAAAATGAAATGATCATGATTCACAACATACTTAATTATATACCTACTGTGTTACCTAATGGAAGATATCAATGCACTTCCCTGAACTGTACCTTGACAACTGACAGCATTCCCTCGTTATCATCTGGGTTGGTTAGGATCTCAAAGTTCTGCGTAGGATCACCGGTAATTATAGAGAAGATAGCTCTCCACGCCCCCGTAGCCGGGTCGTCTCTGTCGTCAACTGTCAGGTTGACAACTACACCGGTCGAGCCCTCATTCACGTACGCCTCGAACTGTTAACAGAAGACAAAACAGAGTTAAACATAGAAGTTCCATAGACACACACAAAGGTGAAAATGTTCACAGCATGTCCAGACTAATATGGATGGACCATTCGTAGACTTTAAGATTGAGCTGGATATTCTAGGGTTAGCTCACATTACCCAGCAACTAAACTATATTCACCCAAATCTGTGCATGTTTCAATGTGTGTTAGTGTGCACATGAGTGTGTTCAACTATTTCCGATTCTGTATGCAGTATTTGGGCTGATTGGTTTGCCTGTTGGGCTGCCCAGTGGCAAATTGGTTGTCGGTGTTGGTTTGATCATTTGGGGGCTATGTTTTTTTGTGTGTTTTTGTGGATGTTATTTTTATTTTTTTTGTGCTGCTGGAGTCTCCTCTTCCTCACACCGGACAGACTGCTACCTGTAAATTGGCCGTAGGAGTGACTATAAGAGCTACTGTACAAGACTGACTTAGTTTTGCGATTAAATGTAGGTTTTGTGTGTTTTTTTGTTTGAAAAAGTATTTTTTTGTTTGAAAAAGTGAAGAATAATACGTTCTGGCATTCAAATTGTGAATTAAAATCATCTAAGGTGGACCAAAATAACATACCAAATAGAACTCTTAACTAAAATGATATGCATTGATTCTAATCTGTGTCATTTTAGACTCATGTTGTGCGTTAGAGTGGGAACCAGGTGCTTGAGTATCAAAGGGGGAAAGTGTGAAAAGTAAACATAAGAGGATAATTGATGGAGACATTCACTTGGCACTTTGCTTTAAAGGGTGTTATTAGACCACTTCTTTCATCTTTCTCTGTAATTTTGTTCTCAGATTAAGTTGAAAGAAAAGAAAAAAAGATTTAATGGTGCAAAAAAATACAAATACAAAGTTATGTTGCTGCAGGTCTTGTTTTGAAAATCAAATGTAAATGTATAGTACTACTGCAATGGATAAGGATAGGTTTTTTCATATACTAAATCTACTAATGAGTACATTGTATTTTGGAGATGTTTGTGAGTGTTCTAGTCCCACAGTTCATTTGTGACGCTTGTTTTAGACTGGAATATGTATAGTCTTGTTTATTACATACAGCTCATGATCATTAGACAAAACAATATCAGCACGTGTAACCTGAGCTGAGACATCACCTTGCCAAAATTAGTTTTTTTTATCTGTCTACAGTAAAGTTTTTAAAGATTTTTATATTTTTATTTTTTTGTCAAAAAGCACTTTTTGTGACTTGAGAAAATTGAGATTTGCATTTGAACAAAAAGCCATTATTGAGCCTTTGGTGCCTCCATCAGATCCTGTCAAAGCACTGGCTCCTCAGTTTAAAAAACTCCAGTGAGAACAGAGCAGAAGAAACCATGTGTCAGGATCATTACGGTGTCAGAGCTTACAGTGTAATCTTTGAGACACAGAACACGCTGCTTAAGAATAGCACTGGTCCAGCCTAGATTACTGCTCCTCCTGTCAGCCCACGGTATTGTTGTTTCAGAGATTACCCTCTTACCGCCTTACACTGCCAGCCTCTGTGCATTTATCTCAACATGGACAAACATTGATTTCTTTTCTTCCCTTTCTATTTTTTTATTTAAAAGGCTGGCTGTGCAGTCATTTAGGGCACAGAATGAGAAACACAATGTTTTTACAGGAGAGATGTAATGTCAGTGGTAATTGTTGGTTTCATGGTTCTGGTTATATTTAATGGCAAACAAGATAACTTTTTTAACCTTATATTAACCATATTTTCAACATGTTTTCTGGGTAATGAGTTACTCAAATGTAAAACTTTTGCTTCCCAATGTGGCAAAATTCCATTGGCAGAATGTAAAAAGCTGGTATAGACTTATTTTATTCATTATCCCCCATAGGGGATGTTTTTTGATGTGGAAAACCAGAGTACCCGAAAGAAACCATAGACTGTAAATAAAATGGATTTAATCCGCCCATTGGTTCCCTTTTTACCGATACTGTCATTATGACAGGGCAATAAAATGGCGGTTACATCCGGGCTTTTCGGCTTTTACTTCATAGTAAAACAATAGTTTTCAGATAGCGTAAACAAACAAAATAATCAAAAATCCTTCCCCCAGAGTTGTCACGTAGTAAAAACTTAGCTCTAGAGACCGGAGAGATCTTTTGTACCAGGCTGTAAACATGATTTTTACTCTTGTAAAGTCGCCATTAGTTTTCTCCTTATATTTCCGCTGTTGGGAGTTACAATCTAATCCATTTACATTGTCATTCCAATAATAATCAAATCTATGCATGTCGCACAACTGACGATATTGTGCAGCCCAGCTCTGTACCATGTCATTTATGATGAACAGCATGGTGTGCTTTGCAACACTGTAAAGGTAGTGCTTATCCTCAGAATCACATTATGCTGCTTTATAGCGCTATGTAAATGTGGTTATTATTTGTGAGTTTGTTCTAAAGCACAAGACACAGAAGTGAAAATAGGTGTAAGTGCTCCTTATACAAGCTGCATGTTGCTAAATTGGAAATTAAAGAGCAATTGCACTATGCTTTTGGAAGAAGCCTTGAAACAGTGAAAGGCTATTTTTTTTTTATAAGCACCCACTGCAAAAAAAAAAAAAGACTATATAAAAACAAGGGCAACTCATTGAGATTCCACTGCTCATCAGCCTCCTATGGACATCAAACTGTGCATCAGACACACATAAATGCAGCATTTACAGGCTCTTTCATTGACCAAATCCACACACACACACACACACACACACACACACACACACACACACACACACACACACACACACACACACACACACACACACACACACACACACACACACACACACACACACACACACAGGCAGGTGGCCAGGTTGAGGTTTAATCATGTGGAGCAGTCATGCGCTGGCAGGAAATGCTCTATTCTGTGTGATGTGGCCACTGGGCCCCTGCCCTGCCACTGATAAGGCCCCCAATTCCACCTGGACCACAAAGCTAGCAGTCACCTGAAAGACTAGAAGTAATGACTGACTACTAGGCAGAGCTCCCAGCGCAAATGACTTAAACATATTAAAGAAGGAAAAGGGAAGATTGCGAAGAGAGGTAAAAATAAAATGAGGCTTGCATTGCCTTCAAGTTCACTTTTATCCATATTTGTGTGTGGTGTTGTGTATGTGTGTATGTTTTCTACCCAAGACTACCGAACCCGACAAGGCGCACAGAGCCAATTACAGCAGTGCAGCCTGCTTGCTCTTTTTTCCAAAAAAGAAGGCCAGGCAAAAAGCAAAAACGTTCACACAATTTGTTGTACCTTGAGGCTTAGACAACTAATATTCAAACGTATAATTTCAGGAAACAAACCTTGCTGCTCACATGTGGTCTAAATGTACATATGTACATAGTCTTTGCAGAGTTGGATAAATAAAAGAGCCTACAGACAGTGTTAGTGATGCGTATAAATAAAAAAATAAAAAAGTACACTCCAGACATTTGGGATTCCAAAGAGTGAAACCGCTGTGTTGGCATCGATTTTCTGTTTGCCTTCTCCTTTTATGCCTGACTTTTTCAATAATCTGTCCCATACATCTTCAAGGTAATGTCATGCTGCCACAAGATAATTGGCTGATAGCCATTTGGAGCAAAAAAATAAAAAAATACAAAAACAGATAATGTCAAGTTTTCCTTAACGGTTCTGACATGAGCATTTTCAAAGTGCTATTACATCCCTGTGGTTATGTTTTCTTTGTTTTTTTACCTACCACCTGCACATCATACTTTAAAGGTCTTTTTCACATTTTTTCACGCATGTATAAAAATACAAAAATGTCTCTTTTGTAGTGTCTCATGTAAAAAAACAACAATAAATCCCTAAAATAAGAATATAATGAGAAACTGAAAGGCAACAAATGACAGTAACTCAATACATTTTACACAATTATCCCTAACCACTTAATATCAAGTACCATACAATCTCTTTACAAGTTTTAGAATACAAATAAAATCCTTCCTAATATGCATTTAAGGGACAACCCAGTATTTTATAAATTCTTCATTAGTTACATAACTTATTCCGTAAGTGCCAGCACACCCGCAGTTTGGAGAAGCAGACAGAAGCAATAACTGAGAAGATGGGCTAAACAGTGAAATTACTATTAATGTGTGTGTATTACATAGCAGGTATTTCAATTAATTAATTTTGACATACACTTTTTTATTTTCTTCCCCATTTATACAACCCCTGAACTTAAAGCACCTCAATGTGGCCTTAAGAGATCTTATCTGAGATAAGATTTGGATAATTTTTTCAGCAGCATATTGTGAAAATATATTGAGCACACATTCTAATGATAATTTAAACACTGTTGTAACTCAGTGATACTTGTTCATGTTTTTTTTTTCTGTGTCAAGGCTTCTTCTCCAAAATGATTACTATCAGCCGTCACACTAGCCATCCAAAAAAAAAAAAATCAAATAACACCTACAGTTGAAAAATCCACGGTCTAAGAGTTTTTAGCCATGCCAAATTCGTCAGAAAATATTTTGTTCAGCACATTTACATCTAGTTGCTTGCCTAATTGGTTTTCCGCTACTTCCCAGTGAAGATTAGAACATGCTTTTTTGCAGAAAAAACAGCTACTACTGCTTCAAGCATAAAAATTACAGATAATTGATGATAGAATAATTTTATTTTTTTCATTATTTGAAAAACTAACAAAAAATCAAATTTGCTACCATTGTCTTCATTTAAAAGGCAAGGAAAGGCAAAGGTCATGCTGAAACAGACAACTAGAATCCTGCATCAACGCAAAATCGGTTTTCTTTTCAAAGTAAACCCCAAAGAAAAGATTCAAAGTAAGACTCCACTTGTGACTACAGGCCTGTAAATAGATGTAAAACCTTTGAGTGTACACACATCTCTTAGCTTTACCAAGGGACACTAAGTGCTTCTTGGCTCATTAACACTACTATGGAAATGGCCCTCTATTTCTTATACAGGCCTTTAATTTGTCTTTGGATGCCAGCTGGCATTGTGTGCCTTTAACAAACCACTGACCCAGACCATATTCCTTTAGAAGTACTGCTGCGTGCTGCTGCAGTTGGAATTTTAAAAGGGTAAGACTAAAGAAATTATAGTTATGTTAGTATTGTGTGAAAATATAGTGTTGGCCAGAACATATTTCCTCAGATTTGTATGTGGTGCATGCATAAACATTCATTCATTCATTTTCTACCGCTTTGTCCCGTTAGGGGTCACGGGTGACTGGAGCCTATCCCAGCAGCTTTGGGCCTGAGGCGGGGTACACCCTGGACATTGGCCAGTTAGTCACAGGGCTGACGTTTAGAGACAGACAACCATTCACTCTCACTTTCATTCTCTAGGGACACTTTAGAGTTGCCAATTAACCTATACATGCATGTCTTTGGACGGTGGGAGGAAGCCGGAGTACCCGGAGAGAACCAACGGTAACACGTGGAGTACATGCAGACTCCTCACAGAAAGACCGGAGACGGCCGAGAATATTTGAGTCGGCCGGGTTTTGAACTCACGACCTTCTTGCTGTGAGTCAGAAGTGCTAACCACTCTGCCACGTGCACCCCATTTTAAATGCATGCATAAACATCAATCAGCTTATTTCATTTGTTGTGTCAGAGAGCAGCCAGCCAGACAGGCGAGCTGCTGTTCCTTTGCCCAAAAAGGAAGTACTTGGTGCCACGTCCCCGCTGCCCCAAAGATATTGTCTGACAGGAAACAACAGAGGTCCGTCAAATTAACCCCCCCAGAAGCAAGAGTATTTAGACCTTGATTTTTGGATAATTCTCAGTGTGTCATTATGAGTCTTACAACAGGGACATAACACTTTAAAAGAAACTTGAAGGTGGTGCCAAAAATGTTACCCATCAACAAGTAGCCATCTTAATTCCATTCACACCTGGAATGTACACCCCCCTTTTTTATGCACACGGCGCTTTATACAAAACCTCATATGCTTCTAATTGAGCTTAAACAAGGCTTTTTTTCTACATTTAGTAACATATTAGGAGAATTTTTTTATCCTGGAGCTGCCAAGTCTGTCTGTATAGTCAGAGGAAATAATCTTTTAAAAAACAAAACTTAATTTTACCTGTGTGCTGTTGACTGTTCTTTTTATAACAGATATGACAATAAATTCTCATATTATACATGCCACAGCTTTTAACTTAACAGGACCCAGCTTTTCTGTAACAGTAAAATGCTGTTGTATGAATGTAGAGAAAGTAGGTTTCATGTTCATTCTCAATAAACCTTTTGTCTTTATCTGCTTTCCAAAGCTGCTTAATTCTGAGGCAAATGAAGAGTAGAGACACTGAAAGTCTACACCAAAACGGCCCCATTTTCACTGTTATAGCATAAGGGTGAAATAAAACCAAGTGCATATGATTACTTAACTGCCTCCGCAATCCCGAACACAGTGTCTGTGCATAGAATTGCCAACTTAGCCCTCTATGTAACCCCCCACACACATCTTCTCCCCCAAGCTCTAAGCCTGCATACAGTAAGTGTTCCTGGAGCTGTAATGAGCTTACCTGTGTCTTTATTAAATTTGAACAGCTTCTGCTCGGGCTCTTTCCAAAGATAGAATTGAGATGATTTTGACAGTTGGCAAATCAGCTTTTCTCATGCTGCTTAAATTGACAAAGCTCGTATTTATCAATGTGGCACAGATTTACAGCCATGCAAACTTCAACAACGCATTTTAACTGAGGATGACTCTATATTGGATGGATGGCCAGCCTTTACATCAGCATGTAAATCTAGAAACATGGACATCTGTTGTGTATCACAGGCTGGACTGGTTCTTAAAATTCATCCACAGATGCACATGCTTGTTCAAACACAAGTTAGGTTTGTCAATCAGTTTTCAATGCTGTGTGAACATCCCTGTTATAAAATGGTGGTTGAAAAGAACAGTTAAGGCTGGATTTGCTTTTATTATAACAATATAAACTTTATGAGTCTTTTGTTATAATGACACTGTTGAGTATAAGTTAAACTGTTTTGGCTTTCACTATTTTAGAATCTTTGTCAGTGAACAGTCCAGCCACACTTTAGTAGATGTTCGACTCACAACATTATGTTCCAGCCCCAAATAAACAATCTTTCTTGTGTAGGAAAAGGGAATAATTAAACACATGACAATTACAGTATTTATTGCCAACAAGTCATTGCCACTTCAACAAAAAAAAATTGTATAACTCTAAAGTTCTTTTACACTACACTGGGAATCAAGTAGCATTCAAATATAATCTGCATCTTAGCAAAAAAGGACTTCACGGGTTTCCTATTTTATGCTCCATGCTTGCTTGACAATAAGTCATAAAGTATTTCAACCGCTGAGTGCTGTGATAATATATGGGGAGAGTGACTCAAGCTGTAAATGTCTGCGGATGAGTCAGAATGTTTTATCCTGCCGGAATCTAGCACTGACCAACAGAACCAAACCTCGCTGTTGCAAAGAAGTTTCAAGGGCATAGTGTGACTGTGACTTAATTGCGCCTCACCAGGCCTGATCTAACCTGATCTGCTCATGCATTTATGTAACATGTCCTCACTTGCATATCCACAGTGTCCTCGGTAATGTGCTTCTAACCTGACATGCCCCGTGCAAATCCCTCCCTGTTCCTTTTGTAAAAGCGATTTCTGGCCATCCGTGGCACCCCTATTGCAGAGTGTGTATCCGTGAGCTGGTGAAGCAATCACGCAAAGCTAAGACTAATCCGTAACACCCTTTAGCCATTCCTTCCCCTCGACAGAGCAGCACGGACATTGCCCTGCTGCCCAACACTGCTGCACCCATCACGGCTAACGTCTTTATCGGCAAGACAGATAGACTCCGGCAAGCATATTCTCCTGCTCATCATGGAGGAGAGAAGAAAGTAGAGTGGCGAGGAAAAAAAGCTGTCAGTGTGTATGAGTGACAGGAGTGATAAGGTCCATCATGGGTGCTGTTAGGACAAGCAGAGAACTGGGACCATTAGGACATGCTGGGGAATTAGCAGCGCCAAATAGAAGAAAGACAGGAGAGAGAAAGCTAAAGAGTGAAATAAAAAAGGGGTCAGGTTGGAGCCAAAGGTGCTGCATATAGGATTAGAAGGACATTTGCAGTGGAACCAGAGAAAGAACAAGAGCTATGTTTACACACTTTGCTCTAAAATAGGCTAAACATATACAGCTGAAGAAACTGTACAGTTAAAGTAACATGGGATGCCTAATAATATCCCCAAACTTTCAGACTTTACAATATTCCATCATCAAAAGGGTCAGCACCGTATGTCAGCACAATAATCTAAATGTAGAAACCTGCTTTCTCTGTGAAACACAAACTGTGAAGCACAAACTCTGCATGCTTTGTAATACTTTCACATGAAATGAGACTTGTAAAACTTCAATGCGGGCAGATGAATAAGGAGGCACAAGGAGGAGCGCTTTCCTGCTGGCTGATCCGAGGATCTAGGCAGGAGTGAGAGAAGCGTACTCTTTACAAACTATGAATAGCTCACTCTGTGTATAGAACTGTGGTAGAGCTGCAAAAACACAGGCACCCTACAGGTCTGTCTGGTCAATTCAAACAAAATGCCAACTTCTGAAAACCAGCCACAGTGGATCCAGTCAATAAAACTACAAAGCGCATTCATTTGCTTGCCCTTGTAAACGTCCTCATTCTCTGCTTGAACTCTGCATGCACTTTTAACAACCCTACCTTCCATTCTTCTATTGGAAATGTTCTGCATCTATACAACTTTTCCAGATAAAATAAAAAAAGTTAAGGTTTACAGAACATGGCAAATTCTGCTTGTACAAATGTGACCGGACTGTAAATTAGTTTGGCCTGTAATTAAAATTAGAAACCAAAATTTGCAGATTTATTATTATTATTATTATTATTATTATTATTATTATTATTATTACATAATTTTATGTAGCGCTTTTCAAAGACGCTTTACATATCAATTATTCATTCACTCCACAGTCACACACTGGTGGTAGTAAGCTACATCTGTAACCACAGCTGCCCTGGGGCAGACATGGCAGTCATTTCGCGCCTACGGCCTCTTCGCCCATCACCAAATACATTCACATTCTCACACAATCATACAAGGCAAGGTGGGTTAAGTGTCTTGCCCAAGGACACAATGACAGTATGAACTGTGGGGAGAGCGGGAATCAAACCTACTACCTTCCAGTTGAAGGACGGCCGCTCTACCACTGAGCCACTGCCGCCCCTATTTTAGAAATACATTTGATCTTTAAGAAGGAATATTTTTTAAAAGAGACAACTAAAGATTCATCTGGAGAAAGGGATTTGGGAAAGTTCTATGAAGAGGCTTGACTATTTATCTGAATTATTCATAAAGTAAAGGCTTGAGAGCTAGTGCTGCTGGCACAGATACTTTGAAGGTATTGTGGTCGTCACCAAAGACGATCCACGAGCTTGAGCGGACAGAAGAGGAGGCTTATAACCTGTTCATTACTACTGACTAAAACTTTGTTGTAAAGTGTGTATTTGTGTTGCTTCTCTAGCCCACTAAGCTGAACCATCTGCTTGTTCTTATCTCCAAATACAGAAGTCTAACTCTTACACAAACCCTAGTTTACAGAGTACATTTAGGCCATTTTAAGGCACAGAGAAAAGAGCCTCAGACTATACTGCCTCAGCTCTAGAGAAAAAAGCATCAGGATCTCAGACTAAACGGCCTTGGCCTCAGACAACATGGACTCAGCCTCAGGCAACACGGAATCAGACTCAGGCAACTCAGACACAGACTGAGGCAACTCAGACACAAACTGAGGCAACTCAGACACAGACTGAGGCAACTCAGACACAGACTGAGGCAACTCAGACACAAACTGAGGCAACTCAGACACAGACTGAGGCAACTCAGACACAGACTGAGGCAACTCAGACACAAACTGAGGCAACTCAGACACAAACTGAGGCAACTCAGACACAGACTGAGGCAACTCAGACACAGACTGAGGCAACTCAGACACAAACTGAGGCAACTCAGACACAGACTGAGGCAACTCAGACACAGACTGAGGCAACTCAGACACAGACTGAGGCAACTCAGACTCAGACTGAGGCAACTCAGACACAAACTGAGGCAACTCAGACACAGACTCAGACAACAACGTGTTCTCTGAGGCCAAGTCTGTTAAATCTGAGTTCCTGTTGTCTGATGCCTTTTTGGGGTGCAGTAGCTCAGGTGGTAGAGCGCTCGTCCTATAACCGGTCATAACCTCCCTTGTTTATTCATTCATACTGTTGTTGTGTCCTTGGGCACTTAACCTATCTTGCCTCCAGTGCCACAGCTCAGGTGTATGAATGTGTAGGAATGTACAGGTGAGTTTGGTGGTGTTTGGAGAAGCCTGTGAGCACCAAGTGTATGGCAGACTCCTTCTCTGCCTGTCCTAGGTGAGAATGTGTGTGAATGGGTGAATGGAAGCATGATGTAAAGCACTTTGGGGGCCTGAGAAGGGTACAGAAAAGCGCTATATAAATGCACACCATTTACCATTTTTTTGAGTCAGTATAGTCTCATGTCCATCTCTCTGTGCCTGAGGATATCCTAAAATGTACACTGTAGTTTCTAAAGCTTCCAATTCTTAGTGAGGAGTAAAAACATTGACTAGGATATCAAACAAAAAATAGCATTTTTTTGTTATCTTTTACTATTTTCAAAATATTGTAAAAGAAACACTTCACCAACACATTATGCACCTTATGTATTTTTGAAAATATGCAAATAATTAGATTGTCTGTAGAGCCCTACTTTTGAAAACTGTGTAAAGTTCATTTAAAAAGGCAGTCAAAATAAATTTATGCGGTTTGGCCATTTGTCATAATTGAACTTTTTCTTTGTTACACAGAGGCTTCCCTGATTAAACATAGCCGTTAAAGTTGTTCATATTGCTAATACTTTATTTTCAAGTTATTTCTTCTAAATGCTACACTCTAACTATTGTGTCGCTACAACATTATATTTTAGTCATTCATATTCCAGGAAATATTACATAAAATAAATTTGGGAGATACAGTTTGTGGCCGTCCCGTGAGAGTTCATGGATGATCCATGAGAGATCTGGAAGTCATTAGCAGAATAAGGACAGAAGATTTATACAGAAAGCTTAGCGCTTCTAACACTTGTTTTTAAAGCTCCATTTCTCCATGCCGTTAAACGGATTCTGTCCCATTGAGGAATGGGAACATTAAATGGGACATGGACATAGTGCACTCTGCATGGCCCCCCTGAGCCCCTTGAGCTGGAACATTTCACATCTGAGCCGCTCTTCTTACAACCTCCCCTGACACCCCGATGCATCATGGGTGGGCTGTAAGGTGGCTTTGGATGACCACAATGTGTCACAAAACAGCTGCAGGGTTTCCATTAAGAAGCACACAACTCAGTGTTACAATTGCACCTCAAGGCTTTGGGCGACTTTTATCCCCAGAACTTCATTGTTCTTCCCTCTAGAGGTGAAACGCAGAAAACTAAACAGCCCCGAGCACATGTTGACATATTCATCAAGATATGACAAATACAATAAGCTATGTAGTGTTCTGTGTTCTCCTTGATGTAAATATAATTTTTTCTAGCATGACTTGCAGGCGTTGCATTAACCTAGAGCTTGCCTAGGGGTCTCGCTGACTAAACACTAACATAAATGGAAAATACACCTACTCCTTATTAATGCCAGAACCTATCCTTCTCTTTCACCCACAAACCACTGTTACAAGATGTATTACATGTCGTAGACTCTCTATACACTCCTACAAGGACAGAAATATGTTTTTTTTCTATTAAAGGTTATGCAGTTGGAAGTCCTTGTGTGGGCGAAAATATGTGGCTCAGCGTTAGTGCGGATGAATTTTTTTCTGATAGTGACTAAGCAGTATTTTTATTTCAAGGAAGAAGGTTGGTTTTCAGTTACATTTATCTCTACCTCTTTATAGCAGTGTTTTTATTTTTTTATTAGAACCATATTTAATTCCAACATCCTCATCTGGTTTAGCATTTGTTTGCTCATTTTGTTTGCCAGTAAGTAACCATTTGAAGGCCAATCTCATTTCACATTTTATGCTAATATTTAATGACCTTTAACATTATGGTGCCTTTTAGTGTTTTTTTGGTCATTCTTAGCATAGGGTCATTCCATTTTTTCATTATATGCCAATGGGCCTAATGGCATAATCATTGGATGTCTATGGACTCTAATGGCAAAATTCCATATTTCTTTAACTGACTGACTTTGGTGGCCACCTCTGGATTTTAAAACTGTTCTAGACAAAAGGGGACAGTTCCACATCATCAATTCAAGGCCATGAAACGCAGGGCTGTGTATGCTAAATGCATGCATATGCATTGTGCCTACGTAAATCTTTGTAGATATTGCATATTTGTAGGATATTTCTTGTATGCATACACAATGGTGTAAGTTTGCATCAAGCGTCTCTCATGGAACCTCCTAAATGGTCTTCGCGCAAGGGTGACCGTCCACCAGAGGGCAGGCTCCAAAAGCGGAAATGAAAAAAATATGAGCAGAAACCCAATGGCGGCTTTACAAGTGTAAAAATCATGTTTACAGCCTGGTACAAAAGATGGCTCCGGTCTCTAGAGCTAAGTTTTTACTACATGACAACTCTGGAGGAGGGTGATTATTACGTCCGTTTATGCTATCTGAAAACTATTGTTTTACTTGGAGTAAAAGCCAAAAATCCCAGATGTAACTGCCATTTAATTGCCCTGTCGTAATGACAATATCGGTGAATAGGTGGAAGACGTCCATATTTTTACAATTTATGGTTTGCATATGTATTGTGTCTAGGTGTGTACACAAGTATGAAAGGATGTTAAAAACAACAGCTGTTTATATAAATAACTAGATTAGGAAAAAAGTGGGTTGGTGTTGACAAGATTTAACACAATTTTTTTTAAATAAAAAAATAAGGTACATATTTTTTTTTAATATTATTATTCAGGCACTTTGATATTTTGTATTAGTTATTTTAGTGTCAAACAAACTAAAAGACTAAAAATATGTCTTAATCCCCCCTAGACTTTTCTGTTTCCCTTGGTTCTCCTGTCTGCTTGCTCAAATTGCACACATGCGGTCTGCAAATGTTTCTTTGTGTTATTGTTGTATAATACACATATTTATTTAAATTTACAAGACATTTTATTGCAGCTTTAAAATAGGTAACTGTAGTCATAGCTTGTACCTTTTGCTTAGTACACTTTCTTACAACATTCCTGATGAGGAATGTCCATTTTTCTACAATGGCTCAGTCGTTAAAGCATGACACGTCAAAATACATCATAATGGCCTATACTGTATGTATACTCTGCTACCACTGTGATCAGCATTATTCTACTGTCAAACCAACTTTACACTTCAGGTATAAGTGTTATTTAAAGCATTTATTAGTAATTTTCTTTTGTAGTGCTGGTAGACTTTTTTTTAGCCTCTTTAGAACGTGCTGTTTGAGTGACAGTAGTAAAGTAAAACAAGATATCATTTAAAAAAATGTTAGCTTTAATAAAACTTATTTCATTTGTCATTGATGGCAACTATTAAATATTAAAACAGATTAATGCATTAAACAAAAAATAATAATAAAACAGTACCCTTTTAGGTAAAGAAGTCAGTCAGACTGTCTATAATTTAATCATAATTTAAGTTGTGTTGGATATCGGGGCAATCAGAAAAACTAGTTGCTTTATTCGAATTAAGAAGTCAACATTTAATTGAGTGTTCGAAATTGGCACTTTTTTAATCTCCAAAATGTGATCACAAATCTTTTTTTTTAACTCTGTTGTTTAATAAACTGGTATGTAACACTCTTCTTACAATCAATAGATGGGACTAAGTATCTTAACACAATGCTCCAGTTGGTTTTGATTGTTGAGTACTTCCCTACATGCAGTCTCACCGTTATAAACTCACTCAAGTAACTGTGCTTTTGTTGATGTGTTCAAGGTTAAGTGCAGTTTATCTACTGGCTCTCACCAACCCTGACCTTTGACCTCCCTGAAGGAGTAAACAAACACATCTCTGTCACATCTATGTCTGGAGTAGCTGCAATTAGTGTGTGTGAACAGAACGAACAGAAAACGGTTTAGAATAGAAAAAGGAGAGAAACGGAAATGCTGTTTCTCACCAGTGGATGTGTGAACTCTGGGCCATGGTCATTCTTGTCTGTGATGGTAATGGTCGCTGTGGCTGTTCCTGTCAGGCCCACCTCACTCCCTGCCATGTCCTTGGCCACAATCTCCAACTCGTATGTTGTCGTGGGCAGTGTCTGCAGAATAAACATCAGGAGAGGCAATACATTTGAGACTGGAATGTTAAATAGTTTAAAGAATAAAGACAGAATGCATTTGTGATATCATTTTGACAATACTCTTAAATTACATTTAATATTATAACATTATGAATAAACATAAATGCATTAGTAAGGGGAATCAAGAAAAACTAATGTAATGTAATTAAATGAATCCACTCAAAGCAAATTAAAAAAACGAGTCACTTAAGACTTGCATTAAATAAACATAAAAATAATGATAAACAAGACAATTACATTAAATACATGAGTATAAATAGGTATAACTCTGCTGTGGAAGACCCGAGGCCATGTCTGAAAGCAATGTTTTAACTTTTTTTATATATATATATTTTGTCTGAGGCATCAGAGATTAAGGTTGTCTAAAAATACAAAAAAAAAAAAAAAATGTATGTATGTATGTAAACAATTATTCACATTCTATCAAAACTCAAAATCTATCTTTATTGGTTATCTCTCAATGAAATATATGGGAAATAATAAAGACCATCACTAATTCCTAACAGTTGTCTGCAAAATCAATTATGTCTTTTAAGTGGCAGGCGTTGGTGAACCAGCTTGGTCTGGTCTAAGCCACTCTTGGCTCTCTTTATGATTACAAAGTTCTTTTTCTAAAAACCTCACTGCAAATTGGATATGTAATCAATTTACTGGGCCGCCAGCATCTGGAATCTGTATGACAATTAGAAAAAATATATCTTACACATGCAGTGAGAGGATGACATTCATAATGATCTGAACATTAATGATTTGTAGCTATAATTCATGCCTAATTGAAATGTTGACTCTGGTGTATAAATAACAGGGAGAAGAGGCTGGTAGAGCCAACATTTATTTATCTACTGTGATGCTTTTCTCCCTGCTGGGGGTGTAAACTGTCACATGCTTAATAAACTTCATCCATCTGTCTGGCTCGAGATGCTGTTCCATGGAGTGCTGTGTTGCATTGTGCATGTGGTGTGTTCCTCCTGTGATCACCCTATTGAACAAGGTTAGTGTGGCATTGTGTGAGCAGGCAGCAGAAAGCCATCGCATGAACAACACTATCAACATGCCTACAGCAAAGTCATTTCAACTGTGTTTAACTCCAGCTCAGTCTGTTTAAAGCCTGGTTCATTAGACAACTGTTTATCTAGTGAAAAAATATGCTCTAGTGAGGTTTTTTAATGCACTCAGTATATTAGCCACTTAATACTCAAGCACTTGGAAGACTCTAAAGCAAATAGCACGTCTACTTTTAATTGATTTTAGCCCATCTTTTATTGTTAGAGAAACCTAAATAAATAAAAGTCAAGTAAACAATGTGATATATGATCCAAGATCCATCAGTACAGGAGCCCCTTACTCTATGCAAATGGGTGTGTGAGCAGAGCCCCAACAACTACATTATTTAAATATCTTGACAACACAGCAATCCTTGGCCTATTACATAAGGACCAGAGGAAATCATATTTGACCCTAAATCTATTGGAGATCTTAGCCCTGTTTTTATTGACACCACACCAATAATGCCAGTAACATCTGATACATGTCTTGGTGTTTACATTGATAATGTCGGGTCAATGTTGATCACCTCTGCTCCAGGTTACAACAGCAATTGTATTTTCTGAAACCAGAAAGGCGTCAATAGAAAAAATATGCTTTTAATCTATCAAGCTATTTTAGAAGGTTATGGCATTCACGTGTAGTATGGAAACCTGTGAGTCCAGTCCAGGACAACACTCTAGTCTGGTAAAAAGAAGATTACACTGCAGACACGTTACCAGTCCAAGTTTTAGATTGAGAGGCTCAGAATGACCCAAGTCATGAGCTCAGGGTTAGGTCACAGGTTAAGGTTGCCTAAGTCCGAACTGATGTACTTTAGACCTATTTTATATTAATTGGCATCTAGTTCTGCTAAAACACGTTTCTTAATCTATGTTTAAACAATAAAAGTATACCTTACCTTACCTTTAATGAAATTACATTTTCATCAGTCAGTAATTAATTAATTTTAATGTAGGAGGACATAATAGTGACTGCCATTAAGTTACACCATTTAACAAAAGCTTTTAATTACTTCTTAAGGATCAATAACATTGCCTGGATCTAAATTTAAAAAGAGCACATTAATGGCAAGAAATGGACATCCTTTTACTCTCTCAGAAGGCACGTTTCTTACGTTGTATCACCTTAAGTTCAACATTTCCGTGTTTTTTGTTTGCCAGAGAATAACAACAGAGAATACAACACCGTCAAAGAGCAAAGACAAAAACCATGTGAACTGACACAGTACAGAAATTATTGTTTTTTGTGCAAATAAGTTTTTGCTAGTGTCTTTTATTTAAGTCAGTCTTTTGCAAACTTTGTATGTGTAGTAAGGCTACTTTTTTGTTGGCCAAGAACGGTAGCTTACCTTACTTTTAGAAAGGGCTTGTTCAGTATTACATAGAGATTTAAGTTGACATTTTGTAAGGTAATTATCTTATAACACTAACTAAAGGGAAATGAGTAACTTACACAGTACAGTTTCTCAGCAGCTGGCCTGGAGCCGACTCCAAGAGCAAGACAACTGAACATGTTTCATCATCAATTTGAACATTTGACCTCTCTTTTTGAAATCTGTTCTACACGGTTTTCTACACCAACAAACAATCTCCATAGATCAAACGTGCATCAAACTGTGGCCCATAAAATGTAAAGCTTTGTTTTCAAATAACTTAGGAATCTTCTAAGTTGTGCTTACATTGTCTGTGGTTACAGTGTCTGCCCTGGTGTGTTGGCTCATTCTCTCTGCCTCATCATTCCTCTGATTTTGATCCTCTCAGACAACCAACCTGATTATTGCAGCTAATAGTGTTTGCTGCCACGAACTGTGACCCCCATATCTCCACATGCTGCACACAAATCCTCTGCTCGGCTCAGTATCAGCCTCAGCAGCGTTGTCACCTGCTTTCATCAAAGATAGAGCTCTGATCAATGTAATCTGAAACAGGCAGTGAGGGATTAAATGATCAATAGAGAGACACCTTCAAACTCATTTTAATTATTGCATCAACAGAAGGTTTGGTTTGATGACTAAACCTAGACATATAATTGATATACAATTGAACAGATAGGTCAACATGGACATTGGGTGAACATTTTAAAGGGCATCTAATCAAGTAAAATTACTCTTTTGTGTTTTTTAAAGATCATTAATCACTTCAATTGTGACTCATGATTAAACAGCGACAGCCTTAAAACAATAGCTGCACAGTACTCTTATTCCCCACCAAATCCTATCTAGATTTAAGATGCAGGTAAATGTGTTTGAAGACTGCCATTATGAGCCAGTAAACCAGGCATGTATCAGCTACAAGCCCTACACATAGTTCTTGTGATGAGCACTAAAACAGAAGAATGAATGAAGCTTGTGAATGACAATACTGACACTGTAATGCAAATGTTTCTTATAACTTTAACTGGCCGTGTGAATCTTCACTTTTGAGAGTTTGAAACTGCATATATAGTGCTTGTGTTACAAAGCCCTCTCAGCTAGAGTTCTCACTCAGGTTTACATGCATGAAAGAAAATGTCTGTGTATGCGGCGCTATGCTCAAACTAATGTTGCAATCATTTTGTATTTAACAGCATTAAGCCTTTGCTAAAAGAAGAAAAGAAGCTAAGGTAAAATTTGACTTGTTTAGTGGTGGTAAATGATAATATAGCAAATTTTCTATCAATGGTAACACTTCGACTTTACAAGTTGAACACAGCAAAGTAAGAACAATGTGTTCCTTACTTGGCAACTGCCCCTTTCAGAAGCACCTGAACACCTCATAACCTACAGTCAGAATCAGAATCAGAATCAGAATCAGAATCAGAATCAGAATCAGAATCGGAAAATGTTTATTGCTATTGTCAGTAAACAAGATTCACAAACTAGAAAATTGCTTCGGCGATAAGATGCAACATGAAGACTACCTTTTCGTTTTTAAGGTTTTAGGATATAAGGGACAAAACAAACAGGAGGAACAGCGGTAGAGTTACCCCATATATGTGTCCTTGCTGGTCTAAAAACAAGCACGTATCACCCTGAATATAGTTCTGAATGCTTTTCTCATCTGTCGTGTTACTCTATGCTGCTGTCCTACTCTGGAGCATGCTCAGAAAGCTGCGTCCAACATTAATTGGAGTAAGTTGTATTGGACAATGAACCCCATTATCCAGGTGTGTTACTATGATTTAAAGAATTTTGAATGGTTGCACGCTCAGTCAGAGTAGGTGTTTCTTTCAGTGATGTGTGCTTCAGCTCTGGCACCCATTACTCAGATGGAACTAACAAATCCTACAATAAAAAAAATTATATCTATAAAACGATTCTCACCATTTTTAGAGGTTTTTTGTTATGTGACATGGAACTGTATCTTTTCATGTACCTAGCATGATTTGGCTCATAAGTCCATGTGGGCTGGGCTCCAATGGGTGCAAGACACTTAATATAATAAAAATCAATAACAGACAAAATATGCAGCTGACTTTGAATTTTTAGATGATACAAATATTAAGCCATGGCCATGTCCTGACTTTTGATCACAAGAATAATGTTGGGATCGACTGAATACATACAGTATATCACATTTAGAGAAAGTTTTAGATTCACAAGAATCTAGTTGGTCTTTGATCTTTAAACTTTTTTGTCTTCCTAATTTTATACTGGTAAACATTGTATTAACTGTTTAAAGACATGCTTTATGGGATCTGTAGTAGTTAGCCTGAAAGCAATCTTGTAGACTTATTTTTCCATGAAATTTATTTTAAATTGATATGTTGGAAGATGAATTATTATAGATGAATTAAGAAGAAAAAAGTTGGCACATACACGCCCGTAATTGTCATTTCCTGCAGAATGTGTTACATGTAAGTGCTTGTTGTGAGCCAGTAGATGTGTTGTCACTCTGGTGTCCAGTGGCGCAGCTGCTCCAGGGCAGATAGTGGAAAGAGCAGGACAATAAACAGATGTTTCCATCCAGAGTTTGTCACACATTGGGGATGACAGGGGCATCCCTCACACTCCTGCTCCCTCAAACAGCGCCAGGCAGATGGTGCTGCGCAGAGCTACAAGTTTATTAAACTCATGCATGATTCTCACAATCACACCTGAGTGCACACGCATGCCAACTGTAAAACACACGGACCAAACACACACCTGCTCAGAGACTGCTTTCATGTGGCCTCCAGCTGGAGTGGAGCAGGGCTCTGGGATACCTGCAGTCTCTCTGCTGTCTCAACACATTGAGCGTGGTGTCCTCTGGCGACTGACAACGTCTTAATGAGTATTTCCTGAGTCTCAACTCAATTAGAAGCTCCCTGCCAGTCGCTGGCCGAGAAAAAATGTTCACATTCACTTTGGGCTAAAGTTAGAGCAACAGGGAATTTTCACTGCAGGTGTCACAAAACTTGTGGTGGTGATTGAGCTGCAACTCTCACACACCCCCTTCAATTTCAACTCCTCTTTAATTTGTCTGGAAACACTTTTCTCTCTGAACAGCACTAGAGTTTTACAACATCATTGGGATTATCATGCTGTGTAATTGTTATTGTTTCAGAAAATTATAGCTAATTGTGTAAGGATGGTGTCATTTAAATACCATTAAAATGTTTTATTGAGCTAAGTGGAGCAATGGAGTTCTCTAGACACAGGCACATTATTGATGACAACCATACAAGTTCAGACTTTGAAACCACAAAACATAGCCTTGTCCTTCCACAGCTGAATGTACCGTTGAAAAAAATCACAACTTTAAGTTAAGTCAAGCTTTCAGTAAAGATCCCATTACACTAGTCTGTAAACAATTACTTTACAAACAGACTTCTCAAACACTGTAGTCTCATTTGGCAAAAGTTCACAAGATTTTGTTTGGCACTGAACTCTTTTCTATTGCAACACAATAGAGACAACAAGATATATCAGTGATATGACAAATAAGCTTAATTCAGCCAGTGTGCCCCCTAAGATGGACCTTAAATGGAGTCTAAAATGCCAAGAATTGCAGAAAGCATGATGAAAGGGGGAGGGTGGGGGGTGGGCTAAGCCCAAAGTGATTCTATTGTGTTTGTCAAAGCTAAAGTGAAAGCTAACAAAAAGCTAATGAAGTCAAGCTTACTAAATAATATGACGGGCCTTATTTCAGAGATTCTCTGATCTAAGAATGACATTTCACACACCACATTCTGCCTTGAAATAGGATTTCATCAAAACCCCCGGAGTAAGGACTGATATGGTGCACAAAGGAAGCAGACAGAAGAGGATGAGCGCTAAAGAGGGAGAGGACAGCAGAGGAATAAGTGTGCAGAGGAGAGCAGTGAAAGGGGCACTGTGACATCTGAGACGCCACATTAACTGTGAATAGGTGTGATATTATAATCAAATTGGCAGTGGCATCTTTGTTTTGCTCTGGCGCTATACTAGTGAACCCTCACACAAAACCAACTATAGTCTGTTCTTAAAGCCTCATTCAAATGCTTCAAAAATCAAGAGACTGAAAAACTAGAAAAAACATCTAGTCTAGTAATAAAACCAACTAGTGAGAGTATTTATACAAGAGACACATTATACTGCTCCCCTCAGTGTTCCCATCTGTTTTATCCCTGTCTTTTTTACCCTTTTTGAAAGAAGAATTTCTTATTTAAACAAAATCTAAATATGCTCTTTTGTCTGAAGCCTTGAACAAAGTTGATTTAGCTTTTTCAGTTGTCTGAGAAGGAAGTAGCTAAATAAGTTAAACATTGAGATGTTATTTGTATTTCAAAAATTCAAATTTTTGGCCATTTTGAACCTGTAGGACAGAGGAAAGAATAAGAAAGTCATGTGCTACACACATAACAATAAAATAGACATATCTTGTATGCTAATCCTACGACATAAATGTTCACTAAATGATCTTTTAAATTGTGTCCCATTTATGTTGAGTGAGCAATATGACAACATCTACAACTAATATGTTATTGATCTTATCTTATCAAACTTACACCAAATCATCAGCGTCACATCAGCCGTGTATAAACTGCTTTTTATTTTACTCAGTCTGACAACTTACACCGGCGACAACTAAAATAGGCAATGGCTTCAAGTTTCTTCAGGTCAGACTGCTCAAGACTAATTTGAACCATGTGTGATTACTACATTTACACCTGAACAAGCGAGTGGCCCCACTTGTAAGATTGACCTATGATTGGGTTCCACAAGTGCAGGTGAGATAGCTGTCAAGATCACAAGAGCTTCTCCAGGGGCCAGTAGGATTCAACTCTGTGGGCAAAGGCTTATGACAGTAAAGGAAAACATTGTGATTGATTTGTCTGTAGTTCAGCAGATTGACAGAGCAGACCCAGAAGCCATCGTCCCCTGATCCCACTGGATATGCGGCAAAACTCCGGGGACAAAGATTGTCTCAGAGTGTGTGTCTCATAAGCAGCTGTACACATCCTTCCACCTAACGATGAGTACTTTAGCAGGGGGCCTTAGTGTAGATGGCTCATTAGTTAGCTGCAAGTCGTCTACAGATGGCTGCTATACTGCTCTCAATGGGGTGCTCCCTAGATCACATGAGACACTCAGCAGGATCCATTTCACCTATCAGCCATGTCAAACTAAAGTTGTGACTAAAGTTTGCTTTTAACTTGAAATGAGGTGAAGGCTATTGGCGACTGCTTTAACTGCTAATAAATCGATGTTTTTCTTGTTTGTTTGGCTGTTACACTGAGTACATACTCTGACTTATGAATTAAAAACACATAAACACAACAAAGTAAGAACAACACGTTCCTGTCCAAAAGCACACAAACACATTATAAGCTACTGTACACTAGCTTGTTTTAAACTTTTTACAATGGGACAGGGCAAAATCACCAACAAACAGGATATGCAATGGCAATGGCAGGATATTAATGGGCGTAAGCTGTATAAACATGCAGCCGTACCCGGACAATGCAGTTCATTTTTCGTGTTTTTTAGCCTGAATTTCAGAAATTTGAATGACTGCACCCACAATCAGAGGGAGGTGTAGACATGCAGTTTAATAGGACTGTGGCAATAATTTCAATTTCTCTTAGTTTCTGCATGTAAACGTGTGTCACTGGTATGCAGCAATAGGCTGTATATTACATTATCAAGTTGTGCTATATTCTGGCTAGAAGAATATTTTTTTGTTTGCAAATATTTAATTATTTGATCTGCTTGAACTGAAAATAAACCAATGCTGTCTAAGAAAATCTGATCAAGGCCCTTTTGAGAACAGTGTGGCCTAAGTCTTAAACATTCTGTATTTTCTGTCTGCTGTTGAGCAGGTTTTCGTTGCTTTGGACAGGTATGGATGCACTAATTTTCAGCAATATAATTAGATTGTAAATGTCTCTTTGGGTCTCAGACATTTTAGCTCAAATTCACCTCACAGGTTAGTGGCAGCCTGATGCACTCTGCCTCTATAGACATATGATTAATCACTTTGACAATAGTTAATTACAGTAGGAAAGTGGCCTTGTGAGACCGTTATCTGGGCCACTGCAACAGCTTACAAAGGCCATCCATTTCTTTCATCAGTCTCTGAAGCGTGGTTAGCATTCACACTGGGTTTTTATTGGCATGGTGACACACTGATAAGAGTGTTTAGAAATATATTCTCTCTCTTTCAATTCACCAGTAAGGTTCAAATCTAAAATATTGATGGCTGCACTGAGCTTATTCAAAACATCACAGTGCTCATTTAACTCTGCGGATAAAAATCTACTTTCTAATGCTCCAAGTAAAACATCATAAATCAAATAGTTTGAGGTTTCAAAAAGATGTCAACATGAATGAAATAATCATTTTTAATATACATTCATAAAGCACACTAGTATTACAGACAAAAATAGGCTAAAAATTTCAACTTGGTAATGTGGGGATCATTAACACATCATTGTTATAGGTATTTTTGCTTTTAACAAAATTATTTTTAGCTAGACATAGCTATATTAAAGCCTAATTTTCAGTTTGTCTTTACTCTATCTGCTGCTCATGTTTATACTGCTATTGGAGCAATGTTTCCACAATCCTGTGTGTTACACAGATAAACTTATTGCTCCTATTGATCAAGACAGTGAAGAGAATAAGAAGTCCTTTTCTGACAAACAGAGCTCCGCCTTCTATCAGAGAGTAATTGTCATCAATGTGGTGTGTGTGCACACTTGGTACAACCAAATGTTGGACAAATGGAAATTGAATCCTGTGTTTGCTGGAATCCCATTATTATCTCATTTACTCACAGACAGAAAAGTGCAACAATAGCTTTTGTGTTGAAGATTAATATGTAAATGTGCAAGGATACAAATTACTAAAATGTAATTTCGTGGATTTGAAAAAAGTGTAATTTTTAATATTCTTACAGGAACAGGCCCGAGGCTCAAAAGAGACACGTTAATCATTTAAAGTGTGTCTGAATTTTAGTTGAGTGGCGCTTAGGAATACAAAAAGCTACAAATCCTTATTACAGGACAGTTTCCATTTTCCATTTGATTTATAAAAGAGAAGAGAATAGACTAGAATTATTTGTCTTTCACAAATGTGTCTTTGACTCGCATAAAAGTAGACAAAATACATATATTTAATAGAGACACATATTCTATAAAATGATTTGTGTAAGAATTCAGTGATTCATCAGAAACCTTGTTCTGTGGGGGCTGATGGCTAAAGGCAGTGATGATGATGCAGTTTCTGTACAACTCTCTTTGAAGCCTTTTTAATAATCGATCCTCCGTGAACCCGAAAAGACAGCAAGCAATACAAGTAGAAATAAAAAAAAAAAAAACCTAAATTTTTTACAAGTTACTGATTAACTTATGTATAAAATTTATTTTATTTTACAAAGAACTTAGAACAAAGTCTCTGTAATTATTATTATTATTATTTATTTTGTTATAATTCTTTAAAAATCATCAGAGTCAACTGTTGAGAAATATCTTAATTACAATAACAATTTTTTTCCTGAAAATTAGACTTATGCTTGTTACGGTAGGTCATTTAGATTCCGCAACACATTCTTACTGACAGGAGGAAGCTTAAATGTGTCATTATCTTATAATCATACCCACCTTACTGTACGCCTAAACACATTCATTTTATTCTTGCACATAAACTAAATTTTACAGCCAGGACATTTATTCTACTCAGGGCTCTACTGGGG
The DNA here is from genome assembly GCA_024349245.1 of Neodontobutis hainanensis. NCBI lineage: Eukaryota > Metazoa > Chordata > Actinopteri > Gobiiformes > Odontobutidae > Neodontobutis > Neodontobutis hainanensis. Next base: position 8,761,960 of record JALDNG010000015.1, read on the forward strand.
TCTGTTATTTCATGGTTATGATCAGGTGATCATGGCACCTTAAGGCTTTAAATTATCTGTCCCTGCTATGATCTTTTTTACTGGTGGGTGCAGTTTGATGGAATTACTTTTTCATTATTAAATATTATACGGCTAATATTTTACATACTCTGTTTTGGGAACAGAGGAATGACTTTTAGGGACCCTTTGGATGTGGTGTTTTAAAGGTCAGAATATGTAGGAGTTATTAGAGGAGGACCGACAGTGCTCGTCGTTAGTCTTGTTATGGTGTCAGCCCCTTGCTGCCTCTTTTGCTGGTCACTTGTCTGGTAAATGTAGAGCTTGTCTTTTAGCAGAAATTTTTCCGGAGTGCAAGTGTGTTTAGTACATTTTGCAGTCCAATGTGGTTAATAAATAATAATAAATAGTTATCTAAGGTTATTTTTTAATGATTTCTCTTAGAAGCATTACAGAACCCTTCACAAAAGAGTCAGTTTGTGACATTTTACTTATACTAACAAGTTTCTTATACTATTTCCTCAGTTATATTTACTTAAGAAAACTTTTTTTAGTAGATATGTGAAGAAGTAACACTACTCCTATTACATTTAGCTACACTTGACCAGTTACTTTTTTATTTTTTATTTTAATTCTACACACACTATGCTTTATTTTTGCCAGCAGTGGATCTACAACATTTACATTTACATTTAGTCATTTACATTTAGTCATAGCAGAAGCTTTTATCCAAAGCGACTTACAAGTGAGGAAAACAATGGAAGCAATTTTAACAACACAAGGTAACAAAAAGCATAAGTGCACAAAAACTAGTCAGTTAAAACCCAGCACAGTATACAAAGCTAAGGATAATTTTTATTTTTATTTTTAAGAAAAGGAATCGATAGAAAGGAAGTAGAATTCAGTGTCAGTCTGGTGTTGACAAAAGAGATATGTTTTCAAGCGTTTTTTAAAGATGTCTACAGAATCTGCTGATCTTGTAGCAGCAGGTAGATCATTCCACCAATGTGGAACAGATCCTGAGAAAGTGCGTCCAGAGAGAATGATTTTTTTTCCTTTTTGGGATTATTAAAAAAAAAAAAATCACACATTAGGATCAAACAGTTACTCAGTGCTTAAATAGACTTTAAACCAAATAAATTTTCAGTCTTACTTGAGCAATGTTTTGGAGGACTACTTTTTATTTCTACTTGAGGAAAATTATTTTGAAGTACCGCTACTCTTACTTGAGTACAATTTTAGGCTACTCTACCCACCTCTGACCCTAACTCTCTAGACAATCTGTTCTGCTAAGCACACCAACTTCCTCTGCTCACATTCCTGGTCAAGCATCTGCTAAAGTGACTAAAACGTAAATGGTCAGGAGGTCACATAGAGCTTACATTCTAATTGTATTTGTTCCATAAGAAGTATACGTGCAGGACCAAAAGAAGAGCGCTGTCTGACCCAGACCGTGAAGAACTGAAGCAAACTGATGAAATGGACCAGACAGGGAGGAGCAAAAGTTTTGGCACTTAGAACTATACAACTAAATAATTTTATTACACTAATGTTTGGGAGCTGATGACAGGAGAGCACTCTGGTGTATGTTCTGTATGTCAGCCCATGACATTATACCTTTACATGGGATCTGCTTACATAAACTGCATTTAACCCCTGAATAATACTGGTCTTTTACAATCATCGCTTCCAATCTGAACCTGGGAAGTGAATCTTATTCTTCACAATGGTTAATACAATTAGTCATACTTCATTTACATTTTCTGTAAAATATTCAATGTCAACCGCAGAGGTCACATCAACTTAATATTTTCCTTCATTGATGGGTTTATTTTAGCTGTGATGGAAAAATCTGAATGCCATCTGTTATACTGATGGATTACTCTGATGGTGATTTATTGTAATTCCTACTCCTGTCCAGTTGGTAGCGAATTAACTAGCAACTATCTTGAATCGTCTCGTCATTGTCATGGTGCATTCAGTTGTAAAAATGTCACGGCAGCTGAGTGTGAGTAGTTTCTTCAAACCGCCAAATAGTTCTTAAATTATAAATAAAGGTGAAAAAAGAGGACATGATGCAGTGGAGGATGAAGGAGGACAAACACTGAACAGGGCACACAGATCTACAGCGCAGCCGTTGAATTAAGTTGAGTTCATTTTTGTTATTTACTTTTGTAGTCGGAATCAAATTGTGTAATATAGGCTCCGGGGTTATATATCTGCCTGTTCAAGCACAAAATATTGTTCCGCTGTCAGTGCTGAAAAAATCTGTCCTCAATGCTCGTCTTGTTGCTTAATTTTCTAAAATGTAAGTTAAACGAAAAGCTGTTTTAAATATTATTTAAGTATGAAAATTAAAAAGGAAATAATAGATTATGATGGAAATTTTACAATTCTGTCCTTGTTCACAGTAACTGGTGATAACTGCTAATTACATAAGAAAACAAGATGGCAGCAGATGACGGTAAGTTTCTATTATCTCTGCTCTGCCATAGAATTATAATGGTTAAACATATTTTCTCCCTTTTTTTAATGAAAATCCTTATTAACTTCAGTCCTGACATACATATCAAACAATTATAAATTTTATATTTTTTAACCCCTCAAATGCCAGGTTTAGACAATTGCATTTGTGTTATCCCATGAAATCAAATTAGATTTTTTAGAGGTTCCTATTAAAATCTGGGAGTGTCAAACTATTCAGAAAAAATTATTTAAATCTCTTTTGCTCAATGTCCCTTGTAAATGAATTGCTCCACCTGATTTCCTACGACAGATTTTTTTAATGGTTGCCATGGAAACAATAGTCAGTGGCATAAAACAATGCGGAAGGGATTCAAGAGGGACTTTTTTTTAAGCATTAATGAGACTTGAAAGAAAAAATCAATAAAATCCCATGTAAAAAATTCATCCCAAAATACACAAGCTGCCCAACTTTTAGGCCATTTACATCAACACAGACAAACACAAATAAAATGTCCTGGGACTAAAGTGCCTGGATTGCCAAAAGGATCCAGGTGTGAAGGGAAGTGAAGGAGTGCTTCTTATAACTACCTTCCTACACGCTGCATCCAGGGACACTTTGAGAGTATGAATTTCTGACCGTGCGTGTCTACAGCTTCGTTAACAGGATGCAAGACAACTGACAATAGGTGTGAACATTTTCAACAAAAGCAGCATTATTAAAACATAAAGCAAAATGTCCCAATCATTTTAATATAAATGTGCTTAATATACCTTTACAGCAGATTATGCTATTCATGTTATGGCCCCATGTGGTGTGAATGTTTCATACATCAATGTACTTGGCCCAACAGATGAAACAGAACCAGGACAAAGCTTTTTAAAATCCTCTTTCAAAGCATGATTTGTAATCAGTAAAACAGGGAGCTTTGTTTTTCACATTTGTATAGCTTCATCACCATATAACATTAAGTCACACAGCCATCAGTGCCTGTCTGTTACTCCAGACCTAGATCTATGCCAATAGTAAATTGTGCTTTAGAAATATGGTCCTGACAAGTACAAGTGTCAGGCTACAGTGTTTCCACTTCTGCTCTACAGAGAACAAAATGAATAGTTCAAATGATTCAGCTAGAGAGAAAGTCTACAAAACAGGGAGCAATTCAACATGCATTCAAGTGAAACAAGTCCCAATTTTCCCCCACGGCTGATGCTCAAAGGACTGTCAAGACGGCTCTGCCCTTCTTTGTGTCTAGCTCACTTCCTTGCTCTGATTTTATCTTGCTGCCTGCCTGCTTCATATGTTTCTTACCTGATCTTTTGTGTACCGTTTTCATCGAAGGATATTTGTCAGATTCTGAAGACCCATCCTGTGCTTTCTCTTTAACCTAGAGAATTGCATGAATCTTTTAGGAGAGTCCTGATAAGTGGAAAGAGAACTTACCCATGTGGTGACATCATTTTGATTACTGTAGTTTGACGTCTGTTATAGTGATAATATTGCACCTTGCACAGCAATTTATAACCTGTAATACCGCCATGTCTCATTTCAAATGGAATTTTATTTTTGCTTAAAAAAACTGCAGCTTCTGCCATTTGGATATTGCCCTTGGTCATATTGGACTAACAAAATATTCCCATGGATATCCACACGGGTTGATTACATTTCACCATTTCAAGTAGCCTACGTTTTGCAATTTCATACAATTTTGTCAACACAGGACATTGCTGTGTCATGATGATATGTTGTTTACCAAGATGGTATATTGTCCTACAAAAATCCTGGCAACACTACAAGTCCCAACATGTTGGATTTAAAAACAACTGAGAGGTGCACTTCTCGAGGCAGAAATGAATTTGATCTCATTAGACACACCATCAGCGTACAGGAGGTAGTGGAAACTGACTTTGTTGCCTCATGTATGTCAAAATGGACTCTGCAGACCATTACTGTGATGAATGGGCTGTGTTTGATACTTATTCAACATTTGCTCTGGAAGCATCTAGAAATATTAAAAATCCAGCATATTTGAGACAAGAATAAGAAATATGTATTTGATTTCCATACATGACAGATACCTCACCAACTGCAACTAAAGAGTCTAACAGTAGCCTACTAATGCATGAACACACAATGCACCATAACCTCAGAATATTATACATCATAATACTATACTTCACACGTCTCCATATAGACTTGTGTACTGTGAATCTTATCTAATGTCCAGTCTAGCTTTTTACAACAGATTTCAAAATGTCTTTCTCTGCATCCCATCTGCTACAAAATCTAAAGAACCCACAGTGGGGAATTATATCTGAGATGTTGTTTGAAGACCAAATGTTAGTTTTGAAGGGTCTTGCTGTTCCTTGTCTCTCACCGCTGCAGCTTGTTTGTTCAAAGTGTTGTACTTGATGACTTTAAGATTTCCTTTGTCCTTTATAAACACGAATAAAAATAGATGTGGAAAAACTGTTGCCAAAGAAAAGTTGACATAATTTGCATTAAGTGATGTTCAAATTGTTCCAGTAGACAATACTTCTAATCTTTAACAACAATGTAACTGCATCTAAGATGCTTTTTTAGAGACAATTTTAAGAATTAAATTATTTTGCTGGCTAAAATAAAACAACAGGACTAATTCATTTAGAGTCTATGTCTGACTATAAATGGTTTGGTATTGCTTTAAGCTTGTTTTTGTTTGATCTGCTCTGTGCTCTGAAACATGTGCAGATTGTTTAGTAAGCATCACCTGCAGCAATAGTCCAGCTATGAATTACATTATCCAGATGTGTTAGCTCAACTAAGAAATTCTTATTACCATTCCTGTCAGACAAAGACAATTACAAAGGCATTTTAAGAGTCAGATTATAGACACACTAAGACAATAATTTAATTTCTCCAGTGCCATGGAACCATACTCCGGATCTCCTTTCCCTTCTAATAAATACACTGAAATACAATAAAATTTGGATTCTGTTACCATAACACATTTACGTAGAACATTTTTAGCTTTAGGAGAGCATATTAGCTTTAGAGGAGCACATCACTTTTATTTATAATGTGTTTTATTTATTTTATTGGATCTCAGACAAACATTGTCACTTAACTATTTAACAATAAACCGTTTCTGAACCTGCTTTTACAATCTTCTGTTTTTAATCTTTTTCAGGGTAAATATTGATCTGAGGCCTAGCAACACAGTGTTGACCATATTTACCCTGCTTCATCAGACCAATTAGTATTGGGGTGATAAGCGGCTGCTGCACCGCTGTCCCCCAGCTCCCGCTGATGAGCGCCAGGCTAATTGGGGTCAAGGTTGGGTTTAAGGCTGCGCTAAGTTGGAGCAGAAAGCACAAGCCGGGGCTAATCTAATCAGGTGCACCATCCGACCGCGGTCTAATTGTGTCATTTAGCAAGCAGTTAGATGTATATTGGGCGCTCAAACAGTCGCCCATTAGCACATAGCAGCACACTAAGAGCACAGCCTGTTTTACGTGTGTGAGCGCTGATGTTAAGTGCAATCATTATCCTGTGCCTGTCACCATCAGAGCTATCAAAGGCCCATCTGGGGAGTGTGTGACGGTGTGTGTGTGTGTGTGTGTGTGTGTGTGTGTGTGTGTGTGTGTGTGTGTGTGTGTGTGTGTGTGTGTGTGTGTGTGTAGTTTGGTGAGGAGCCCAGGTGTTCCTGTTTAAGTGTTAATTAGATTAGTGCAGATCAAACGGGGCGGCGTTCGCTGGGGAGTCGAGGTGCTGGGGCCGTCCCACCGGGCTCACGCTTTCAAATACTTTTCGTCATTCACCAATTAGGAGAAATTAATCTTTAGACTTTAACTGGCAGCCAACAGAGAAAACGTTAGAGAAGATAGAGCAATATACAACAGAGTTTTTTATGTGTTATGAAACGATAATAAAGATTTGAATACATAGTCACATGTGCACCAGCTTTTTGAACAAAGGTTATTGTTACAATAAATGTTACATAAGGAAATGGTTTCTGAATTTGTTTTATGCTGCTGTGAGTTATTACCAAATGGACAATTTAAAGGTGGCCCGGGACACAATTGTTTTTAGTTTTCATGCTCACAATGGAAAAACATTTGTGTCACTTTGAAACTGATTTGGTTGAATGCCTTCGAGATGTTGTTGTTTGTGGATATAATACTGAGTCGTAAAACATTCCCAATAAAAGTGGTGAGTAAAATGGGAATGGCAAAAGTCAAAAGCTGTGCTCATGTTGTCATGTTGTGTTACCCAAGAGTTGGGACGTAACGATTAACCATGAGCCAGTTGAAGTTGTGAAGTTAATTCAATTGCGATTCATATTTTGAACAACAGGTGCCGCTCTGTTTACTGCAAACTCACTTTCAACAAGTTGTTGCAAACAGTTTCTAGCATGGTGACAAGAGTGTGGATGTTGATATTGAGGAAGTCTCATCCTCATTCAAATCAGAGGTGTGGCAGCATAAATAAAGAATTTGATTTGATTTATGTTTATTTATAAACTTAGAAACAGACAAACATTAGCCTATGTTTTAAATAAATATGGGAACATTTGACATTTACTTAAGAACTGTTGGAACTAGCTTTTGGGACGCTCATTTCATAAAAGAAAATTGTGACAAAATCAAATCGTGAGATCAGAATCATCAATCGAATCAAATCGTGAGATCAGAATCATCAATCGAATCAAATCGTGAGTGGAGTCGATTATTACATCCCTACCCAAGAGAAAATGCATTGTATGCTATTGTATTAATTGCATTAGCAGTATTTATACACCCCAATGAAAACAACCAGAACAAATAGTATTTTACTTCTTAAACTAAGTCTGTGCACACCTGACAAAAGAACAGCTTTTCAAGAGGAATATGAAGACATATTTTAAGCTCGTCTATTATCGATGCTGCGGGCAACGCTTACGTGCCTCTCATCTAGACAAATCCACAGGCAGACAGACACACAGTGCTAATCTCAGTGGGTTGCCTTTTGCGTTATCCAAGTCCAGAAACATTACACAAACAAACCCAGCCAAGTGTGTCTGGGTTCCCGCTGAGCCATAAGGACTGAGGACTGGCAGCGGGATGAGCCACATCACTAGCAGCGCACATCAATTCCACATCAAGCAGCACCAATGCCAGTTCTGAGTGTGTAGAGAACAACAGGGGACAACAACAGATGCTTGCTTAAAATTATCAGAGTGTGTGTTCTCGTTTCTTCAACACCATAGATACAGTACAAGGGGTACCTGTCTGTTAAGTACGGTGGCCGTGAAGCGCAAACCAAATAACAAATTAACAAAAACAAAATAACAAATCAGAAGACAATTTGATAAAAAACAAAATAGCAGAGCAGGAAACAATTTGAAAAAAAAACCAAAATAACAGGTCAGAAAACAAAGGAACAAAGCCGAAAACACAACGACATTTCAGACAAACTTGAAAAGGCAGGTCTTGTTTGCGGACAGAATAGTTACTGCTGATTGAACGAGACATCTGTCAGTCAAGATATACAGGAAGTAGATATCTAAATTTATTCCTTATATGTGTTCTGCCTTCATATTCAATTGAAGATATAATTAACAATAAATAATGACAACTTTTACAAGCAAACAAGGAGAAAGTAGAAATCATTCAACGCTACTTTGAGAAAGTATATTCATATGACGGGATTTTGGATCTGCTGAGAGAATATTATGTCTACAATAAGGACAGTACACGTTTGCACATTCATATACATACACTAATCTACCGCTGCAGCATGCTCTATATCTTGAGTGACAGATGTCTTGTCCAATCAGCAGTAAGAATTCCGTTTGTCTGAATTGTTGTTGTGTTTTTGATTTTTTTTCTTGAAATGTTATTGTTTTTGCAGTTTTGTTGATTTGATTTCTGGGTTGTTATTTTGCTTTTGTTCATTTGTTTTCTGATTTTTATGTTTTATTATCTTGTCAACGTAGAGTTTTGCAAAACCTAGTTGCATCAAGACTTTTACAAAAGCGTAGACTTAGATAAAAACCTCAAAAAAGGTCATAATATGACAGGTCTGAAGAAGCACAGTAATATGTACTTTATTCATTCTTAATGAATTTCTTGAGCTTCTTATTTCAATTTCTTACTTTATTTTGGTCCTAACAGTGACACTTTGACAGTGCCAGTTGGAGAAAGAAGGTGAAACAAGCCTCTTTGCACACTCAAATCACAGCTAGAGCGCCTCAACTGTAGAAACCCACCGTCGCCATCTTTCACCAATTCGTTTTTGACTTGGAAACCTGGGTTTTGTGATTACAACTCATTGCCACATTTGTCATTGTGCAAAGCCTTAAAATTCTCAATCTGAATGGAAAGTGGCACCCAGCTGGTGCATAGATGGCACACTCAAAATAGTTTCCTTAATTTAAGCAAAGAAAAACATAATATGCCCAACATGGCACTTCATTTCTAGTCATATTATCACCTGGAATCTGCAACACATTTAGACAACCAAACAGACAAAAGGACTTCATCAAGAGTGTGAAACCTGAAACCTGACAGGCTAAATGAGCCTGACTCATCGCACACACGCTTTTTACGGTAATGTCATTTTGGAGAACGCTGATAATGAAGTAAGAATTTTGAAAGTCTGTTTGAAAATAGATGTTTTACACATTGCACATAAAATAGTTGCTCACCTGTAATACCACATTATTTGTTGTCCCATAGTGATCTAGAGTTGTTATAAAAATGTTAAAATAGAAAGTCTTTATTGTTATTGCATTGAGAATAATACAACAAATGAACAATGTTGCAATATTTTTTGGCCTGAAAGCATCCTAAGGTTATATTTAAATGGGGATTATTCTAATATTTTATGCATGCAATAAAATAACAGTTTAATCACAGCAATCCTCTGTGAAAAAAATAATACCTTAATTCATCATCTTGGCTTTATTATCAAGGATTTTAATAGATGAGAAACTTTCAGCTCTAAACAGAGGCTTTGGTCAAACACATCTGGAAAAAGGAGGGCTCTCATTGGTCTACACACCTTGTCAATAAAGAAGTAATGGATACCAAAAGTGAATATTGCTTTTGACACAGCAAAACAGTACAAAAAAGGAAAATATAAACAGAAAAAAGAGAAATAATGTGAAATAGGGATAAATGTTACCAATTGAACAATAAAATGTTTAATGAGGCAGAAATAATTGACAGATTGCTTTGGTTGGATGTCAAAATCTGAACTAAAAGTTTATGTTAAGCTATAAACTTATAAACTTTGTATATATAACTTTTTTATATATATATATATATATATATATATATATATAAAAAAGAAAAGCAAGAGAGGTTCCTAGGCTGCTTTTAGGTAGTATGGCGGTCTGAGAAAAGTGGATACTGCCACGTATAGTCTTAAGTAATATTCAGTTTTGATTTAAAAGGCTTTGTTAAATCTGACAGGTCAGTTGTGTTAATGAAAGTATAACTACTTATTGTGTCTGTTAATGTTGCCATTCTAAATCTTCAAACGGAACATGAACACACCAGTATTAGAAGAAAAACATATCTCCATAGCTGTGAGCTCAAGTCTTGCTTCATCTATTATCTGTCACTGCAACCTAAAGGTGTTGTACAGTTTGTTCATTACTGACTCCAGAATGTGTAATGTCAGTGTTGTGTTTTCTGAAAATGTGTCATCTTCTGACTTCATGAAAAGATTATAAAAGTTTAAATTCGAATGGGAATCATGTTGTGTGCACGGGGACTGTCACGTAGCTTCAGAAAAGTTACACAGATGTAATTCTCCAGACTGTCAGGTTGCAAGTGAGTTTTGACAGTCAGCTGCTGGGTATTATTATTCAGCCCAGAACGTAATCAGAACAATTACACTGTTGATAAATGGAAAACCGCTCATTAATTGTGGGTTATGCCTGTATGCCAGAGGGTGAGAGATTAATCTATTTTACGACCTTAAAAATTGCTGTCGTAACAGTAATTGTTATTAGTCGTTTTGCATAAAAGCTGACCTTAGATTTACAGCAATTTATCAGAACTGAATAATCAGACTCTAGACTAAATAAGGAGCTGTTTGTTGGGACACATTTTTGCCTACAATAATATGGTTCCTTGAAATTAGGGCTGAAATAATTCAAATAAATTAAATAATTTGACTAGAAGAATGCCTTGATTATTTTTATTTTGCCTTGATGAATCGAGCGGGCACGTCCATCTGCCTGTGTCAGCTGAAGCCACTTTCACACATCCCCTGAGATCCGGAGCGTGCGCTGATTGTAACGGTGCCCCATTGTGCAAACGATGAGCTGATGACAAGAGCACTGTGCATCTGAGCCTGAAACCTCGTACTATCTGCAGCTGTTTGAGCTTTACTTTAAACTGTTTGGTTAAGGTCCTCATATGTTCCAAAAAATGTCGTTTCAAGATTAGCGCAATAATCACCGTCTCCGTGAAGGACTTGGATAAGCTAAGTGAGTTGAAACATACAAAGGGAAATTTCAATGATAATGGATGTGTAATATAATGTACAATATAATGTACTGTATGTCATACTCTATTATGTATTTTCTTATTTATTTAATAGCCTTTTAGTCTCAGGTATTATATTTTTTTGCATTTATAATGTAGATATAATGCGAAATGGAAGTTCCATTATAATACTGATGGATGTACACTCAAGAATAAATACATTTTCAAAACTTCTTATGTGTTAATCTGTTTTTTTGTGTGGCTGATTTAAAAAAAAAAAATGCAGTTACACTATTTATCTGAATACTCGATTAATCAAACCAAATAATTATAACATTACTCAATTACTAAAATAACCAATAGCTGCAGGACTACTTTAAATACACATAGATGTATTTGTATGTTTCAAAATAAATCCTTTAAACACATGCATTGACAATAGTTTTGATACCTGTTTCTTGTATTATATTATATATTTGTTCTATAGTTTGTTTGTTCTATAGTCCAGTGAATGTACATTTTAATATTAGAAAATGATGTAATTGGGAAATGTAAGGGGGAAAGGTTTAACACTGAAATGTCAAAAGGGCATAATCTTTAATATTACAAATTCATGGACTCTCTTGACAACTTACCCAAAATGCTCTGTACTGTGCAAAGTTTTGGCACTGCATTGGTCTTTCAGTATGAGCACATACAGTGAAAACCCAATTGAAATGATAATGTGACACTTTAACCTGTGGGGCAATAATCTCTGCGCAGTATTGTTCGGGACATATTGTATAGTGCTAAATGCCATAACATTAATGCAAACAGTGGAGCCAATTATATTGCTCGTGCATCACAAAGGAGCGTAGCTTTTAGAGTTGGGCTCAGTGCGTCTTGGGAGCCCACTGTTTGTTTTGAGCCCTCTCACCACTGAAGCACTTTCATTAGGGAGCAGGAAATACAGTGGAAAGGCGACACACTGAGAGCTAAAGTCCGTCTGCCAACTGAAGTCTACTTTGTTTGTCATATCTCAATTAAGGCTGCTTTCAAAAGGTACAAGAACAGCATCATGGGAACATTGTAAAACTCATTTCTTATGAAGTGTAATTAGATTGAAGATAGGGTCCTTCATTTTATTTTTGACTTTGTTTTTTGCTTTCCTCAGGAGTGTTAAATTTGAGTCTGTCTAACTAGAATTGTATCTTTTAATTTTCTAGAAGTTTACGTGGTAATTACCTTCATTCATTCACAGCTGCTAATGATTAGGATCTTTGATATTTAACAAGCAGAACATCCACAGTATAGTTGGAATTTTTTTTCCAAATATGCCAATTACCAAAGCTTACCCTCAAAATAAATGAGGCAGGTTTTCTCAATGTTGGAGAAGTTTGGAGTTACATAAATTCCATTCACTTTATTAATAATAATAATAAAAGAGCTGCAATAATCCACTCATTTCTGGTCATTAAGAGTTGTTGAATAAAACACTTCAGCTTATTTATATTAATACTTATATCACTAGTGGTCTTTATTACAGACGTCTATTATCAATATTAGTTTTTTTTTATGTACGCCAAAGTCACGTGACAAACAGCAACAGAAAAACAGCTGTGTGTCTGAAATCATTCACTAATTAATTGCACTATACAGTCCTCTATATAACTCTGCACTATATAGTGACTGAGGGGTCATTGAGTTATCGTCTGATTGAAAGTCCCAAAGGCTAATTGTTTGTTTTATTGACCTTAACACAATCATATGAGAATTTAACAACTGTCTATAAAAAGCAACTCCCTAAGAATCTGAATGAAACCCACAAAATGTAGCTTTGGGTAGACAGAGAAATGCAATTTGGAACAAATGTCTATGGAGACCATGCCCTATCGCTTATATAAGGTGGCCATTTTGAATTAACCTTGTGATAGCCCTTATATTTTAGGAATGTCCTCTTAAACTCAAAAAAGTCAACCTCCTTTACCTCTCATACTGCCGACAAACGTCATCAATTATTTTTCCAAATACATTTTAAGCTCTGCCTGTGACAAGCCAACCATTTGGGTTATAATATGGTTTGTTGGTGTAGAGACACATTTAACATTGATGTACAAATGGCGCTTAAAAGCACAAAATGCAGTCGTCCCGGGGACATGTAAAAAAATGTATCAGTCACCTCTGAAACTTTTGCTAACAATTAGATGTCTAGCTGCTTATTTTGAGAATATTATGCTTGGCAACACACAATTAATTAAAAATCTTATTTGAGGGTGAATATGCCAAACCACACTCTTTGCTCCGTCTCTCATGTAAAAATGTCTCCATCTCTCATGGGAGTTATATGTTGTCACTGGAGCCAAATGTAGTGATCCATCTCCAGCTATAAAAAAAATAATAAAAAACAGGACAGCCTGCTTATAATTGCTGGAAAATGTCACCACAGTTGATTACCAGTGATTTGAACTAGTGCTAAGGGAATGTGAATAAAAAAGTGTGGTTGATGAGTGCATATTTAATGAGGCTCATGCATACTAATGCAAGTGTTTCATTCCGCTCCAGTTCTTCACGTAAACACATGCAAATTCATGCTGCATGTTGTCAAAAGCAGCAGACAGTGGTACTAATGAATGAAATACAGATATGAGCTGTCATTATCTTGAGCTAAGAGGTCAGTGTGGAATTCTGTCACCATAATACTTCTAGCTGTCAAGATATAACAAATGCACTTTGTCAGATAAGGTATTAATCGCTTTCACATGGACAAATCAAGTCTATTCTTATTCCCAAGGCCCACTCTTTATTCAGTGACAGTAAAGGGGGCGCAGTTGCTCAGTGGTGGCTGAGAGCGGTCACCCTATAATCGGAAGGTTGGCAGTTTGATTCCCGCTCTCCCCAGTTCATATTGTTGTTGGGCAAGACACTTTAATCACCTTGCCTTCAGTGTCTATAGCGTAACTACTGGTGTGTGAATGGGTGAAGTAAAGCGCTCAGAGTGCCTAATAGGTGGAAAAGTGCTGTATAAAATCCATGCTATTTACCATTTAAAGGAACCCTTTAGCACTCTGTGAATAATGAAGGGTCTGACTGTACAAATAGGCAAAATATAATAATTACCTCCTGTTAACATCTAATGGTGAAGTGGACTACCACTGGGCTCTATGCCAAATCCAGTCCACTATAAGATGCTAGAGCAACATCAGCAGCACTATAATAATCTACACCCTATCTTGAACTTGAGATAACAGGGGAGTTGTAGAAATAAAGAATAAACTAAAATCAAATGACCATAATTATTAATTCATTTTAATATCTGCATGGCTTTAACAAAATGAAAAGACTCACTTAAAAATAAAAACAAATATTCGAATAAAGCTGCTCAAATTTACAAGGGAGGAAAAACTGAGTTCAGTTTGTGGGCCATTATTTGCACATTGTCCAGCTGTCTGGCTCCAGAACCCCATTTGAGAATCGAATGTAACAGGCCTCTCAGAATGTGTCATGTGAAGGCAGTCCTGGCTAAAACAGAAGGATGTAAAGATGTTATGAGCCCTGTTATGAGCCCTGTGAGCTGTTTATCTGCTAATGACATGTCACATAGTGTACAAGCCGCTTTGAGGCTAAACTATGTTAGACACACACACCTGCTATAATTGTAAGATTTTGGAGCTCATGTCGTTGTTGTTCATTTCTTTGAGAGCCGTCCCTCTAAGCACAACATTGTCTACAACAAGCTGTTGACCTGCCATGCTTTATTTCACATGCACCTGTTTCGATTGGACGATATGTAAATGCAGCCAACTCCAAGGGTCCATCAGCATCTGCTGGGTGCCAGGCGGAGAATACAGATGCAGGACGAGGGGTGTTTAGCCAGGCCACTCACGTCTGCCTTTGGAGGAACAACACAACAACTTGGCCGCAGCCTTTGCCGCTCCGACACTCCTATTCTTCAACTGGATTGATTCTCACCAACCGCTGGCAATCTGACTCATCAATATTCAGAATCACTCTGCCCTAAAATAGCTTCAGCTCTAGGATTTTAACTCTTTAAGTAGAATGCTGAACTGTGAAAGGAGTGGGGTGAGGATTGAAGATTCTGCTTTTATTTAAAATTGAAGTGGCATTTCTTGACTCATTGAACATTATACATTGGGTAAACTGACATATTTTGCATCCTTAAAATCACAGGTGCACTAATTGTCAAGAAAATATTAATGTTTGATTGTTCAGTAAGCATTAAATTATCCGTTAAAAACTGCAAATGTGAAAAGCACGTGAGCTTTCATATTATCCTTGCTCACTATAAAATTGAGTCTGGTAGTCGAAAAATGATCATATGAGTAACCAAATCTTCCACATCCTGTCTGGCATCAACAACATGACACAGTATCTACTTCTTACTAAAATGTATTGGCAGCCTACACTGTGTTGCATGCGTCACACTCGTTACATATCTAATGGAGCTGTACTCTTGGGAGTTAAAACCAATCTAAAACTTTAAATAAATAAAAGCAGAAATGTCCAATTTCTTTTTGTAAATACATTGACGGTATACAGTACTTTGTGAAAAGTACCATTCCAACTCTAATCTTAACTGTGTGCCTTGTCCTTGACCTAAAGTGACCCCCATTAAATCTTCTGCCTGTGACTGCTGGGTGAGCATCACATTTCCTTGTTGAATGAATGATGAGGCAGCCATACACTGTCCACTGCCACATTCGAGGTGAATGTTTCCATGTAAACAGGCAGGGGTCACCTCTAACAGTGGCTTAGTTATGGTTAATTACAACTGCTAGGTAAATCTAGAACTGTGACATCTACCTTCAGATGTGTAAACCATTGTTTGTGTGGAGCTAACAACTGCTTTAACTTCCCTATCAAACTCAAATGCCAGCTGATAAATTCAATTTAATTAGTTGCTTTAGTAAAAACAATAACACATTCTTTTGCCTAATTAGTACATCAGCGACAAACACGACATCCTTTCCACGTTTTATTGGGCCATTATTTCTCAATAATTCCTATGCATAACTGCTTGCAATTGTAAAGCATGAAAAGAAGAATCCACTACAACTGTGTATACAATGTTTACAGCATATTGCTTTTATTGCAATTAGCTACATTTATTGTCTACTTTATTTCATCTTGTTTTAGCAGAGCCACATTTGTCAGCATTTATTCCAGTTTGTAGGTCATTTTCTATTTGAGTATTTAAGTAGTGACTTGAGAGAACTAGATTTCTGTGCTTGCTCTGATTGAAACCTCAGGATCTTTGACAGTAGCAAATAGTTATTGACAGCTTTAATGGCCAATTACTCCATAATTAAGTCTATTCTGCTTAGACTCTGTAGCTCCAGGAAGAAACATCACACACCCGTTCTCCCAAGTCCAAGACATACAACATATAGCCTGCATTCCTAATGGGTTCTGATTTAAGTTAGTTTTCTGTGAGATGAGGGTTGTATGTGGAATTCAAACTTTACCTCAGTGTGAGACTACTGTGGAAGAGCTTTGTTGAACATGGTACACAATGTACTGGCAGCTCAATATCGAATGACAAGAACTCAAACTGCTGCTACATGTGTAGAATTTAGATCAAACGTGAAACTGTTGCAAGTTTCCTTTTTCTCTTTGAGGGATTTATATCAAAGTCAAATTGCTCAACACATCATCCACAAAGAGTATGCAAGCTTTTGAATAGGATCTGCTCAAATCTCTATAATCCTTGACACCAGAATTAAACTGAACTGTTTGATAGCTGAAGACATGCTCCCTCCCACTTCAGAGAGGCAGACAGAAATGCACGGAAACAGACAAAATACAACTGTGCCACAGCAAAGCACTGGCACTTTTATTGTCACTGTCTGAGACACATCTCAATGTGTAGTACTTTTTTTTTTCTTTCAGAGATATGATTCCTCTTCAGAAGCTATGACAATTCTGTTGTCCTACAACAAATTTTGAAATGTGAGAATTCAGGAAAGGTGAAAGTTATATATATATTCACCCTCATCTTTGTTTGTTCATGTGTTGTTAATGTGACCAGATAACAAACAAAGCTAAGTGCCCCTTAAAACAAAACTAAGTAACATTTTTGCCTTCATAAATAATTTTATAATTCCTTACAATGGTTAATGGAGTTGTAGTGGTGCTTAAAACGCGCACAATCCCCCTTTGGTGCTTCTAAGCCAAAAACAGCACTTGCAAGTGAGGCAAGTCTGGGGGTCGTGTTCACGTTCATGAGATGAACAGTACTTAAATATACATATACATATAGCTACCTCCCAAAGTACATTGAGCGTATGATCCCCTAAGATCATACCAAAAAGGCATACACTTTATTTTATCATAAGTCATGGCAAGGTCACAAAAAAAAAAACAAACAAAAAAAAAACTTTGTCTGAAGATTTTTGGAAGAGAAAACGTCAGTTAGACTAAGAGAGAGAACTCATTCTTGAGTCAAACTTGGTCAAGCTTTAACAGAATGGCGTCAGCGCGAACAAAATTTGATGAAGGATTTAAAACCAATTCTGACATGGCTTTTATGTTGCAGAACTTGTAAGATACTTTGCCTAACAACATTATATTCTTTCTATTTCCATTAAATCTATTGTTATTTAAGGTCTTTCGAGATATAGCTACTGTTATCTGACATTTATTTAGCTTACGGCTCGCAGAGATGCAAGCAAAATATTTGTTTCATTTAGGGGCTTCATGTGGGACAACAGCAGTTCAAATAGTAGTTTTAATAATAAACTAATGCCCCGAATATTGTTTACATAGCGTCTGCTTAGCAACCAACTTCACTTTTAGACCCAATGCAAGATTTCACAAGGCTACTTAGTTGTCAATAAAATGTAAAATAATTAAGTGTGGGAAAATAATATTTTATATAACATAATATAGCAATGTATATATTATGACTTTGTAAGATTATTTCTAAAATTACCCACCTCCATCGAGTTTTTCATTTCTTCTATTGTATTTGCCTTTTTTTTTTAACTGTTGCACTGGTAATTGTTTGATGTCCAGAGCTGCACTAGCAGTATTTACAACTGTGTGATTCACGCTGCGCAAATCTTACTTATAGTTCTGCTTTAAGTTCAGTAGTTCAAATTTGATGTTACATGTTCATACAGAGAACTTTAAGTTGTAAGTGCTGGACAATTTTTGTTTTAAACAAAATGGTGGTACAGTGTGGCAGTGGTTAGCATGCTGGCCTCTTAGCAAGAAAGTCCAGCGTTAAACTCCAGGGTCTTCTGGGTGGAGTTTGCATTTCTCCCTGTGCTCGGGTGGTTTTCCTCCGGGTACTACAGTTTCCACCACCAACTTAAATGAACATGCTATGCGCCCCCTAGTGGTAGCTGCCAACTAGAAAATTCCCCAAAAGGATAATAATGGGATAATAAAAAATAAATAAATAAAGAAACACCTCTCCATTAATTAGTCACTGAGCTAAAGGTTCATGCAGAGCATTTTTAGCGTAATATCATTCCGACATGCAGGATCCACTGTTTTACTGTTTACTGCTACTTTTATCCTGAAAAAAGGAAATAAAAACAGGAAGTACATATTAGGGCCAGCAATAAAAGTGTTTGAAAATCAGTCAAAAGGATTGCATTCTTAAAATTTTGGTGTGTGCAAAGTGTCTTTGAATTGTCCACGTGCTTTGCAAAATGTGTGTATAAGGAAGGAAGAGGAATGGGCTACAGATTCCATGCAATAGAATCTGTCAATCCAAAATATCATAAATAAAGGCCTTTATCTGCACAGTTTAGCTTGGCCTTTCTATTATCAAACAGAAAAGTTCTTGAATCATCATGATATGCCATACCTTTCTATCAATGAATGTGTTAAAATAAGTACCTTAACATAATTATTTTTGTTGAATATTATTTAGATTGATACATGCCAATGTAAAGGGTGCACGTGGCAGAGTGGTTAGCACTCCTGCCTTACAGCAAGAAGGTCGTGAGTTCAAAACCCGGCCGACCCAAACATTCTCGGCCGACTCCGGTCTTTCTGTGAGGAGTCTGCATGTCCTCCACGTGTTACCGTGGGTTCTCTCCGGGTACTCCGGCTTCCTCCCACCGTCCAAAGACATGTATGTACAGGTTAATCGGCAACTCTAAAGTGTCCCTAGTGAATGAATGTGAATGTGAGAGTGAATGGTTGTCTGTCAATGTCTGTCTCTAAATGTCAGCCCTGCGACTAACTGGCCACTGTCCAGGGTGTACCCCGCCTCAGGCCCAAAGCTGCTGGGATAGGCTCCAGCCACCTGCGACCCCTAACGGGACAAAGCGGTAGAAAATGAATGAATGAACATGCCAATGAGGCCTGCGTGTCTCTGTTATTCAAAAGGGCGTATAGGAGTATAGAGTGTACTTGTAAGTCACAAAGTCAGGGTGCTGTTCTTATCTTTGAGGCCCAGGGCCACAGGATTTATCAGGCACACAGTCATTGATGCAGGTCACTGCCAAACCCAGAGCTGCTCTGTGTCATCTTGGCTCTGGTGTCTATAAAAATCTAACTTACAAAGTTTTTCACTAAGGAAAAGTCAAATATTGGCAGACAAACTTCAGGGTGTGTTACCGTCTTAGAGTGCTGCTGCAGCTCTACAAACATTAAGTTGAGTTTGCTCTGTGCTACTGGCCTAGCTGCTTGTTAAACATATTACAGTTTCAGTATTCAGAAATGGTCTTTGCTGCTCAGACTACCTCACCATTTACATTAAACTAAAAATACTATTTACATTAAACTAAATAGCTGTGCATGTTGTTGGAGCAGCTGTAAGTCTTCATTCCACAGTGCTGCTTCTACACTCACCTAAAGAATTATTAAGAACACCTGTTCAATTTGTCATTAATGCAAGAATCTAATCAACCAATCACATGGCAGGTTTACAAAGAATGGTGTGAAAAGGAAAAACATCCAGTATGTGCAGTCCTGTGGGCGACAATGCCTTGTTGATGCTAGAGGTCAGAGGAGAATGGGCCGACTGATTCAAGCTGATCGAAGAGCAACTTTGACTGAAATAACCACTCGTTACAACCGAGGTATGCAGCAAAGCATTTGTGAAGCCACAACACGCACAACCTTGAGACAAAAATGTTGCCTGGTCTGATGAGTCTTGATTTCTGTTGAGACATTCAGATTGTAGAGTCCGAATTTGGCGTAAACAGAATGAGAACTGTTTTCCTTATTTCTCAAATTAAATTCCTTTCTCTGCGATTTTGAGGACGGACCAATCACAAGCCTTTTCTGCAGCAGGGTGTGGTTTGCTCCCAACATGGTGGTCGCTGCTACCGAGAGGCCGTTTATTTCTACTCCCTGCTCTCTCGGCTTATGAATTACAGTACCAGCAAAGTGTAAAAACAATGAAACTGCTCTGGTTTTTGCTCTACTGCGGGCCATGTAAACTAGCGGCGCTAATGTGGCTTCCTTGTTCACAACTGGTTGTGTGGTTTCTCCTTTTTTCACATCCCGTCTGGCGTTTCTCTGATTGGTTAACATTACGCCCGTAAACCCCGCCCTTTAAATTGAAAGCAAGCAACAGGGTACCAGACTATCTTCTTTGTAGAGAATAGGAAAATAGTTAGTAGCTGATCATTTAATCAGTATCAAAAACATTAAGATAGGTTCTTACAGTATAACAGACAGTTGATATTCTGATGGGACCACAGGGAGAGCACATATGATCTAAAAATAGGTTCCCATCAGCTTTGCCCAGGAAAATGAACCCAAACTGAATTTCAACAACAGAAGAAAGTGGCATGGGAAAAAGAACAATAAAAAGTACTGAACACACAACAACAAACTTTTCCAATCAATGCAGTCTCATGGAGACAGTGCAGAATTAATTCTGGCCTGAAGGGCTAGTGTAAGTGCAGATGGAGGCTGGGGCTGAAATTACTCAATAGTTCCTAGATTGTGCACTGTATTTAAGATTTTACATTTCAGAGTTGTGTACAACTGTCTAGTGCACATTTCCTGCATACATGCATCCAACAGTCTGTGGGCAACAACATCACTATTGCTCTGATTTTCAAATTTATTTTGTTTATAAATGTTTTTACTGAAAATGTTTCCCTGCTAATGAGTCTATTAGATTAGGACCCACTATTTAGTGAGAAGTGATGAGTTATTTAGGACTGAATCCTCTCTCAAGGTCAGTGATGTTGGGGAAAAATAGGATCCGAAATGAAAGTCAGAACAGTAAAAGACCAGTCAAAAGGCCAAAGAGTGTCTTTTAGCCTTTCAACAGAGCGCCTAAACCCAGACCTCCCTGACAGTGCAGAAGGCCTCACTTCTTCTTGATGTAGAAACTTCCCTCCCAGCACAGAGCGGCTGTTTCGCCCTAATTATTCTGCCCTCTCCCTGCCTCCACCTGCATTCTTCGCTCGACTTGTCACTCTTTTTTATCCTTCCTCTTCCCGGGGCTCAACCTCCCTGTCCCCCCTCCTTCTTCATCCTCTCCACCGCTCTTTCAATACCTCCGCAGGACATAACCCAAGTCACAACTCTTCACTTCTGTAGATTGCTTGTGAATTTTAAAAAGGTCTGAGGTATTTTTTCTGTGTGCAGTTGAATAGGCTAATATTTGTTTATTATTCAGCATATATTGCTGTGTTTGATTTGGAAATAGCAGGTGGCATTTTGTTACAACAGGTTTCTAGGCAGAGTGTATAGAATGTTAGACTTTGATGATTTTTTTTTTTGGTCTTAGTAAATTGTTGTTTTATATAAGAACACACATGGATTGTAGTGCTTTCTTTTCTGTTTTGCAAAAGAGACAGCAAGTCTCCTTGAATCTGCCATATGTTTCCTGAGCTAAATCTGTTGCTCTTTAAAGTTCCTAAAATAAAAAGGCAGATTGTAAATGGGAGATGACACATTTTTTACAATGTCAGAATCAAGTTTGTCAAGTGATAGATGGTATAGTTTACAGACATTTTATTTTATTTTTTTCAAAAAGTTACATTACTTCAAATATCTTAATAGAGGAATACTGTGACAAGAGTATGACAAAGAGACAATAAAAACATTTAGCATTACTTACTTTTTAAGGATGTAAATTATTTTTATGTTGTTTTATTTTGAGCAGATACTTGTTTAGTGGTTTTGTTAATGCAACAAAGTGTAGCATATTTATGGGATATGGCTCATTAGACGGATAGAAGTGTTTTATCATTGGTCTGGGTCTGAACTTTTTTCAGCTTTGAACAGATTGCATTTTTTGCAGTGTCTATACTTCTGTGCCACATGGAGATAAATAATGTATGTAAGGAAAGTCATCACAGCTGGTCATGCAGGTAAGGCACATCTACATCTGCAGAAACCCAGTGCACTTATCTGCAACCTTGGCAAGTGAGATTTAGGAAGAGCGATTTTTTTTTTCCATGAATTAAAACTCTGCAAATTCAGCTAACTTTCAATTTATGTACAGAACAGAGAATTACATCACATTTTGACCTTTTAAAGAGTTACCTATTCTACTGATTACTGTATTATAAAGAGAGCTTTTAGCTTTAAGACTATGAATACTTTTCATCCTGGATATAATTTTTATTTATCATTGCGGCAAATCATGAAATTAAAATTGACACACTATTAGTGGGACACACTAGCTTATACAACCAACATCCTTTAAAACATATTGCTCAAACAAGGACAAATAGTCACTCAAATGGTAAGGCTGGTCACTAAGCTAATGTTACAGATCACATGGGACTTTGTAGTGAGTAACTGTGAGTACAGTAAAATATTCATTGGACAAACAAAAATGATAGCTTATACGTATGCTTCCCTTTTGGGACATAATAATAATAATAATAATAATAATAATAATAATAATAATAATAATAATAATAATAATAATGGATTTGATTCATTTCATTGGCCAATTAATTGCAGGCAAAACATTTCTTTGGAACGTGGCAAGAACACCGACAATTATTATGTCACAGATTAAATGGTAATTTACGCACCACCTTTTTGTAGATTAGCACCTCTCGGGCACCTAAAGTGCTTTACATTATGCTTACATTCACCACATTCACCACATTCACCACATTCACACAGTCTTAAACATGTCAGAGTTTATGAGCCATTTACAACAAAAATGTAAAATTAGTGCAGAAGGTGTGAGTGTGGCTCAGAGGAGCAGAGGGATGATCTGTGAACAGTGAGCCCTGAGCAGTTGACACATGCACACAGAAATGCAACATCCTTCAAAAAAATTTACATTGTAAACCAGTCCAGTATTATTTTGTGACTTAAGCTTTAAAAGCTTAGCAGGCAAACATAAAGCTGGACTAACAAGCTGCAATTTAAATATAATAACTTAATATTTGCTAAACTAACCAACAACAGTAAAAGAAAAAAAGTATATACAGTATATATATGTATATAGTAAAACATATATACTGACACATTCATCTATTAATCTTTTGTGTTAAAAAAAATAATAATAAAAAAATATAATAATATATATTCACTACCCTCAGTGTCATAATCTACAAGTTGGTAAAATTATGTTTCAGCCCATAAAATAAGAAAACTGATTTTAAATGTTAACTACTGAGTAACTTTTTGTTCTGTAACAAACTAGATAAAAGGTTAATAGCTTTGCTTTTACATTTATTTTGGTTTTATTAATGATTAAGTAACTGCTGCTGCGAAAAGGGAATACTGCTGTAAAGGGTTTGCAAACCAAATCTTATTGTACCTTTGTTAATATAGCAGTACTTTTGAAATTCAAGTGTGCGGTACACTACTTTTGATTTTATTTTTGAATGCTGTGCATAACAATGCTATTCTAAATTTTAATTGTTGCCCAGCACTAATTATTATACATCTAAATGTATGGAAAACATACTAAAACATTTATATGTATTAAAACCAAAATATTAAAAATTAAATATTGTTAATGTTATTAACAATATTTAATATATATATATGTATATATGTATATATATATATATATATATATATATATATATATATATATATATACATATATATATATATATATATATATATATATATATATATATATAATGTATATTATTATATATATATGTAATATATATAATATTAAAATATTAAACAAACATATTGGTTTGTTTTAGCGCTAAAATAGTTGAGAAAATAAAAAAATAAAAACAGCAGGTGAATTTAATTCACAAATATTTTTACCATGTGAATGAAAGCATAGATTTCTACTTTATGTTCTAACCATTTAGTCTCCATGTATAATGTCTCTTACTTTTATCTCACTAAATCTGTCTAAATCCATCTGTGCATCGTGTGCCACGTCTGGAGAATATTTTTCTTCCTCGTTGTCCCCCTGTCTTCACTAAGACTGTCACTGAGACTCAATTAAAGCAAAGAGAGGGTAAGAAATAAGATTAACAACTCACACTTTTACCCAGAATACCCAGGGGCCTCAATTTATCTAGAGGAATGCTCAGCCTAAAAAAAAAACTGTGATTGACACCTCTAACCTTCATTGGGATGTAATCTTCATCTTTAGCACTCAGAGATCTAATTAATTAGAGGGAATCTCATTTCCTCACTAATGCAACTGGACACAGGCATGATAGAGGGGTGGGTGGTGGTGGAGGGGGAGGGGGGCTGCATTTCATCAATGCCTTACGAACGGTGTCCACCTTGTTCGTTTCAGGGAAGAACAAGCAGTCGTGAGGTGCTCAGGTTCACAGCAACTACACTCTATTGATTAGAGCTGCCAGAGCTCTGGAGGCTGGCCAAAAGGAGACAGCAGTCGAACACTACTTATAAAAGGATCTCATCGTAATGTACTCAAGTGCTTCTTTTACCAAGCTCCATTCTGATGTAAAGCCAACTTTAAGAACAAAGTAGTACCTGACAGTCTTTGTACTTAAAAATTGAACTGTGTGAAATAACAGCACGTTCACAATAAGTAACGTATCCTATCACCAACTTCAGTGTCCACATGTTTTACTTTTACTTTTAATAATAATGCACTAGCAAAAGAAAAAATAATAATTTGGGGCCAATGTAAACCAATCTGCCCTCTGTCAACTGTTGCTTGGAATAATGTGACTGCTGGAGGGAGGAAGACTGACCCACAACAGATTCTATCACAGTGCATGGCCCTTTTAGTAAGAAAATAAAAAAAAGTGGAAGAATACTTTATGTAAACCCCCACAGATGTCAAGTGTGAGTAAACTGATGGAAATACTCTGGCATCTGACTAATTTTACAGTCTTATTTGTCATTTCGGACTATGCAGCCCCACATTTTGTCATGACAACTTAGGATTTAACTGTCAGTTTTAAGTAAAAAACTGCGATAATGATTAATGCAAAGTACTGCAAATGTGTGACTGACTGACAGCTGGAATGAAATTAAACATTGCCTGACACTGAATTTATTTAACCAAACTGTTAACCGGTGTGTTTTTGAAATACATTGATCACTTAAGGTTTGTGCTGAACATTTATTGGTTTGTGGTCCCAAGAAAAATAATTATTTCTGTATCCAGCAAATCACAAAGATAGTTTTGTCGTCCAGCCATTGCATTCTTGTCAAAAAAAAAAATTCACATTCTTTACACATGTCAATATTGTTTTTTAAATATAGTTTTTTGACAAATGTATGCTAAATGATTAAGTCTTATGGTCAGCTTCCTTCAATAAATATTATATAATATTTTAAATTTAATATAATATTACTATTTTAGGCTAAATAGAAATTTCAAATGGAAGCAAACATTTTACAGCCTTTCCCTACATCCAATGAGAGGCAACCTGGTAGAAACATCCTGCTGTATTTCTGAAGGGTAAACATAGTTATGAATATATTTCATGCCACTTGTATTTTTCACTGCCCCCATTTCATTTTTCCATAAGTTTTCACCAGCTTCTGTAAATGTACACTTCGAACAGCTACCTCAGAAATACCTTCCACACGCCTCCTGCTGCAGATACGGCTTTTCTTTTTTAAATACGAGTGCACTGGGTTTAGAGTCGTTGCCAGGAATAAAATGGCTGTCCTGTTGCTAAAAATTGTTGTGATTCATCCTGTTTCCATGTGCACATCTGGGAAAGTACTTCACAAGACCCTAACACTCTTAAGATACCTGGTGGATATGGATGTTTTAGAAAATATTGAACCACTTGTGTCTCTGAAGATCAGTCACTTTATGCCTCTCCCTGGATATAACCATGCTCAGTCCTAAGCCCTGTCCTCACTGTTTATCTACTTGCACCTTTCCAATCTCTTGATCATAATAGGGGGATGAAAGGGAGTTTATAAAGTGAAGTGCACATCAGATCTGCTGTAATGAAATCTTATCAATGTGTTCTCCGTGCTGTATTATTTGCATATAAATGACATAATATAATAACTCTGTGCGGCCTCTACCTGGGAGGAGTAAATATTTCCCTGTCCGCTTTGTCTCTTTGTCGCGACACCGGGAAACGAGACGCTAATTGAAGAGAGGGAAGCATCTTTATGTGACGACTGACATTCAATTATGTTTGTGAGATCAGA
The DNA here is from genome assembly GCA_024349245.1 of Neodontobutis hainanensis. Lineage (NCBI taxonomy): Eukaryota > Metazoa > Chordata > Actinopteri > Gobiiformes > Odontobutidae > Neodontobutis > Neodontobutis hainanensis. The sequence goes on from JALDNG010000015.1 coordinate 8,788,396, forward strand.
TTAGGAGGTGGCCCTAAAAAAAAGGTTTGAAAATAACATTTTGCAGAGCAGAGCAGTGACTCTTGAAGGATGTAATTTGAATGGCTGTTTGAATGGCGCTGCTCTGAATAGAATTGCTACTCTATGACCTGCAAGTAATTGGATGTCCAGAGTGAAGTGTTGACAGAGCGAAAGTAGGGAAGAGAAACAAAAAAGGAGATCGACAGCAAGGCAGAAAAGAAAGAAAAAAAGAGAAAGAAATACAATACAAATAGACAAAAGAATATGTGAAAAATGCAACAAGCACGGCTAAGGAACTGTGGAAAAGGGAAGGTATATCTGTTTCAGTTTAGCTCTTTGTCAGTGACTGTGGGGGGGCTTACTAAACAGGTCACACTGGACATTACCCACTGTGCATTTGTAATAAGTTAAGGTAGATTAGGTGTTAAACGAAAGAATGAGAAGATTAAGATACTTTTGGATTCATTCATTCTGTTATATGATTAAATGTGACAATAAGAAATGGACAAGATTTTGGTTCAGACACAGGCCACAAGTGCTTGTAACGGGCAAGTGATGGCATGAACGTAAACTGAAAAAAAATTAAATATTGTGAACTTGGAACTGTAACCCTATAACCATAAACAAAGAAAAATATTTCATAAATGTAAAAAACATTGAAAGAAAAAATAAACTACCTTTTTCCTGCTTTGCTATTGTTTTTTCAAATCATAAGTTGTGCCTATAGTTCCATTTTTTCATCACTGCTTCTGAGCCGTCCTGACCCTGTTTTTCGGGGGCGGGCTTCATGCCTGGCCTAAGACGGAAAACAGTCACTCCAGGCGGCAGATTTCAGCATCTGTGTAATCAACAATTATGAATGATTAAAACAGAAAATAATTTATTCTTATTCTAGCATTTTAATTTTGGACTCACTCTATTCTGTTTGTGGTCGGTATAAAGAAGACTGTGGCAGTATGTGTGATCTAAACATTAAAATCATTCTTCAGTCATTATCCTCACAGTTTTTTTTAGTTCTTTGAGAAACTAACACGATTATCAAGGTTAGTAGGACAGGTGAATGTTCCCCGGCCGCTGTCCCCGGATGGAGCGGTGGACAGGAGCAGAGGAGTCTTGTGCATCAGAAAAGTTAGTGTGAACAGGTGCTACAGAAGTCCCGATGCACAAAACTCCTGCTCCTCAGCCCCCACCCGTCCTCCGTGCTTCGAGGAAAGAATTCCCTCCTGCCTCGTTCCGAGCTGCCACAGCCCCCGTCTTTGCAGCCCTAGTCGTGCTGGTCTGATGAGGGAGTCTACCCATGTGTAAAAGGACCGCTGTACTAATCCTCCCTCAAGGTCTCCATAGGGAGCAGCTGCTCCAGACACACACTGCACTGTATTTATCTAGCTCTCTGTGACAGATCTCCGTCTCAGGCCAGTTAACTTCTGGGTGTGCATACCTGTTCCGCTGTGGCACAACTTTCTGTCATTAATGTCAGTACGACTCGGGAAAAATAATGTAAAAAATTAATCATAAGCGTAACTTGTTAACTGAAAAAAATTATTAAATTTTTTTAGTTTTTTACATTCATAAAAAATGGTTATACGGTTACAATTTAAAAAATATATAATTTTTTTTACATTTTTACATTACATTACATTTTTTCGTTTACATTAAAGCTGACTCTAGATTGACGCCATAGACAAGGCACTGGATATTTTATTTTCTGTTCATTTAAACTCAATTACTCAATGAAGGTGATGCAGAGTGAATTACCAAAAGCTGCAGCAGTCATTTCTGACAGCACAACGTCTTTGACCACAGAGCAAAATAAGCCATTAGACTGGGTTTGTTTTCCAACTCACATCCAAGGTTATGCTAAACAAACGCAGGGTCAAGTCACACACACTGCAATCACACCACAAAAAAAATGTTTATCTGACAGAACTGTGTCCCTTCATTAATCTAGCTGTTGCTCTGTTACGGGCTAAACACAGCTGAGCAGATAATGTATTGTAAACAAATTTACAAAATACTATGCAAGAAAAGATTATCTGCTTACAGACGATATGTGCGAGTACAAGCCTTTTAGTCAACAAACATTAGGTTCATCCAGGATATTGCACGCACAGGCAGAACAAACAGGTGGAGGTGAAAATTAAGACAGCTTTATATTAAATGTTTTTTTCTAGAAGCCATCTTTTCAAAATTAAACTTGACAGTAATAGGTAATTTACAGCATTCCTCAGTATTCATTTAAAAAGCAAGTGACAAAGTGTTACGGCTATAAAGTTGACAAAGATGCTTCAATTTGGTAGTGGCAACTTGTGATCATAGAAGATTAATAGAACTTTGTGTTCAGGACTACACTTCCCATAATGCTTCGATCTGCTCAGCAACAGAATCATCTTTAACAACATCTTTTTTTAATGCTTGGTTTAGAGCATTGATGTACACGGTTTAGTGAGAAAAAGAGATGTGGCTGATCTGTTTGATATGTATGCTAACAAACTGTTGAACACAATGCATTTTTCAGTGAAAAGAAAAGAATATGTAACTACTGTACCAAATATTAGCTAGTAAAATACCTACATAATTCAACCATTTTTCAATAACTCTAGTTTAAATATAAATATCAGCTGTTGTACACTTTCTCACTGAAACGGGCATCCATTTTATCTCCCTGTAATTCACCTTTGTGTAACATGGAAGGGGACGGAGGGGTCTATCGATTGGCCTGCCATCCTCTGTTGTGACAGCTTCCAGATTGGCCAGCGAGCATTACAGAGTCAGAAAGTCACTGCGCCATTAGCAGTCTGTCCTCTCTGGTTACACACAGAGGCCATATGGACTAAAATAGATCACAATGATTGGTGTGTGGCAAAGACAGATGGTAAAAATGATCACTATGAACCTTTAAGCTTATCTGTATAGACTTCACATCCAGCAACCTTTCATTTTACTCATGTCACAGATGTTAGAAACTGAACGTCCGTCTTTGTGCCCTCTTTCTGAACTGATATTTATCTTGCTTTTCTAAGGACAGAATAAATCAGAATGTACAAATGAAAAACTTGATTATTTGAAGATGCGTGTTCCTCCGTACAGTTGCTTAATGCAAATGAATCAACCGAGCCTTGTTATCGAAGAAACTAAAGGGAATTATGCCATACCCCCTGCCAGCCTGCCTCGGTTCATCCCACTCCGTCTCTGATTCAGAACTGCACTCCAGCTCTGAAAGGGATAAAGCGCATTGGAGCAGACAGTGGGAGATGGCGTATGAAAGCACAGCTAACTGCAGAAACTATGGATCCGCTGATAAAAAAAGCCATCAGAAATATTAAATTTTCATTAGCAATAGCATCAGTGGGATGTTATGGTTTGAGTTCCTGTGAAGATGAGACTTCCTCTGTGAGACATACATCCTCATGAACCAGTTTCACACTTTGATTACACCATATGTCTGCCTTTCACATCGGCCAAAAGGGCGGAACACATTTATTCAAGCCAGTGAGCCATTTTAACATTTTCCCCCCTTCAACATCAGGCACATTTCCTCTCCAAATAAAACGTTTCATGCATAATTTATCCTACTATCTTAAGGCCTTAAAAATATAAATTAGTAGACTCTCTATATTTAGGTGGTTGACTGTATTTGTATAAGATCATTTTGTTAGTTGTTAATGTACCATATTTTGCCTCAAAACCCTTTTGCCAAACAATTACTGTGCCGGTCTGTATGACATTTTGACATTATCAGACTATTTGGAGATTTAGCCATATGAGTTTGAGTTTATGCAAAATGATCCAATATGTTGGCTAAAGAACAACAAATTTCAAAAGGCATGTTTCCACTGAGTCGCAGCAGGTCAGGTCGTACAGCACAGTTTGGTATTGGTCATACAACTACCATTCATTCATTTTTTCAGTCCCGTTAGGGGTCGCGGGTGACTCAAGCCTATCCTAGCAAACTTTGGACATTAGGTGGGGTACACCCTGGACAATGGCCAGTTAGTTGTTAAAGTACCCAAAGAGAACCCACAATAACACAGAGAGGACATGCAGACTCCTCACAGAAAGGCCGGTGTTGGCCGAGGATGTTTGAACTCACAATCGTCTTGCTGTGAGGCAGTTCTCTACCACCAGCCACTGCCTCTGTCTCCCTTAAGGGGTCACTGGCTCAGTCATTACAAAAGTTACGACTTGTATTTGAAGCCAAATTTTATAACATAAGTACATTGTTGGGACAGTGGGGACAAAATCCAAAAGAACTGTTGTGCGAGTGTTTGAAGAGAGCCACACTGCCACAATGCAATCTGCTCAGGTCCACATACAGCAAGTAAAGATTATCTATTGTCCAATCAACAGTGGTCAGTGTTTCACTCCACCTTTTGAAGAGCTGACCAAACTGATGAAACCAAAAACTTAGGAACTTAGCAGCCTGCAACGTTGCTTTGTTGGGGATGCTTTTTGGGAACGTTTAAAAACAATTAGCATATTACAGGTTTTGCATACACTGCTGTGAAAGTTGAAAACACCACATCTCACTTTGCTTATTGATGATTTGGAGATGATTCAAAATGAACAACTAAAAAATTTAAAAAATAAACATTCCACCTCCATCATACTGAAATACCTTGGACTGACAGCAATGTTGCAGGCTGCTATTGATCCAACATGTCTCGTGTCAGAGTAATGTAAAACAGCAGCGAATCTGAAGTAAAGCCACAAGGAAAAACACAGAGGTGGAATAAATGTGCATATCAAGACAGAATTTTACGCCCCAGAGAAAGCAGTAGATGGAGAATCAAACTGATTTCTATGTGACAAAATTGATTTTCCAATTTTCTCCGGATTGCTTTGTGCTTCCCCAGGGCAGGTGAAGTGTCTATCCAAATGCACTTACAGCTCCAGCCCAACTGTTTCAAAAGAGTTTACAGGGACAAACTTTTCTATTTATTTACAGCTTTTTATTTTATTTTATTTTTTTGATTTTCTGTGTCCAGTTTAGTTGAGCTGGCCAAGCTGTGCATCATGTCTAGGCCATATTTTGTGAGAATGAGCTGAAGTGGCTAGGTTTAGGTCTCAGCAGCCCTACAGCACGACTGCCTGAAACTTGTGCCTTTTGCAGTTCCATCTGGCCTTGCTGACTGGCTGCTCTTTTCAAGAAGTTTTAACATAGATGCTGCTGGACAAAAAAACTTTGGGAGGTTTTTGAAAAAGAATCAAGCACACTAATCAATTATGAGTGCAGAGGAATATGCCCCTTGTAGATATAGGCTACAGGGGATAATGGATTTCTCAAAAGGGCCAAGGAAAATATTTATAATTACAATAAATATTATGTTGCTTTAAACAAAAGTTGTTTCTATGTAGACAATAAAAAACGTATGTTCTTGTCTGTGTGCTTTTGTGAGTGAAAACATGTAGTGGTGTCCAAATGCCAACATGAACACTTCCTTCATTTAGTGATGGAATATTGACTATAATGCTTTGTGGAATTTGTTCAAGTTTAACATGTGTATAGGTTTGAGGGCATGTTTTAATTTGTAAATCATATTGAGAGAATTTAACACCATGACGCCATCATCACATAATAAACAAAAACAGAAAAAATAGCATAGCAACTGAAACCTAAAAAGATTAGAGCCCATTTTGGTTCTGATAGTTGGGATCTGCAGGTAACTTATGTTCTTTATACCTGCAAAGATTGTAATGTACTTTGCCTATACAGATCACACACTCACACTGTTTCAAATAAGTCACAATACTCTTTTCGTATGTGTGTATCTCAAAGTTTTGCCTAAATAGTGTATTTAGTTCATAGTGTAATCTCTTTAAACTTGGGTTTATCAGTATCAGGGCAAAACATAAATCAAAGTGATGGTCAAGGGGCCTATTTGTAAAATTCTGCTTTATAAAATTCAACATAATTTTTTGTAATTGTTATTAGCCAAAAGCTTTTTAGGGCAGTTCCTTAATGGGCAATATTTTTTATACCATTATAGTACAGTAGATGATACTCTGGGATATTTTTGCCACCACACAGAATTCAACTCAGGAAGTAATGTTTAGACTCTAATATTTAGATGCATATCCAGCAGACATTCACAGTAACTATGGCACGATTACTATATTGTTTCTTGTATGCTTTGTCCATGCAGATGATTAACAACAAAAAGGAAACTGTCAGGATCTCAAGGTGAAAACACATGACCTTCACCCTGACATGCTGTGGTATGTTCAGTAGTTTAGAGAATTAAAAGTACAGTGCCGCATTTGTAAACGCTTCTGGCAACTGAAAATAATATACTACTATGTTGTTAGAAAGTAAAGGGCAAAATCAAAACAACAATGCAGCTAAAGCTGTCCACAAGGACTACAGAGTTTACTGCCAAAAACAAAAGACTGTGGCTGCCTTGTTCATAACCACTAACGTTTATCACCTATAGACTAGAGGTAGCACAAGAAACTGCTTTTGTTCACAGATTTATCAAGGCCACAAACAAGCTGACATTCTGGCTATGTGCCTTGTTCAAAGCCTATCAGCTGCATATTCCAGCGGCAGTATGTTATTAGATTTTGGTTCAAGACAAGTGAAGAAGTACTGCTGTTGCTTTTGGGATTTATCTTTGTGAAATATCCCTGACGGCAAGTCTTACATTTTTAGAAACCATCGGCCCATCTCTTTAATCATCCACTCTCTCATTCACCTCACCCAACAAGCTTTAACAGCACTCCCTGCATTGATGACATCTCATTTCACTGCACTTCTAATCAATTACCCTTCTGTTAAACAGTTTACTGTATCTGCTGTGCGGCTCGTCAGGCCATTTAGTTGCTATGCTCGGTTCCGGATGGGAGGTTTTTTGCAGGCCGTCTTGTTGGACACCACCAGAGACTGAGCATGAGCATGTATCACCTCAATTAAACTACGCGCTAAGTATCTGACAACAGCTAATATTCCTCTTCCACCAGCGAGCCCAATCAATGTTCTGGCATTCGTCACCCTTCTGAAAAGCAATCATGCCGTTGTCTCGCTGCGGTTGGAAGGAAGCAGGGGGACGCTCATCTCAAGCATTTTAAATACACACACACACACACACAGACACTCTATGTATGCTTCAACCAAACTATGAGTTTTCATCACAAACTGCCAGAGGAGATGTACAACAAGCTGCAACTCAGAACTGTCACTGAAGCTTGTGACAGAATCCACAGTTGGTTTCACTCGGAGAAGGACCATCGCTCAACGCTGTGAGTGATACACATGTTTACCCACCTCTCTGTCGAGTAACTTGGATGAGATGACTGTCACAATGTCTCCACTTTCCGGATCGATGTCGAACATGTTGGGGGATGGTTTGTCTGGAGATTGTCTGATGATGTTGTAGCGTAATGCAGCATTATCCGTAGCTGGATCATCTGCATCAAATGCTGTCATTCTCATCACGGTGGTTTCTATAGCAGACAACACAGACAGTCAAATCTTACTAAAATGATCAATTCTCTTGGTACATCTTTTTGGAAAAAGTAGGCCATGAGTTAACACATCAACGTTTTTTCTTATGTGTTTAAAAAAAATCAGGAAGTCGGTAAGATAATAGTAAATATTAATCTTGCCGTGCATTTCATATTTGATACATGACTTTCTAAGCCCTCTGCTTAACCCACATAATCAGTACATTCCTGAAAAACCTGTTGTATACAATTTGATACTTCTCATTTGCCCCCTGGTGGATATATTTATGCTCTGCAGTCAATAGCAGGCCCTTCTGTATGTGTTAAAATGGCACTCCATGTTGTTAGTGATACTTAAATATGAACATGTAGTACTTTATTGCCGTAGCATATAATAATTTATATAGTATATCCAAAAAAATCTATTTGAAAATGTATGTGTTAAATTTGATTCAACAGGTTTATAGGCTACTTAATTTACCACATGCTCATTGTATTGCATTTTCTGAAGCAATCTTTTGGCAGCAAAGAAATTTTAAGAACACAATTATTGGTTGTTTTTATATGTTTATAAATGCCTTTAAATACAGAGTTTATGATAAGGTACTGAAAATGATCCTCCTTTAGAGTAAAAAAAGAACACACCATGAGAAAAGTTTAATAATAATTAAATAGTAGGTATTGTGTTCCATAAATGTATAACATCTGATACAAAACAAATTCCATATCTATCAAATGTTTATCCCCCAGAAAATGTTATATTGTTTTTAGGCACACTAAATAGCTCAATCTAAAAATATAAAAAATTTCTGGCATTATAGGGTTCAGTATCCTACACTAAGAAACAAACAGATTATATTCTTTTCTGTCAAAAATATGAAAATAAGTTTTGAACAAAAGACACATTAATGTGAAGATAATTTAGTGTACTTACTAAAGTGAAATACTTGACTGAGTATTTACTGTTGTCCTTTGACAGTTTGAGTTTTTTACTATCAAACGTAATCTTGACACCAGCCTTTACAATGTCCAACATACAGTTAATATTCAAGCTTTGTAATTTATGGTTTTATTTATTAATACAGTTGCATAGATATTGCAAATACATATTTTACTTCCTTTTTTAATTGAAAATAAATAAAAACATACAAGTCTCAAAAAAGTGCCACCTGCAATTTTAAGAATCTGTAATTTTAAACTGTTAAAGCCTTGAATAATGTCACAATTCAACAGAATGTGTGCTATTTGGTTGAGCAAGCTAAACGCACCATGTATTTGTATCATGCAAACATGCATGCATCAAAAGAGAGCAATTTCAGTTCTATGAAAAGCACATTTTCAGAACTGGTGTGTCCCGCTTGCCCACAGACAGCTGCTTAAAAAGTTTGCGTTTGCTATTAATGTGTTTTCTCCCGCGTGTCAGCTCTAACAGCGGGGTGCATTTTATTTGGTAATGGGAACAAAAATGAAAATCCTGCCCGCTGCAGCTGAGCTGAAATAGAAAGCAATCGGCAACACACCCTCAATCTGTGTCTGCCGTTAGTGATGTGATTGGCTCACAGCGACAGAGCCGAGCGGATCTCGTACGCAATATAACGGTACACAGGTGCCACTTACTCAAATCTCTCCACGCACTTACAACATGTAAAATGGAAAGGTGTTTTTACTCACTGGGGAAGAGGGAACTGTTTCCTTTCTTAGTACAAAATGTGGTGGTATATGTGCATTAGCATTTCACTCGATTTTTAATGTTGGTGTATTTTTTGCCTTCAAACTGTGGTGTATTTTGAATCTCCTTCAACTTAGGCTACCCTGCTTTGCCACAGTTATTATCCAAACAACTTAAATACAACAGAAATGGTCCAGGAAATGTAAATCTTTACCTTAAACATCACTGGCTTAGGAGCAAATGTTTCTGGTGCTGTCAAGACTAAATGGGGGCAAAGAAGTGTGAATTTTATCCCCTTGGTTTTTGCTCTTGAAGGTGAACTATTAATGGTTAAGTACACCAGTAATCCTCCTCAGCTGAGTAATTACACAGTGCCATCTCTTTCATTACCTAGACTCTGTTCCACTTCACACCTCAAGAGGAGAATGGTGGCACGTGGGCATGTACAGCTGCACATGCACATCCTGCACTGAAAGACATCGACTAAGGTAAATAAGATATTTACATAAACAACCCGGAAATACTGGAATGAACATAGCGGCATTATATTACCAGGTTAAAAGGTTGTAAATTGCTAAAAGAAATAAGAAAAGAGAAAATTTATTTTCTACTATAGACCTGGATTCTTCAGTTCTTTAGGTAAATTAGGACCAAACTGATATTTCATAGAACTCAGTGCCATAGGTGCATCACAAGTTTTACATGATAAAGTAAAAATATCTATCAGATGCCACAATTTGAGATAATTAATATCACATAACCAATAAAGAGTCTATTGCAGACATTAGTCCAGCCTTTTTACAATAAACATCATAATGTCAGTAATGGAACAGTGTGCCACAGCAGGACGTGCCCTCTGTTGTCAGAATCATCCTCTGCTTCCAGCCAGAGCTGAATCAATGCTTAATGCATTAAAAGACTGATGTGGATATTGGTTTCTGTGGCGGGATTGCTATCACTTGAGCCCATCTGCTGACTGACTGGATGACACAACCACTGGACGAAGAGTAATGCGATACAGCGAGAGGGAGTCTATAAACATAGTTAATCAGATTAGCCATAGTATCTGGGACTCAATAAACAAATCAAAGTTTGGCTCTTGGGGCAAAAATCCAGCCATTTGAAAGTTTAAATTATTATTATTATTTTGAAATTATTATCACAAATATTTCACCGGGGGGGAATTTGCTGTCAACAGCTGCCACTTAGCCTGACCGACAGGCAGAACTGCTCACAGTCTGTTTTACAGAACCATCGGGGAAGGCTCCCATTGAAAGCATTTGCAAAAGGCAGGCCCCTTCTGTTGAAAACTTGTTAGGTGGTTGGATAAAGCACCAACTAGTATCCGCCTACAACAAGACTTGTTTTAGCCAATCATAGCAATGATTCATATGACGTAACCAGAGTGCGACTGATATGAAGAAACAATAAAACTGCTGCAAAAGGAATGTTAACAAACACTAAATTGGTAAATGAAACCAAATGAAAAGACGTCAGCTGAGGAAAAGAGCGTGTAGGATATGCCAAAGCCAGTAGGAATAAGAGTACAAACATCTTTTCCTTCCAGAAAATTCTTTAGTGTCACATTTTTTAGCGTTAGCAAAAGGTGTTTGCATCAAGTTAATGTTTTTCAGCGTAGCCATGTTGATAACAAAGAGTAGAAGAAGACACTTTTGTCAAATTAAAAACCTGCCTCTTCCTCTTTGTGCTGCCACATCATTGGTCACAAGAGGCTCATGGTTCGACTCAAGAAGTTGGCTTGGTGCCATATAAGGAGGATTTACCCAAGTTTGGAAACTCCCAAATCTTGTGAGAATCCAGCTACAGCACAAGATCAGCCACCACCAGGGAACACCCAGCATGCTTTGATGTTGGTGAAGGAAACTGGAGTACCCGGAGTTAATAGGCCTCTGTATCTATTACTGTAACAGAGAAGAATATGTAATACTATGGATTCACACTTCCTCCCACTGTCATAGACGAAACTGCTGACTCTAAAGTGGCCAAATTAAATAAATGTGAGAGTAAATGTTGTATGTCAGGGTGCAAGTAATAGCCTTACAATTAAAAGACAAAAAAATTAAATAAAATAAATAATTAATGAAGGGCCAAATTGGAAAAACAAACATTGTTACAAAATACTGCCTGCATGGTATGTTCTAAGAGTCTATAATAGTTAACATGGTGAAAAGTTTAAAACAGACTTTAACCCTAGATACAAATGGGTCACTATATTAGTATTTTTTTTATCACTGATGTAGAAGAAGAGGAATGAGTTAAACTAGAGCAATTCACACAGAGTAAGACATTGAGCCCAAACACACACAAATTTATGCACTGTGGATTGATTTCATCACGCAGGTTGAGGCAAACGCAGTTGTGACGCCTAAAGCTAACGCCTATATCTTTCTCAAATACCAAGGGAAATCAAAGGGGGCTGGCAGATCTGTGTGTGCCACCAGGGAACTGAAGCAACACAGACAGTCATTGTTATGATGTGTCGGGCAAAAGGGCTTTTTGATTATAATTTGATATTCAAGACATTCAAGTCATATTAAAAGTGGGATCAGTATCCCGTTAATGAAAAAGAAAAAAACCTAAGGTATGCATGAGATCAAAGGAGTTCAGAATAAAGCTTCATACTCCATGGCAATAGTGTTAAAATACACAGCAGTAGATAATAAGCACAGTCAAGAGATGGGCTCAGTGTTCAGTCCCATGCTGTTCAGCCGTCACTGCACTCAGCCACACACATAGCCCAGACCAGAAATATAAATTCCAAAACAACAGCACTCAGCTCAGTTAAAAGTAGTTCAATTTAAAGATGCATTAATTTTGGCAAATGATAATGCATAATGAGGGTTTTTATTCAAAATATATTGTCAATTGTAAGTCATGCCCACATTTATGGAGACCTGACTTAACCAAGACACAAGAAAGTGTCTTGGTAAGCTCCATCCATGACCAACAAAAAAAGGTTTCATGTGAAGCAAAAGCAACCCAGTAACTAAAGCGCACTCACACAGTGACACTGTACAGGTAGGACCAACTACTGTACAACTGCAGGAGACAGTCGGACTTTTGAGTTACACACACATGCAGTCTTGTCAGACAAGTGTTAAGCCTTGTTAAATGACTACACTTTCCAGAGTGAGTGCATTGTATTCTACCTGTGTGTACTGTTTGCTGCCAATTGTTCCCAGCAGCACTTTCCATCTGAGGAGACTCGATACTGCCCTGTCTATTTACCAGGCAGTCTTTTGTTCAGCTTTCATTTCAAAGAGACAATGATCTTCAGATCAAATGAACAAAAAAAGTAAAGAAAAAAAAAAGTCTGTTATCTAAGGTACCCTGCAGATATGACTAACTTTGATGTGTTCAACTTTCTTTTCTAACTTTTATTTATGCTCTATGCTGTGCTGGACCGTACACATTGTGTTCACTATCTGCCTGCACAAGGACTGTACTCATATTATTGTTGCCATTTGGTAAACTGATAAAACAGTATAATTACATAAAATAATTTAAGCCTTGCTGTTTCGGTTTGATATAGCTGCCTAGTTGTCTGTACAGAACACAACAGTTGTTTTATTCTATCGGCTCTGCTACACAAACATCTCCAGAGAGTTTAATGTTGGAAAGCCTGGCTATAGTTAAAAAAAACACTGTGCTTTTTTTAACTATAGCCTTCAGACAGAAATCATTTGGCGATATACATAAAAAATATATATATATATATATATATAATTGAATTTATTTAAAACACATTACAAAAAATAGTGAGGTAAATTATTTTCTCAATCTGACATTCCTAAGTAAGAAGTTAAAGTGTGTTTTTCATTTCTTTCATTTGTGTAATAAATGTGTCTTGCTGGTATAAATGTATCTCTCTGGTCTAATAGATGGGTACATTTCTTTCTTTTCTAAAAATTACCAGATGTTTTTTTTTTTAACAGTCTAGGTCTCGAGCTAGTATCTTGTTTGAGAAAACCCCTCAAAAAGGCCTACCCTAAACCGGAATCAATCACAGCATTCATAAATACAAATTATATTTTCATGGGGGAATCCAAATAGTGTCCTGCCTAAAGTTTTACCATTAAGCCAGCAGAAAATGTTTTCATAAATTAACTAATCTGTTCAAATAACAACTGAGAATGGAGCTGAAAATGTGGGAAACTGTTGTGGAGCTTGTTTTGTTGAGAAACTAAATATGAAATAATGAGCCCTGGGCTGCCAAAATGCACTTCAGATGTCCTTTTCGGCCTCGTCCTAAATGCTGTTGCTCCTTTGAGTTTTCTGTCAGCACAGGCCACAGCTGGACCACTGGCTAGAACTAGATAATGAAAATGTATACTGGCTACAACCCAGTCCAATCCAGTGAGAGGAAAAACAATATAATGTCTCAGCTTTTGGCTAGCCCATGGTCACTGGTACATGACCGGACTTATCTATTTTCTTGTTGCATAGATTCATTTCATATATCTTTGGTAAATGCAGTGACAGTTGGCCAGGGGAAGGAGGCCAGAGGAGTGGAGGAGATATTGCTTTCACCACAGCAAAGCAATGAGACATTTACTAATGAGCATATAAACAATACTGCGGCTAATGAATAGAGCAACCTGACAAACAATCCAGTTTAAACAATGACAATCAAAGCTGGCTAATTAAATCATATCTTAGCTTTATAATTGAAACATAAATTAATTCAATTAAGTCAGCTAAAGGAAGGATGGATTGTGTACAGCATGACAAATCAGAACCTTTCCATATGATAGGGAACCCTTTTACTGAATATGCACCTTGCATCATGCTGTCTTATGTCCTTTATGCTTTAAATATTTGTTACAGATAAATACAAAAAACAAAACCAACATTATTATTAACACCCATTTAGATCCAGAGACTTAAAATTTGGTGGACTTCTAACTTTAAAACATGACTGAGTTCTCAGAAGCTGGTCCATGTAGACAACCCATATTAGAAATGGGGCTGTGTTGTTCATGCATCAATGTAGAATATAAAAGCAGCACTAAGATACTGGCCAGTGCAGTGGCTGAATGGTTTGCCCTGAGTGCAGAATAATAGCCGAGCAAGAGAGGTCTGTAGGTGGAAACACAGTATGACAGAAGGTCACACAACACACACAATCCCTTTAGATATTTGAGTTGTTTATTTGTTTTGTGTTTGAATTGTATTGTATTGTATTGTCTCGACTTTATCATCTTGTCCTGCTGAATTTTATATGACCAGTTCCAAGAATGTAATATAGGAGCTCTATATGCGTGCATATGCTATTATTATTATAATAATCAGCCATTATTTGCAAATTCCTGTTTGCCCTCTTTGTCCCATTGGCATAATGAATGCCATAGGTCCCTAGGTTGTGCCAAATGTCAGGCATGAGCTGGGCAAATTGTCCCCTGAGCATAACTGAACATTCTCCTCTTTTAAACTGAAAACGGAGCATATGGCACTGCGACGGCGTAAAAAGTAAAATAGAAGAAATAAAAAGTGAAAGTAAAAGTGAAAAAAAAGGTTAGTTGGAAGGAAAAGGAGTGAAAATGACAGCATGTTTGGAGAGACTGGAGAAAGTGACCCCTATAAAGCCGTGTCTACACTACACTTTTTTATTTGTATAAGATTTATGCAAGCACCACTGCACGACCTGAAATAAGTAGATTGTGATCTACAGCATGTTCACACTAACAAAAGGAACGAACGTTGAGTTTTTCATCGCATTTCAGACTCTAAACGTAGTGTGATTGGGTCATCGATCTGCCTCTTCCCCAAGCTGTCATGGCACCAGTGAATTGTAACTTAATGCTTGCATTAGTGGCTTTTATGTGCGTTTAAAAAGAAAACTCTACAAAAGTGTCCTTTGTATTTGAGTCTCAAATTGAACTTCTGCTCCGTTTCTCCATCTTTATCTTTGGCACTGTTGTCTGTGGACGCGCTAATGAGTGCGTCATTTCCCGGCACAATCCTGTTGGTGAGTTGGCTGACAGAGATTGTAGGGGCAGCGAGAGGCAGACACACTATGCAGCAGTTCCTCTACATTTCTGACACTACTCTGTCGCAGCTCGTCTTTGGTTGTTCGACGGTTCTATCGTTCATCCTAATCCCTGCCTCACTGTAAGACGTACGACTACCATTTTGGAGCTACGACGACCAATTTTTTCCATGATTGCACGTCTTTTGTCTGAGACGGTCAGAATTGCACAATGTAGACCCATCTTAAGACTAATGACATGTAATCATTTCTTAAAGTATTGCAGCTGTTGACCCAGCTGTGCATATAGTACACAAATGTAAGCGCAATCAGCCATCTCAATTACAACCAAGGGAGTATTGATTAAGGAGAAACTTGAGCTGCCACACCACATGATCCCATCATCATTAAAGAAAATCTAATTACCCCATGGCTGTGCTGCCACCGGGCATGTCCAAATGTTTCATGCTATTAATGTTCTGCCTCAGCCAGAGCCTTAGAGGATCATTTAAAAAAACAAGTCATTAATCTGAGGAGGCAGTGACAGAATATAGCTTTTTGACTTTAATTAATCATCTGGGCGTACTCACAATTAAAAGGCGCAGCAAGTCTAATGCTGCTTCAGGTGAAGATGTTTAAGATGGATACATATTAACTAGATTGCTCTGGAGAATGACATCTAATGAGGTAGCCTAATACCAGCTAGCCAGCTAGCCCACTGGGTTGTGGAGGTCATTTTTCTGGACATTAACTGATGAACCACTTATGTCACTGCTCCTCCAGGTTTTTTCTGGAAATGTGTGAAACAAAAATATACATTGTTCCCAGTGGGACATCTAAAGGGTGTGATAGACAGTAATTTCAAACAAAATGTCTGCATTAAAAATGTTAGAAATAGAAACAGTCACATGATACTATCAACATATTTAAATCTGCACATTTACATTCTGTGCATCTCAGTGCTTTCCTCAACAGGCGTTAAAGAGAGTTGATTGAGCCAAGGTTGAATCGTAAAGGTGAGACTATCTGGACTATACCACTGACTAAAGACTAAGGGCTCAAGGCTACTCATTAAAATGCAAGACCCTGGCGAGCTATTTAAATAAAAGATCACAACCTCTCATACTGCATTTTATTCAGGATGAGCGCTAACTACTATGAGACAGATTACCCAAAAGAGCTTTACAATCAGCACAGCCGCAGAAAAATGAGCTAGGATTCTACTGAGCTTAGCAAATTTTAAGAAGTATTTCAATCGTTCTCTATACCATTCTCCCAGACACACCTTATAAATTATTAACAAATCCCCTGTCCAGAAATCTTTGCATTTGTTTGTACTTGCAGATGGATTCAAGAAGCAAAAAAAAGAACATCTAATTTGCAAAAGACTCTCGGGTTTTGAAACCTGTTTAAATTATGAATCAACTATAAAAACATCAAATAAGGCAATATCTTTAGCAAAAATCTTCATCTGCACTTGAGCACGGATGATGGTTTCCTCCTCCTCCTCGCTGATGGAGCATTTGTTTTGTTCATTAGTCTTTCAAATGTGTTCAAATGGAAAAAGAGTACTTGACTTTACAGGAATATAGTGGTTACAATGGATACAAGGTGATGTTAGTAACAGGTGTTTGCTGGTGATAAGTGTGTATTCATTCTTTACAGGCTAATAAAGCTGCATTGGTCAGTCAGTCAAATTAACAGTGTGCCTCACACTTAGGATTTATCTGCAAAGAAGTCTCAGTTTAGTCATTAAGGCGTCATAAAGCAAAGGATGTGACAAGAAGTCTATAAATGTAAAGCATTGTGGTAGTTCACGCTTCAACTATTAACACATATAGTGAGAATGGATCAACTTTTAATGGATCAAATTTTAATGAATTTAAGAGAAAAAGGATCTATTAGCATTTTCCTCTTCTGTTTATTTTAATACGATGCACCATATTTCCCAAAGTAATGTGAAGTTGGATGTTGTTTTGATTTTACTCTGCAACAACACAAAATACATGGTCTGTCTATTAAATGCACAACTAACCAATATTATATTTGTATGCGTTTGCTATAACACTTATTTAATGTCAAAATGTGTTAGACAATGTGTCTTTTAAAAGCCTTAAAAGGGTTTGTCAGATGGCCCCTCACTTATAAGCCAGAAACTTTCTCAGTATAAGTTTACATTAAAGCATTTGGAGCAGAGCAGTTTAAAAAAAAAAAAAACAGTTGGTCAAATATAAAGCTGAAGGATGTTGAGAGGCTATCCACATGAAAGAGTTGCCCTTCTGCAACGTGATGGGACCAATAGAGTTAGGATTCTCTTTGAAGATGAAAACAAACAAATGCCATGCTTTGTAATCATTTGTTGAAATTCACCAGAACAAACAAGCTGCTATGAGGTATGGCATTCATTTACATAATATAAAGAGACCTCATTTCAGAAGACAATGAACAAGTTATACACACAGTGACTCAGTGACTGCACACACTCTTTCAGCGTGGATCAGATTGTGGATAAAAATGTGTGTATTCCAATGTAAATATAAATTTGGACAGTATCAAGGACAAAAACAAACATGTTTAATTTGACTAACCCTTACTGTTTTTGAGGTTTAGATAATGATGACGGTACTGTTATGAAACTAGCTAAGTGGGGATTTCAGATCAGGAGAGGAACTCCAGGGAAAACAAATACCTTACTTATAGCTCCACCAAAACCAGTAGAATCAACGTTTTCAGTGTATGGGAATGGAATTATAGCACACATCTGCTGAAAACTGATTCTAGACATTTTCATTTTAATACGATGCGCTTAAATTACACTCAGCAACTTGTGTGTCCTTTCCAAAACTAAACTAATTGTACAACACACTAATAAATTAGGCTTTAATACGATGTATTGGCAGTAAATGATGCAGCATGGTACCAATAATAGCATGGTTAAATCAGCATTTACCCTCTTTAATAATAATCGTCTTTCCAGTCGAGATAACTTCAGGCATGATCACCTCTATGACGATGACATTCCCCAAATGGTTCCAGTAACTCATATGGGAATATACAATCCACTGATTCCCAATCCGTCTGCTCCCTCCACCGTTAAGCTTTGAACTAATGACTCTACTGACTAAATCTAGACAAAAGATACTTCCCCTTTAAAAGGACACTTCAATTAATTACCCCCAGAAAATCCCTGTAATTCTGTCCTAGCAGCTCAGTGAATAAAACTGAAAAGCTATTAGTGGCCATTCATCTGATCCAGGAAGAGGAGAGCAATCAGGACAGAGCATTGGGTTACAGGCGCCTTAGGGTGTACAGGTCACAGGAGTCAGAGGAAAAATTGTATGTAGGACAGATCTGAAGCTGCTCAATTTTCTTTTGACATGTACCAACAGGAAAGAACACTTACATGATACTTGAAGTTTTAACTCATAGAGGCTAAATTAAAACAAATGTCGAGGATGACTTTTATTAATGAAAGTTCACACTACTGTAAGCGTGTCAGAAGACAGGAAAAAGGGAATGCTTGAGGTAAAAAAAGCGTATTATATGAAGGCGATATAGCTGTCAGTGGCATTGACTGTAGTAAATAGCGTGTTGGAAGAGGGTTTACATTTGATGATAAAGAACAGAGGAACTGAGGCAAAGAAGACCAACTGAGGCAAAAAGATAATGCCAGATTTGAAACAGTGACAGGATGGGGAATCACGAATCAGGATCAAAAACATCTTTCTCTTTTTTAAAACCATATAGAGGTCAGACAAAAAAAAAACAATTTATTTTACTTTACTTTTACAAGGTTGTGGCTCTGGCTTAAGGAGTGTGTGGCTCACTTTCTTCACTTCCAGTAATAAACAGCCAAGAGTACAGCTGTCACCAAAGAAATCTCTAGAGACACTTATTTTACTTGTAAATGAATTTGTGTCTTTTCACATCTGGTACAGAATGTATAAATCATCTAATTAACAACATAAAATTAACAAAGAAAACATAAAATATGGTTCTGGGCCAACTGAGGAACATCGAAAACTATTATGAAGCATTTAACCAAGATGTTCCCTCATTCAGTGATTTCTCACTTACTGCTACATGAGCAAACTGTAAATTAAAATATTAACATAATGTTATTTTTTAGCTTATTCACAAAAAAGAAAAGCCACTGTCATTTCTCATTTGCCATGAGATACGTTGAGTTGGTACTGATGTCTCTGGTCTTTTCAGCATAGTACACAATTCTGTTAATATTATATTAAACTGTAGATTTATGTACTTTAAATACATGCTGGGGAGTTGTTTGCATCTTGTTTACTCCTATCATTCTCATAGTTAATATTCCATACCCATGACCTAAAATATAGAAGAAAATCTATTTGGCAACATTAATGATTGCCACTTTGGAACTATGAAGCAAACATAAGACATCAATAGAAAGTGGAGCAACAAGAATGTACTTTATAGCTATCTCACAGGGAAGCAACCTCTTCTTCATTTCCTACATCAGTGATCTATTCTTTGAAGGCCACAAAAGATACAGCAGGCTATAATGTAACATTCTATATATCCACTCATTTGTCCTTGAGTGAGAGGGCTATGATCACAACCATTGGCTGACAGTGACTACAGTTTGATGGAGCGTGCCATTTGGAATAAAAAGGCTCTGTGTTTTATTGTGTGAAAAGTGGTAGGGTGTATATAGAGATTTAAACAAAAGATCCTTAACATTTTATTTGGAATTTGATATAAAAAGGTGTCTTCCAGGGCCTTCATATATCCAAAATGTCTTGCACCCTATTATCATTAGGGGCACTTATTTGTGTACCTAATGACCTTACTGTTAGATAATTATCTTAATTGTCTGATCATTTTACTGATTATTATGTTTTTAAAACTGCCCTACTTTACTGTCAGTCACAATCAATGAAAATAAAACTTTATTTAGAAAAGAAGGAGGTGTTACCACTGAATTTCCACTATATCTTGTAATAATACATCAAGCTTAAGAAATCAGTATGTTGTAAAAGAATGTCAACATTCATTTACAACATATTCATAAAACTATAGATGTACAGGAGATCTTTAAAAAAAAAATGCTCCGGGCAGTTTAATATTTTGTTTGTTTAATTTTATTGTGTTTTCAAAATTACATTTCCAAATGAAAACTCTTTGGATAGGGAAGTAAACACGTTTTCTGACAAGCATTTTTACCCACGACATTGATCTGAAAACATTCAATAGAAAGTAAACACTCTCAGAGATGACATGCTGCCACTACATTTTCAACCTGCCTGTGTCCAATCGTCACTTGTAAACCACAATACACTGCAGAGAATTTGCAATTGAAGCAAGAGAGCAGGGCAGCCTAAGTTAAAGAGCAGCTCTATGGGAAAGTCAGTGGGATGGACGGGCGCTTGGAGAGGCTTAGAATGACACTGTGACAGTGACAGCTGATGGATTGTGCACAGCCTCTGAGTCTACAGAGATCGGGGGTATTTGTTGCAACAAATAGGATTGTACACATTTTGTACTGTAATCCATGACTGGAACCAAGGTCACTGGGAGTTACTGCTGGACATCAAAGTTTGGACATGGACAGTGGGCTCTGGGAACACTGTCACCCACACACCAAAGGATTAAAAGAATACAGCAGCATTACATAGTGTAGATGCAATAAATTTAATACAGTGACACACAGCCAGAAGCTGGCTGATTGCTTTTTACTCTAAATTATATTTCTCATCACATTTGTGGTTACATGTTGCTATTACTGTCTTTGTTTGTTACTTTCTGTAAGCAGTGCCCCACTCCATAAGCTTGATACTTTGTTCATTTCTATCCCATAAACAGAAGTGCAATCACATGTTTTTTTTTCTTCTCAGTGGAGAAAGTAACCAATGGTTACACAAAGCAGAGGTCATAAGATCTTCATCTGCACAGATGAGAGTCTCCTTTGAAAGTACACAACTCTCAGAACACCTGCTATTTAAGAACTAATGTTCCACCTATGCCCAGCCAGCTCTGAAAGCACGATGTAATGGAGAAACTGCAGGTCTCCTCTCATGCTCTCTTTTACTTGATGCAACCACAGGCAAGAGCAAAGTGCATGATTAATACAGTAAGCAGCACACTTTCACATTAATTTGGTGTCTAGCTGTGTCTGCAACATAAAGTAGGCCTTAATGTATGGTGAGTATGATCAGACTGCTAAAGTGGAATAAAATAGACTTGCAAATCTCAGAATGTAATAATGTAACCTTTTTTTAATTTTAAGTACATAATTGAAGAAAAACAACAGCTTGACATGTCTAAGATTATTATAATGTACTAGTTTCTTCACAACATTAAAGCAATTTTTTTCATAAGTAGGATACTGTGCATTACATTTTAAGAGAGGCTTAATAACTGATCGTTTTACATTGAGGCCACTTTAAAAAATTTATCCTTAGACCTTGTATATACGTAACTGTTAACTACTAACTGTAAACTCTAGAGTTAGCGCAGAAGTGAAAAACAGACTTTTTTATCATGTTGCTAAAGATTATAGACAAACTAAGGAAGAGTGATTGGATCTTTATGTAAGTCTGTTGTACAACCGCTTGGGGGGGGCTCAGTCGGTAGAGCACATGGGTTCGAATCGCGGTTGGGTCATTTGCCTCAGGGTTTGATTCACAATCCTTTCTGCACCGTTTAGACTGAGACATGACGCGCTATAGTCAGCTTGATGTTTTTGCTTCTGTCACAGAGCTGCACACACACAGTGGCTCAGTGGGTAGGGCAGTCGTCTTTCAACCCAAAGGTAGCTGGTTCGATTCCCACTCTCCCCACAGTTCATACTGTCGTTGTGTCCTTGGGCACGACACTTGACCCACATTGCCTCCAGTGAAGCTCTGTAACAGTGGTAATTACTGTAAGTAACAATGTAAGTCGCTTTGGATAAAAGCGTCAGCTAAATGAATAAATGTAAATGTAAATCTATGTTCTGGACACAGAGAGGTAAACATCTCCTCTGAATACACCTGGGAAAGACATCAGCGCACAGATCGTGCCATCCCATGGCAGCACCCGCTGCTTGTTGAGGTAGAGTAAAAATTTATCTCCTAAAGTCTACCAATAATATCAGGATAAGTCACTAAATTTGTCTCCAGTTGCTTTTTTAAAAGAGTTGCTGCAGGGGTCTGAATAGACACTAAGTCTAGTGAAAAAGTTGCTAAGTTGGCAACACTGATGCTGTGAAATGGCGGCTGTCAATTAGCAATACAGGGCAGGTTTAAAAAAAACAAGAAGCCCAGTAAATCAAGTCTATAAAATGACACAGCGACAGGAGAATGTAATATCTATATACATAAATCAGTCGGTCAGTTATAGCATTTATTCAGTACAGAGGGTGTGACGGGACACTCTGCCAGGTTATACACTTATAAACTTAATTCTAAACTCATTAAAGTTTCTCAAATTTGCCATTTGTCTCTTCAACTTTTTATCCTAAAAAAATATTTTTATAATCATGCACTATTTCAGTTAAAGACTTTTGCAAGAGCTGATCCTCATCCCAGGTAGCCTTGCTTTTCAAGACTTGCTCTAGGTAATAAGGCAATTGAGACATCCTTCATAATGGCAGCTCAGAAAAGACTCCCGGGTCAACTGAAGAGTGAGGTGAAATAACATAATGAGAGGCACCCAATCTTGCAAGTGTCATAAGCCTCCTTAGTCCAGTCAGCAGTGCAAGGTCAGTAGGGTCCGCCTCTTCTGGGCTGTAAGCCTTCACTGTCAGAAACAAATTATTTGATAGGAGCTCTTTTTCTACTTAGTGGTTCCGACCGCAGACACGCACATACGCTGATGCACTCACACACTGACAGAGGACAGAAATCTCATTAAGATCAACCAGATTCCCAAGATAAAATGTCACTCAAAAATATATTAAGCAGAGCCGAGCGAATCTCTGGCTCTATCAAAAAAAAAAAAGAAAAAAAAGAAATTGCCCAACCTTTTCAACCCATGAGCCCTCACACTTTACATCCTGTCTATACAACAGAATTACATACAGTAGCAACACATTCAGGCAAGGGTAGGGGTCATGGATTATTCATTTTGTGGAAAAGAATACAACATTAGCAGCAATGACCTAATCTTAAAATATTGTCATTAGAGTAATTTTAGTGCAGGTTTGAGGTCATTGTTCCTCAGGGTGGAAATGAAAGTAAATGAGGCAACTCACTGAAATCTACTTCTGGGGAGTGGGGGCAGTCGGTGGAGCCAAAAGATACAAACACAGTATACAATGCATTGTGTGCATGAGTGTGACATATTCCTATCACCAAGACATTTTCTTTTTATGTTGGAAAGACATTTGATATTGATGCTTCATATGCTAATAAGTGTCAATAACACAAATGAAGGAATACCAGAACAAGAACATGCCACTTTCTGTTATGTTAATATATAATTTCCTATGTTGATAATTAGTGTTTGCTCCTAGTCCTGTTCAGGTCATGTCAGTCCTGCTCATGTCATGTCCTTCAGGCTAGTCCAAACATAAACCTAGACATAACTAGCAACAAGGAAAGAAAACATATTCAATAAGTCCCAAGGCTGCGCTGTTAAAGGCAGAAAGGGCCAGAACCTCCACTCTGTGACGGGACAGGACAGTGTGGCGAGACAGAGACCAGCCTGACTGCAGAAAGGACCAAACTTTCCAAAAACTTTCCAAAAACTTCCAAAAGCAAAAACTTCCAGAAGTACTGTTTAGGTAAGACCTGCTTAAAATGTTCACTGGGTTACGCAATATCTACATATATTTATCTATATCCATGCAGCTTAAAACTGGGGGTATGGCAAACTCTGCAGTGAGACTAAACACTAAGATACTGTCCGGGGGGGGCAAGAGAAGACAGTATGTGTTTTAGTTAAGATCTGTTTGTGACATAAAGTGAGACTAAAATGGGAGAGTTGGTTACAGATCGGTGTTAGAGATTGTTAAATTGCTAGAACTAATCTTAATAGAAAACCTGTACTCTGTTAATATGTATGGGTTCCTTTAAACCGAGTCCCATGACAATCACGTGAAATTCCATGCACCAAAGACCATCCCAAATATTATAAGGGGTTTAGGTTTCTAAAATAGGTTGTCTGGGAAGTACAGTATCTACTCTGTGAAAATAACAAACTTCCTAACACTCAACATTCAAAAGTCTGAGAAGGCTAGAAATGTTTAACCAAATGCTGCGTTGGACAAAAGCATAACTCGAGATAAAATGACTAATACCAAAAACTTTATTAACAACATAAAGTGAGATTAATGGAGTCTAAAGTCAGTGAGACAATAGTGATTAACATAGACTTATGTGAAAAATTGAGAAAAGTCCACAAAAGTGAAAGGGACAAAAGGTGTGTATGTGGGAGGAACTGCATTGTAGCTGGGCCATTGATGGATGAAGAATGGGACCTAATAATATTTAACCAGAACACTGCTTTAATGGTAAATTGCATGTAGAAGATTTAGTAGGAAATCTAGAAGCAGTGACTTTCAACAATAAGTTATGAAAGCCGTTTTTCTAGGCTTCCTATGCAGAAGCAAAAGGAGAAGCCAAATTGCGAGAACAGAGAAGAGAATCAAATGTTTGGTCTTATAAATGTTTCCTGGGAGCCTCTAGGTCTCGGCCTCCCTCTGCTCTGCCTCCGGACAACCTCCCACTCCGCCTGCTTCCTTCTCATCCGCAGCAGCTGCAGACATACAGCAGCAACACAGATGCAGTAAGACAAACTAATTAAGACAAACTTTTATCTTTATTTACAAATTTGATTGAGATAGACCAAAAATGTAAACAGAGCAGGTACCAGCCTGTACACTGATCGGCTAATAATTGCATTTTTCAATAGTGTAAAGCCTGAAATTAATACAAATGTAATGTATTTCTCCGAGGGGAAATGCACAATTGCCATGGTAACCAGAGCGGGGCGAAGGTGGCAAAAGTGACGATAGGGCACTGGGCCAGAGAGTCCAGAAGGAGGAGAGGGAGAGAGCAGGAGAAGGAAGAGGCCGAGGCTGAGGTCCAGACGAGAGGAGGATGACCACTCATAACTGACCGTTATGGATCCAGGTCATGTACCCACACACACATGGACTACACACACACAGACAGTACTCGGGGACAGGCAGGGGACAGTTTAGAAGAGGAGGAGATTTTCTTTCTACAGAATGCAGATGTGCTGATGTGAATGATTAGTCTGTTAATAAACAGATATTCTATTAAATTAAATATTATTTTTATGGGACTTAAGAGTGTGGTGATCAAAGATTGGAAGAAGTTAAAGATCCATAAACATAAATCAAAAATAAAAAAAAATAAAACTGTGTTTGCTATTATGCAAAACTATTTTATGTATCTATTAGGACTATTAGAGAGAATAGTTGAGTAGGAAGAACTTGAACTAATAATATAGTCTTGACTTAAATTTCACTGAATAAGTTCATAAAGATCATAAACTACAACTGCAAATCACAAGTTAAATATTTTAGCTATAAGCTCTCCTATAAAGATCTAAATGTAGAAGAAAATATTACCAGAATCTGGGAAAAGAAAAAAAAAACAATTATGTATTTTTGGTACAATTGTGAGAAATGTCTGGAGACAGTGGAAACAACACAACCACTGTTTGGGTTCATGGAGAATGTTTCCACAGCAGCGCAAGGTAACAGAGGGCTCATTTCACCCTCCCTTTCTTTGCTCACTTTCTGGAGCTAGAAAGGTTATTTTGGGAGTTTTCGCTTTACTGTCATTGATGGAGCCTTTACATTAAATAAACCTTTTAATCTTGCAAGAAATGTCAGTCACAGAAAAGACTGCTCTGAACGGATATGTTAAAGGCAGGTTTATGATTCGAAATTACAAAAACTGTTTGACCTTTTGTCAATTCTGTTGATACAAATATAGTCCACATTTGGGTTTTATTGATTCTATGGAAAACTAAACTATACGACAGAATGAATGGGAATAAGATATTGTTTGAGGAAAATATTGTTTCAAGTAATCAGGAAAACTGAAAAGAAAACTATTGAAAATAAATAATAACCAAGGGTTTATTAAAATGTTATATTATAATCAAAGTACAACAGCAGAGCCTCGACATGTTGCAAGTGACAAATGGTTGTTTTCTATTCAATACAGAACCCTAGACGTGTTCATGCTGTACACTGCATCAAATCTTTGGAACCTAAAGATGAAAAGTTGAATGATAACTTTAGAATTTCATTAAATCAACAATAATGACTATTATTGGTTGCTACTTTGGATAACTTAAATAAATATGGAGAAGCCAGTCATTAATCTGAATTAAAAACACTTATAACACGCATATGCATGTGTGAAGAAGGTTATGAAAGCAATATGAAACCCAATCCCAGAATACAATACTTGCTCAAAAGAGAATTGGCAACATTAATATTAATTACCAAAGCATTGAAATTATTTATAATTATTTATAAAATGCTTCTAGTGTCCATGAATTGTATTACAATGAAGTTGTTAGTCTAACTTTGGTGCCACAAAATCTTTTAATATTTTTTGTACTATGCTTGAATGTTCTTCTCTTCTTCTGTGCAAATGTGGTCTTCCCTGTCCTGTATTTAAAATCAACCTGCCCACGGACTAGAGATGGAAATTATAATCTCACGTATTTACATGTAAATGGTGATTCATATGTATTGTCCCTCTATAAATAAATAAAAGCAAAACAACAAAACATTTTTAATATAGCACAAGCTATATTGTCAAGGGCTTAGTCTGGAGCACTAAACTACCTCCTGCATCAATTGTTGGTCAGTAATCAGTGCATTTGTCTGGATCTGATTATTCAAAATACATTGTGATGGCCTGAGAACATTGCTGATCCTAAAATGAATGTCAAATACCCGACAAAGGAAGTCCTATCCAGGTTTACGTTACTCACTTTACATCCTGTGAGGGAATATACAGTTAGTATCTCCAAATGCGTTCCCAGCACTACAGTCCCTCTCTGTAGCAAATGTTGCGTGAGGTCTCTTGAAGTCACACCTGTGTCAGCATTTTACGTATTAATACACATTCTTGGATGTTAAATGTAAAGTTGCTGACATTTTTTTTTTGTTCACGGTGCACTCCTCAGTTTCTGTCACGAGGCCTTGAGCAGAAAAGGAAAGCAGCTGGAAGTGGCGTCCCATTAAAGAGTGTGCTCACTCGGAGAAAGGCTACAAGTCAAAGGAGGCAAGGATAAAAACTGGCAGTAAGAATCTGCCGAATACCTTTTTATTATTATTATTCCAGTATGCAGCTGAGTTGAGTTTGAATTTTAAGTGCTATAATAAAAGTAATTTAAGTGAAACTATATATATATATATATATATATATATATATATATATATATATATATATATATATATGACAAATTTCTCTCTTTTGGTTATGAGTGATGATGTACGAGCATTTGAGTTAAGTTGGTGCATTTGTTAGTCCAGACTCCAAAGACAAATAGGTTTGGTCATACAGTGCATTTGTTAATTATTTAGTTACAAACTTACAACAAAATGCACTCAAAAATATGTTTTACTCAATACATAAATACACCTATTAAAAATATTTTTTAACTGATTTGGATAAATTGGATTACAATTAATACAAGCCTTGTACAATCTGATTTGACTATGGCCAGAAATGCATTAAAATAAGTCACTGACTATTTCTTGTATAAAGTAATGTATACAATGTATATTAAATAAACATGAAGTTTTGCAATATTTATGCTCGATGGAGGGCTTGATGCACAACGCTAACACCTTTATCTAAGAGAGACTCACTGAGCCATGATTTATACCTGTCAATAATTATGAATAAAATATGCAGTGTATTCCAAAGTAGCTCTTTCAGCCCATTACCGGCTAAATCTTCCAGGAATCAATTCCGATGCCAAAATTACCTCCACTGCTCCAAAGCATGAAACCATTCATGAATGCAATTAGAAGCGTCTGTGTTGTGCGTCTGCAACATAAATACCGCACCAGCTTTCCCTCATGGGGCTCAGCACAACCAGTGCTGTTTGTGATAAATGAATGCAGAAAAAGCAATTCTTATAAAGCTTCTGGGAAATATGACTCTGACAGCATTCTATTTTTATCAAGCACTATATGTTTTATTTCAGTTGGCCCAACCATTTTTCAACCTGTCACTGAGAAAATAAAAATAAATGAAGAGAAGAAAACAAAACGCACCAAAATCCATTTGGCCATCACTCTACATGGCTACACCCATGTCACTTATCAATACTGTGTCACCGCGCTAACAAGTAGCTGCCGCTGCCTCACACACTTGTCTGTATCATTGGCCCATTCGTATTGATTCCTGTCTATGTTTTCATTACTCTGTGGTAAAATGACACATGGCCACAAATTCCGTTGCTTAAAGATGACGCACAGCCTGGAGAATGATACACGGGGTTTGACAATTCCATTAGCTGTCTTTACCATGTTGGAAGGAGACTAGCGAGCCCAACTGACCAGAGTGATGACAACCCACTGTTACATTCGGACTGATGGACACATCTCTGCTCAGCCCACACACTTGATTAGAGCAGAAAATGCACAGCAGGCCCTCGCGCCATTCTCATGTGTGAACTTTGTCATCTGTGCTTGTCCGACAATCCAAGATCAATACTCAATCAAAGAGTTTGTTGCCTTCAGCTAATCTGCTGCTCCTTGGAGCGAGAGCCCCAGAGACTGTGGGTGGACCACTGACAGGCCGCTAAAAAAGAGAAGAGAAAAGCATAAGACTTTAAAAGCTGTGTGTGTGGACAAGGAAGTGCAGTGACTATGTTTTATTTTTTATCAATGTTTTGACTGTTCTGATTTTTGGTTTATCCTAATTTGGATTTGTTTGAGGGGAACCTATGAACATCTAAACCTAGGATGATTGTTTGGGTATTTGGTCCTAACCATGTGTAGTGACACATTTTGACAATTATAAGAAACAAATTGAGTATTCACTTTTTCAACATATAGTTATCTATTACACTGTATAATGTCTGTGTATCAGTATTTTGACCAGACCCTAGATCGGGTTCTACAATAATCTGGAATAAGTAGAAGACGATAAGTAAAAGTGACAGGATGGGCAAATGGAGCCTACATGTCTTTTTCAATCATATTCTTATAGGAACACTGAGGCCAGATCGATCTCCTAATGAAACGGGCTGCATTACTTAAAACAATAGTGGTTTTCTTTGAAGCCTAAAGATTGTGCACTAAAATCTAGATTTAGCTAAGAATATGACATTGACTGTGACATTCTATCTTTAAGTTAAAGTTTGCTTTAGATCTTGATAAACTTTGGTAAGAAAGAGAAAGAGAAAGAGATCCAATGTTCTGCAAATATTAAAACACAAAGCTGAACTTTACAACACAGCATCAAATTTTACATAATACAATAACAGAGGGAGACAGACACTCCACTGGGTTGACCTTGCTCAGAAATATTACGTGAAACTGAACACTTTTGTTGGCTCATTTCCCTGTTGCTGCTCCGGTAAATTAAACCATGGGCATACTGATAACTCTGATGACTAAACAACCAGAGAGAAGATCTGAGAATTGTCACTAGAAAGTTGTGTTCTAGGCTGAATTTATTGGGCAATATAAAAATACCTAAAACTTTTTTAAAATTGGTTAACATAATATTTTGTGTCTCAGTGTACAATAGGGGCCAGATTTAGACATTTGTCACACAGTTACTGTATAAAAAAATTTATTTTAAGGAAAACTGTAGAAAGATGAATTTTGAAGGCTGTGTGATAATATGGAGTTAGTCTTGTGAAGGAATGAAGGGAGATAATCTAAATTGGAGGACGTGGAGTTTAATGGAGGGCTTTGAAAAGGGGCACTGGCCGTTGTCACATATCAGGAAGCGGGTGTGGGAAGAGAAGGAATGGCGACAGATAGGATTGCTGTACTCTGAGGATTTTGACAGTGTCTGGGTGAGAGGAGAAGGTCTGAGGCAAACCAAAGAGAAGGGCACATAATCAAGCCACAGTTGATGTGGGACTCTGTATCGGGGCAAAGGAGAATAGAAACTCTTTAATAGATTAGCCGCACTCTAGTCATGGAACAGTTACCTGGGGAGCCATTGTCACACCTTGGATACGCAGTCCTCCACACACCAGACTGCTGCACTTGTAGACTTACTGCCAACATTTTTTTTTCTTTTTTATCAGAAAGTAGGGATAAATTTTCATCTACACTAACACTCGTTCATGCAAGAAGTAAGAGAAAATGGCAGTAGTTGCTGAAAAGAGATGGATGTTGGTGCCATTAAGCTTTGAAATGAACCAAATAAAGCCCACAAGGGAGCAAAATAATTTACCCCAAACCACAGAAATGTATTCAAATAAAGTCCTATTCACATATATTCAGATCAAATCACTATTGAAAATAAAGCCCATTTAGAATGCTATTTTTTGGTTCTCAGTGGTGTAATGCATATCGCTCCCTATGGTAATTCAGAAGAAGATAGCTCAGTTAAGAAGGCTCGGAAAAATCAATGATCCCTTACTGGTGAAAAGAGAACAGATGCATATAAATGAGTGGAGTTTCTCACTAGACGAGAGCGAGCATTCCTATTCTGGCTATGAAGACGATGCATGGATATGTTTAGAATGACAATGTGGAGCTTTCACTCATCATTTGCTGTGTTGTTTGTATTTTCTAAATGTCACGGCAGCATCATGGACTCATTCCCAGATCAGGAGTCATAACTGGCTGAGCCCAAAATATGTAAGTAATTATCAAAACAAAAGTTAACCAGGTAAGCTTATTACCTCACACTGAACAGATGGAACCACGTACATACAGATCCATAACGGGAAAGATAATGAAATAAACTAGCTCATTTATTCCTAAGACAATAATGGCCAACAGTTAATTGGCCAGAAGACTCTATAGCTACCTTGCACTTTAATTTGCTAGGCTTTCTCAGTCTGACAAGCTGATAATGAGGCATTGTGGGATGGCAGGTCGCCTGGAGGGGTGTTGGACACACTGTTCTCCAGTGAACAAAGGATGGAAAAGTATAGACAGGAGACACAATGGGACAAACGGCCACCATCATGCTACAAATTACCTACAAGCATTGTGTAATCTCTTACTTGAATCATTACGGTTCTGAATGAGGCTCTTTGGTGTTTTCTCTGTGCCGAATGACTACTGCTTGCACGGACTAACCTTCTGCTTCAATTTTGCCCACAAGTTCTCATAATTACCACAGTCTTAGCAATTAGGTATTGATCCACAATGTTATTCCCCCTTGCAAAGTAGCGTTTGTATGCAGACGATAGATGCACTGAGAAAAAGTGATCAGTTTTGATATGTGGAAGAAGTCCCAGTGGGATTGAAAAGGACACAGAGCATGTTGGTTACAGGTTCAAAACAGCATTTCAGCCCTGAAGACTGTTTCGTTTCGAGTAGACTACATTAAGGCATTTGAGAAAACCTAATTTCATAAAAACAAAACAATATTTGTATTACCAGTTTTAGGTATTCAAAATAATTGACCTGAATAACAAGTACATTAGTATGCAACAGAATAGAAAATAAATTCCCTGGTGGTGGACAACAGTTTGGATCTGGACCCAGGACCGTACACTCTGGAGCCCAACCTCCAGCTAAAAAATGAATAAGGCACCATTACATTACGGTTGGCTTCTATTGTGTTTTATTTCATTTGACCTTTCTTTAACCAGGAAACACCCCACTGGAATTGTAATTCTCCTCGGCAGAGCAGTCCCTGCCTCATTGGGAACATATTGTACACATTTGTGGTAGTAGAGCGAAACCAGAGAGTGCGGAGGAAACCTATACCGACAAGAAAAGAACATGCAAACTCCACACAGGCGTGAGATCGATCATATGATTTATAGAGCTCAATTATTCTCACATATATTGTGAATTTTGTTATCTTTGTGTCTGTATTTCATATCAAAGAAAGTAAAATAATACAGGGAAACCTTATCATGATGCAGTTTAGTTTTTTATCTGTCTAAACCGAATTTGAGCTATATTTATGATTCCCGTATGCACATTTGTGTGTTAAAGTGGGAGCAGAGAGCAGAGCCAAACAGCAGACCACATCCATCCCCTTCTGCCTCCACAGCAGGAGCCCAGTCCTTAATTACTCTTGATATAAAAACAAATTAGTCTCAACACAAACAGAAATGGCTATGAGTAATATCTCCATTTACACCACATCATGTCCAATTACACTAAATATATCACCTAGATGCTTCATTCATCTGCAGGCGGTTGGCAGTAGAAAGATAAACAGAAACCCAAACATGTAAGTAGAAAGAATGGATAGAAGCGAGCATTCCTTTCTCATTTTCTTAAAGCATACCATTTATGTTTTAAAATTTTGGGTCAAGCAATATACTCATGACTCCACAGGGATGTCAGTGTTGCCGAAAGGGCAGTACCAGGCCCAGGCCTCATCACCTGTAAACGGCCACAGAAGTGATATCTATTATCAACTAATCAGGACTATATCGATGGTCAATGAGCAAGTTCAGCTTTTTTCAAAATCATTGCATGATTTGCCAAATAGTGCAAAGACAGAGTAGACAAGACAAGACAAGACAAGACAAGACAAGACATTTATTTTTGTATAGCCCAATATCACAACAACAGCCACCTCAAAGGGCTTCACAGACTGCACTAGACAACATCCCCTGTCCTTAGACCCTCCATCAAGGTGAGGAAAAACTCCAAAAAAACCCAGCCGGGAAAAAAGAGAAACCTCAGGGAGAACAACAGAAGGAGGATCCACTCCCAGGACGGACAGGCCGTGCAGGAATGTGTCCAGTTGTCCATAGAATTACACAAATATTTATATTGACAGTGTCCAGTGTCCACTCTGTGTGTGTGTGTAAGGTGGATGGGATGTTCAAAACAGAAGGTAGAGCACTTCTGTTAATCACAAGTGGGGAGGCCCATGGGATGTAATATCCTGTATATCCCCACTATTTATGTGTACTTGTGGTATATGATAGAATATTAATTTGTATTTACCAGTAAATTCTTGCTGCAGTTTCCGCTATCAGCACAGTCCAGCTGGTGTTTTTGTTGCATGTGGAGAGCAGTACATTATTAAAGGTGTTACAGGGGATGTTTGTTTTAAATTATTTGCAATATTACTTGAAATTACCCTTAATAACCAATAACAGACTATTTATTAGGTGCACTGAAAGAAAAAAATATTAATATACATCATCTGTGGACAAGGTGGGGCATTCAAAACATCAGCCAATGGTTGGCATTATCATCGCATCAACCACTGGCCCTCTGGCTTGTCAATCACTGTTACTACGTGCGTTATGTTATGCATGTGTGTCTAAGTTGTTGTGCATGTGTTGAGAGTGTGTTTTTGTAGCTCCGGTGCTGACAGCAAAGTTGCAAAATGGCTGAGAAACAACCTGAAGCAGGTGGTGGCAAAAGAGTTTTTCCCTTTTGAAATTAATGAGAAGAGGAGAAAAAGATCTCAAGAGCTAAACAAGACCAGAGTGCGTCTTGGGGATTCTTTTTACAATGGCGTGCTCTGAAGACACACAAAGTTCTTCCTACTGACGTGTCCATCGACAAATTTCTGATGGACAGGTCAATTTTGTTCATTTTTGGGTGAATTTTTTGTCTTTTGTGAGTTTGGAGTTTGGAGATTGTAAATAAAATGGAAGTAGTCCACCCATTGGTCCCCTATCCCCTATTTACCGACATTGTCGTAATAAAAGGGCAATAAAAGGGCAATAAAAGGGCAATGGCGGTTACATCCGGGATTTTCCGCTTTTACTCCATAGTAAAACAATAGTTTTTAGATAGAATAAACGAACATATTAATCAAAAATCCCCCCCCCCCTCCCCCCAGAGTTGTCACGTAGTAAAAACTTACCAGGCAGTAAACATAATTTTTACACTTGTGAAGTCGCCATTGGGTTTTTCCTTATATTTCCACTTTTGGAGCCTGTCCTCTGGTGGACGGCGGTATATCGCAGTATTCCGAAGTATTTCGCTGTATGGCGTGGCCCTTACTTGAGGACCGTTTAAGAGGTTGCCACTTGATTCTGACACTGTAAAGCAACAGGCAGTTTGGTAATGCTACGAGTAATAGTGGGAGTGCTGTCGAGTGAGTTAGTACTCCCACTATTACTCGTAGCATTACCAAACTTGTTTGTATCTTTCCCAAACTCCCAATTTTAGGTATGCTATGTTTCTCATTTGAAAAACTCGGTGTTTCTCAGTCATCAAAAACATCCATCATTAAACCCAACAAATAAAAAAAATAAACTAAAAATGCGTGTATTTACTGTATAGTTCACTCTTTAGAGTAACTCTAGGGTACTATGACAAGAAGTTAGACTAAAGCAATTGCCAGTGTCAGAGATTTTCTAACAGCAATCAAATTAAACAGATGAGAAAGAAGGCAAATCAGAACTCTTATTTTAAAATAATGTCACACTCAAAGTCCCTTTTATTCAATATTAGCACAGTGGTAATTATCAAAGACTGAACCAGTTCCTTGTCAATATTGAGTGAAAACATCCAGTGATAATGCCTAATTGACTGAACTTTTACTGAACCAAAAAGTCACTATTTCTAGTCAAAAGTTGTTTGAGAGGATATGAAAGCAGCTGTGGATGTGGGCATGTTGGAGAATAGAGATGATTGGTCTGCACAGAGTCAGCCTTAGTAAACATACACTAAAAGAAAAAAGTAAGAAAGATAAAGACAGAAGATATCAACAAAAAAGAGACAACAATCTCCCTTATCGGTCCCCCCATACTACCCACACATTATAGCCTTTATATTAAAAACCCCATGCAATAAATAAGCTGCTGTGAGAATGAAAAGGAATATCTGTGTTTGAGGCATCAATTACTTTTTACTAATTATTTTTTAAGATCACAGACAAATTACCATATGAACTTCTGCTTTGCTTGGGTAGAAGGCAGTCCCTTCACACCAGACTTGAATAATTAATACCTCCAATCTGACCTATAGACTTTTTAGATATTTATATGTGCTCACTGTAGCACAAACCAGGATGAGTTTCCATCCAGGATTTTAATAATAGAGCTACCTTTCTTTCAGTTATACTGTAATTGTTTTGGTGTGCAGACCTTTAGCTGTTCTCATTTACTTTAGTGCTGCTCTTAACTCGTCCATACCTATTTTAAAAAAGTTTTTTTTTGACAGGAAAAGCTCAGTATTGTGCATAGCTTACAGCTTCAAATAACCCCTTAGGCAAAATTATTTCAGATTAAATGGGGTATCCATTACTCTTCAAGGAATAATGCAACCTTACTACAACCATATATATTGCTATATTTATATTGTATGTATTTGTCAGGTTAAAATATAAAGAATGAAGGATTTTCATTCAGATGTCTTATTTTTTAGAGCTTGCCCACACATTGCTTTCTCAAAAAGCATTGTGTTTGTACCATGAAGCCTGCAGATAGATGGCTTATTAAATGTAATCTGAGTGATTGATTTATTAATGGAGTGATCACTGAGACGGGGCCAACATGCCGGCTAAGCAGATTATTGTGTACATTATTGTGATCAAGTGTATGCCTCATCTTATCTTGGAGCTCAATTTGGTCTGGCATCCATGGCAACAGAAGTGCCAAGGAGCTGTCAGAGCCTGCCATATTGAACATAAAATGAAACTTTAACCCCTTTATTTTATTTGGGATGTTTATTTAAGGTACCCTTGAATCCACTAAAAATACCTCAGGAAAGACTGGGGTTATTAATTGCATATAAGACCCATATTGAATTAATTTCTACAGTAGTTAGCAGCAGGTCCCAGGCGGAAGATATGGGATTTAAACATAATGTAAAGAGAGTTTTTAAAAATGTATGGGTGCTGAGCTGGCAGAAGTCAAGAGTTAACTTGGCCGGTCGGAAACTACTCTGATGATTCAGGGGTTTTGTGAGCTGTGGTTCTCCTAGGGCCAGACCAATAAGAGATTTTCCTGCCACACATTTGTTGTGGTTCCTGATTTGCTCCCAGTGGGCTCATTTTCTCAACCTGCTAAACATTCACACAGATACTGACTTGAAAACGTTCCATATATACATTATGGAAGTGTGACTGCCAAAATGGGCTGTAACGGCAAGGGCTGTAAAAGTGTCATGGCAGAAATATTTATTATAAAACACTCACCCTATCTACAAATATAAAATATCCCAACTGACATAGCTTCAGTCTATTTAGTGGTGGATTAAAACCAATAAAAGCATCTACATAATCCTAACAAGACTGCGCAGTGGAACTTTGTCAGCCTATTAGCTCATTTGGTATGCCTAATGATGACATTCTGTTGCTTACATAATGCACAGCACTGCATAAGCAATGCGCGTATTAGCAATTCATAGCACAAGCAGAGGATGAATTCGACAAGAGCTCATTTTGTCTCTCTGGGAAATCTCTGTGTTTGTGTGTCTTCTCTCAGCCTTCCCGGTAACTTGTATCATCTGTTGGCTCTATTTGCACAGTGTGCTTAATGACATGGGAATAATAATATTTATTTACAGCGTTAGAGTGTTTTCAGATTGCAACTCTGAGACTCAAATGTTGTATGCTTATAATGTAGACTGGCAAAGACGCTGTGTCTTCATTGTGTCAAAGGTTTGCTGTTGAGTCCTCATTGCAAACCCCCTGAACCAACCCCTTCAAATGCATATGAACATGCTCCTCTTAATGTGGATATCTTTATCTCCTTTAACTAGTGGTGCCAGGGAAATGCTTGGCTTGATGTTGTTGCAAAATACTAGATTTTGTTTAAGATTGTCTGGACACAATTGAAGTGTCTCATTTAAGTATGGCACTGTGTTGTTGAGTGGATATTTAAAAAAAATGACAAAGGCATGAGCCTGCTTTAGAGCTCTGAATTGTGCAGGGCCCAGCTAAAACTCAGGTCACCTTGGGGGAAAAGTGGTTTCATATTATGATCAATTAGCAAATCAAATATCAAAATTATCTGACAACATGTGGCATCACTTCACTTATCAGTAAATTTAAAACTTACTCAAAATCAATGCATTATATTTTTAAATATTTGTCATTAAATAATGTAGGGGATACTTTTTTCTTGCATTTGTGCACCTGATCCACCAAACTTTAATTTAATTAGATGGACACTAACATATTCAACAATTAAATAAGACTTTAAATAAGAATTCAGTAAACAGCAAAAACTGGCAAAAATGATAAAAACAAAACT
Organism: Neodontobutis hainanensis; assembly: GCA_024349245.1. Lineage (NCBI taxonomy): Eukaryota > Metazoa > Chordata > Actinopteri > Gobiiformes > Odontobutidae > Neodontobutis > Neodontobutis hainanensis. Next base: position 8,825,781 of record JALDNG010000015.1, read on the forward strand.
AACAGATTCATCAAAAATATATGTTGCTTGGTGTTCATTCATTCTGTTGATTTAGTATGTTTTTCCCACCTTTTATCTTTCGACTATTGTGTATCCTTTAAGAATGAAACATTGACATGAAAGAAATATTTTTTTTGCCTTTAAACTATTTTCCTAGTATGAATAAATGAACAATAGTTATCAGTCTTAACACCATCAAGTACTATTGTGACAAAATCTAAATTAATATTAATATTTTTACAAATTTTCTGAACATCACTCCAGTTAGAGGACTCTTTTCAGTGAAGCACAGTTCAAGGTGAACAGCAGGAGTGCACAGGGTGAGGCCACTGATTTCTGCTAATTTCATCATCAGAGCCACTTGGTGCCAATATGACAGGTGAAAACAGTGGTCCACCGAGAGCAGTATGTTTGCTGTGTTACACCACAAATTACTTTTTGTGTGCACTATATTAAATCCACCTCCAGAACACTTTAACATTGGTAACTTTGCAAGTGTGCTCTTTAGTAAAGATCAGGAGCACACACAAGTTGGCAGGGAACAGCACAACACGTTTTCAAGTAAACTCCCGTCTCCACTCTTGTCACCTAAGCAACAAAATGAATACTTGCCGTTATAGGTAATTATATAAAAGTATTTAGCTGTGGCAACAAAGCACTATGACACACACACACACACACACACCAAAAGTTATGAAAAAAGACAGTATTCTAAAAATAGAATACTGTACATCGATAAAGCATTTATTTGTTTGCCAGCCAACTGACGACACAGCTGTCACATAAAGTACTATGATATAAAAGTGACAGAAGCTCAAAAACAGTATCATATCAACACCTCGGCTGTGACAAAGTGACAAGAATGAGAAGATTTACAGCAGAAGGTAGAGAGTCATTTAAAAAAAGGGCCCTGCCATCCATGCCTCAGAGCCATTTATTCTGAAGCATCACAATTGATTTAGCTGCCTTTTGCCTCCCACTAACTTTGTCAACCCCAACACGGTTGAAGAAGAATACTGAAATTTATGGAGTGATCACTTTAGCTTGCAGGTAAAAAAGGCCCAGAGAAAAAAAATAAAAGTAAAGAGAGTGAAAGTAAAGCAGAGCAAAAAGAAAATCTTTAAGAAATCCCACTATTTCAAGTGACATCAGGATTGGTCTGTATCATGTATAAAGCCTTTCCCACTAATGTAGCTGGAACAAACAATCATAGCATAGAGCAAAAGTGTCAGTCCAAATCTTTCTAAAGGTGGCAATAGCAAATAACCATATTGGTATTTGACAGTGGCTTTTAATAAAGTAAATGTGACTGACCTGTGGGGGATCCCTCCAGCACCTCTCCTGTGTAACGTGTCTCTCTGAAGATAGGCCGGTTGTCATTCTGGTCGATGACAATGATCATAAGTATGGTAGGACCCTCAACCAGGTTTCCAACAAAGTCTGTGGTCGAAACTTCCAGCTGTGTTCAAAGAAAGATAAGTCATAAAAAAAAAACATGGGATAGGTGTGCAAACAACATTATAATCAACATTGTAGAGATAACTTATTATGTTAAGAAAATCATTAAATGACTGAATCAACCAAATGGTTCTCAGGTGTAAAAGTCATTTTATTTATGTAATATGTATACAAAGCTGAAGTGTCTGGTGTCTGTAGTCACTAATCAAAGCAGAAGAGCCATTCCAATGTGGTGTCAACAAATTGAAAACCCTCCATTTTGAATATTTTTTTACATTTAAATATTCAGAGTGGAGAAAAATGCATCCACTGTTTCTTCCACTGTAAGGATTCAATGTTTCAGAACAGTCTGTTACTTTTCCCCATTTCCTCCTGCTTCACCTGCTTTGGCACCACAAGCATCGTTGTTGAACCACATTATGTATTTATGCATTGTGCTTTGCCCTGTTCTGCAGCATTGCTAGTCATTCCCCAGGTTTCACCTAGAGGAGCATGCCCGCTTTACGCACTGTACTTACAATATGCAAAATATCAATTAAGCAAAGCTGCAGCTATTAATCCAAGGTGGGACAAGTCATTCAGGTTTAGTCAGCCCAGCACTTGGGCACTGATTTCATTTAAATAGGTTCACTATCTTGCACTCTATTACTGTAAATTACTATGTAAATATACAGTATATATTATAATGACAGGACAATGTGAAAAGTTTTGCATGAAAAAAATAACTCAATAAGTCATTCTTCTCTGGAGCATAGCAGCTGGAGTATTGCACTACTGACACTGCAAAGCAATTAAAGCTAAATGCTGTGTTGTTTGCAGGGATGCAGGGGTTAAAGCATTTATTGAGTTTTGAAATGCCAGCTAAATATGTTTTATGACTAAACACAGAGAGTAAAGAATAGGTTCAGACAAACCTATGGTAGCTAACGGTGGTTGTGTGTCAAAGAATGGAAGTATAAGGGAACAAAAAACTGAGTTTTCTATAGGAAACTTACATTTTTCCCTAAACATGGCAGTTGTATTTAGAAAGTACAATGTCTGTTGAAGTGGACTCAATTGTCAAAACTAAATGGCATCAATAAAAAATACAAAGTTATTAAGGGTTTTGGTGTTTTTACTGTTTTTACTAATTTCACAAAATAATGTGCAAGGAAGTTTTATTGATTGATTAAAGAACTTTTATTGATTAGCACTACCAAGCTTTACTTCCCTTAATAAATCTTTAACTAAATTAACTAAATAAACTTAATAAAGATGCAAAAGCACTTCAGGGATTGGCTGAGTTTACAATTAGCTGCACACAAAGAGAAGCAGGATTAGCCTAAGGCCTAAAGCCTGAGGATCTTAGGCCTTAATCTAATAATGTGACAGAAGACAATATGGCTTGTTTACAATGTAATAAAAAACTGTGGTGTGTTATCTTGTCTAGTCAATACGGTTTGGACGTGACATCACTTATAACTAGCACACTTTTGGCCTTAGACATCTCAATTAGGTCAGTGATAAAATATAATCAGAGCAATTACATGTAATTTTTTTTACTTTAATCTGATCACTTTACTTCCTTTATTAGATATGGAGCAGAGGGGCATGCCCAAAGAGCTAGTGCAGTAGAGTCCTATTGTTATCTAAAGCATCATATTACCAGACTTTTCTTCTTATCAGTGATGCATGGCATCAAGCAATCTCTCCATCACATGGGTCATCCCACTCTGCTGGCTATATCTCACTCCTCTGTCTTTGTCCTCTCCTATCTATTGCTCCGTTGCCATGGAGCCAGCCCCGAGTGTATAGTGTAATGGCAGTAATGGCACACATGCAGCTGAACTAAGTGTTTATGGTGTTAGCAGCCTAATGGTTTCATACATCATCTCATCCTTCTTCCAGCTGAATTGAATTGCCATGACAAAATATCACTAGGGACAGATCTGCTGACTCTCTGCTAATGATCTCCTTAGCTCAGTGTACATTTTCATATCATTCACAAACATTCCCACTCTTTTCTGTGAAGTGATTTCCAAGACTTTTCCAGGATAATATTAGTGATCACATACTTGCTTTGACAATGATAATAAAAGCCTATTTTATGCTCACTTGTATGAAGTGGTCACATTCAGTTACAGCAAAAGCTCAGCATTACAAGAAGTCAGTGTGTTATTAGGTGTGCATGAAACAACACAAAAACAAAAATAGCATGTGTGTATACAACTGAGTACATAATGCATCACACTACAAGCAGGTCAACATCTTGACAGATGCCAGGACACGGGATTCAATACCTTGTCCTATTGATGTGTCAAAGACAAGGAAATGATAATAAAGGGGCAAAAAAGGACAACATGATTTGCTACAGTGGACCAAACTAAATTATAAGGGGGGACCATGATTCACGCACAACACTACTAAGGAAATAACATCGGTTCCTGGACGGCCAGAAAGGTTGTCCAGTGCCAGCTGACCTACTGTATGTGAGATTTATCCCAGCCACACTGCACATGCACACCCTCTGACGTTCCAGCGCAGCATGTTTGAGCAGTAATGAGGACATAAGCTGTGAGATGCCGAGTGTCAGATCATTTAAATGGAAGATCACACCAACAACACAGCAATAACCTACGGATGTGGTAGACAGCAGGGAGTACATAATCAAACACATGATGCAGAGCAAAGAAAATGGCAAGGTTGTTCAAAAATAGTCAGCCACAAACCACATTGACTTGTATGACTTCCATTGAGCCATAGCATAAGTGTGATGACAATACAAATAAAAACTTATAGGGTCATGCATCTTTTTTACTGCATTCTTTGTGCTATGGAAATGAGTCCCTATTAAAAAAGTTAATATATTATATTTTTTTAATATAATCTGTCACACTCACACACACACTTTTTAATCTCACAAACACACACACTTTTTAAGTTAATTGAGTTAATTGTTTTTTAGCTTTATAAATGAATAACAATGTTTTTAATTTGAAAAGGTTTTCAAGTTTGAGGGTATATGATTTTAAGAACAGTGTGTTGGATGATCTCTAAAACCCGCTTTAAGTATAATTCTGATGGCTTTTTTTCTAGAGTCTGTATGCTGTCTCTAAATGGCTCTTGAAGGTATTTGCCCAGACTTAGGTGCAGTAATAAATAAACAAAAAGATGAGTGAACAATATAAGATGGTTGCACAGGAACTGATAAATGCAATACACTAATTTTTAAATATAACCCATAGTTGAGACTTGATATTTCATCACATAATAATATGCACTGGCTGGTCTTAAGGAAATTGATTAAACCTTTGTATAATGACACAGTTTACTGTAACAATTAAAAGTGTGCTACTACTCAAAATTGGTTTTAAGAACACTTTTTGAGGGCATTTTAAATTAGGGATCTAATGAAGTAGTAAAGCGTGTATTTGCCCATAGGGACTGTGTAGAGTCTTTAGACAGGACCACCAGACAACAGAGGTAAAAAAAACAACAACTGTACCTTTCTGTTGCTCTATAGAAAAAGATACCTAATTGTATCCCTTCAATGGAAAAGTCAAAATAATTTTTTTAGCAATACAAGTGCTATGGATGTATGAAAATACTAGTCTGGACAAAACCTGAGTCCACCCAAGAAATCAAGTGTTTTGAATGTTGGTGAGCCTGCAGCATATAGCAGTATTATTATTATACCACACTAAATGAGAACTGGACTATCATCCGTTACAGTTCCTCTGGGGAGCTGCTTGTGTCTGTACGCCTCACTAAACACAGGGAATAAAGTGAGCTGAATATTACAATCTTATAAATATGCTGCATCTAATTAGCCTATTGACACATTTTGTTGCAACGAGAGTATTCCTAAAACCAGCAAATTTATGATACAAACATTGTGTGTTAGCCCGAGGTGGCTTATTACAGACAATTAAATAACAGTTCATTTGCCTGTTAGCAAAATGAGTCGGCTATATCAGCATAATATTTTCTTAAGCTCAAAATTAGCATCCATGAAGGTACAAAGGCCACAGACATCTCTTGGAAATGATTTGATCCATTCGAGGATCACGCTTGCTTTAAAGCAGTTTTTAACCATCAGACTTAGAGATGTTTTAAAAAATATTTTTTTTCTATATTTAAAAGGATTTTTTCCTGGACAGGTGATGATGTATGAATTTTGATGAGTATGAGTTTTGTTTATATTAGCTTGTAATCAATGAAATGTCAGGTCTCCTCATCAACTTGTAAACAGACAAACAAAGCACAGTTATAAGCTTGTGATTTCAAGCAAAAAAAAAAAAAAAAAACGGTTGAATGTACTTTGTTTAATGCAGAAAAACAAACAAACAAACATGTTTTTCATTACCAATGTGTCATAGCATAACTTATCTGCAAGGACAAAATGTGGCTTATGTTTCCTCCTTTATGTTACCTAACCCCAACTACAGGGCTCTAAAGCTCAAACTAGTTTGGAATAATGCCATTGCCCACAAAAGCCCTGTCTATTGAAAGAGGGAAAGCATTTCCAAAACAGATAAAACTTTATTATTCCACATGTACTTGCAGAATCCTTCATTACCACTTTATTTCCTGGCATTCACAGAAGAGTGTAAACTTGTTGTGTTACATTCCCCCTGTTTATCATGGGGGCCATCTCCTACTTAACTGTTTGAGTAGGCCATAACATCCTCTAATAAATGTCCATCTCCACCGCATTCCCTTGTTTCTTTCTATACGTCTCATTCATTACTTGCTTGCTTGTACACTGCATGTAAAACTAACAAGTCAAGTTTGATATGAAATCAAGGCAAATGAATTTAAGATTGAATAAAGAGGCCAAACCATAATCTAAAAACTTGTGGATTCGATTTAATCTCAGGGTAATGGAGCCTGCTTTTGAGAGCTGAAAGGCCTTTGGATCTAGATGAGAAGCCTGGTTGATTACAGCAGAGAATATAGGCAGAGGTGTAAGGTGAAGCATCAGTCAATTTGGCCCTGAGCTCATTGTAGCCGTTTTCTCATAGCCTTAACCACGGACAAGAATAGGAAAAGTGGGGAGAGCTAGTGGTGAAAAGAGTCATGCATATGGAAGTGTCTGTTTCCTTCCATCGCCTCATTTCACATTCATTCAGCATTCATCTCTTCCTGAGCCATTCAAGTAGTCCTCCCTTTTGCCGGGGAGCAGAATTCAAAGGGGCTCAGCCTGCCTGCCGCTTTCTTAAGATCCCAGTGAAACCGCTCTGCCGCCCAAACACTCCTGTGGCTCAGCATTTATCAGACGTCTGTGCTCCTCCCTGCACAAACCTGATCCTGCACCGTCTCTCCCAAACTCGGGGCTTTTCTTACTGCTCTATTGAAAGCCTGAGGGAAGAGGAATGGGTTCAGGTAAATGTGATGAAACTTGTTTTATTGTGTCTGAGTGGTGACGAAAAACTTTGATAGTTTTATTAAGATTAAAAGGGACTTGTATGTCTTTTACTTTAAAAGGTATGAGATCTGTGTTATGTAAATCTATGTAAAGTTAACGTTCAATTAGGCCTCTGCTCCCCTGCATAAAGCACAGTTCAACCACAAGCCTCTTCATGGGTTAACCGCACCAAACCGTGCCATACCAACCTGGCAATTTGGAGGTTTATAAAGTCAAGACTCAGATGCGCAGAGATTGTAGTCATTTTAAAAAACTTTTCTGTCTACTTCCTAAATTTCCACATGCCTTACAGTGCATCAAGGCGTGAGAACAGTGGGATATGAGCTTCACTTTCACTTTCCAACTCACAGAGCTCAGGCCTCAAAGCAGTAGTCTCTAAAATAAAAACACCTAGACAAAAGGATGCTAATCTGACAGCCTTGTTCACATCTGTTGCACACTGCTTCAAATACCTTAGCATTTCTTTGCTACTGAACCTAGCCACAAAGGCCTCCTGTTAAAGAGAAAGCCTCTGCTCTGTGGTTTCTATAACTTTTGCTCTCACTGCAGCTGTCTCAGAGATTTAGAAGAACCAACGGATTACATTCAATAAGCTGGAGCAACATCTGCAATGCAATAATGCCAAATTTGTGTTGTATAACAAGGTCAGGGATGTCCAGAAGGGAAACACCTCTTCAATCAAATAGGTTTTAATTTATAGATCAATAAATAGAGCATTGACCCCGTCTACATTAGACAAAATAGTTTTAACCAATACCTGCATCATAACCTGGAGCCGGTGCCAGCAGTGGGCTGGGGTAGGCTGAACGTTTGAAAAGCAGCACAGATTGTAACTATTGATCTACACCAGTTCGCTGCTGGTCAATAGAAAACTGGTCAATCCTGTTATTTAACCGACTTATTATGAATTTTTAAAACAGACTTACAATAGCGCCACCCCTGCGTGCTTTCAGAATGTTCTGGCGGAGCACACCATAGACGCTTACAGCATTTTAAATTAACTCCCAGCACGCCTAAATGAAACTTACAATACCGATTTGTGACTGTCCAGGATTTATCCAAACTCAATAAACAATACGTCAAAGCGCTGACTCTGAGCCACATGGGTCTGTTGTTTTTTTTTTTTCCGGTCTCTCTGCTCTAAGCCCCTCCCCTTTTTTATCCTTTTCACTGCAAATATAAGGCTGGACTAGGAATGTGTAAATAAATATGTAATAGAGTAAGCAGTTAGCTGGAAGGAATAAGCTCAAACATACTTCCATTTAAGCTTTCTTTATCAATCATAAATAAAAAAGGCATTTGTCAATAAATATGCATGATTCAAATTTAAAAGAAGTCCGTTTAAAGGATTTAAAATTGCTGCCAAGTGCCAACACTGAGAATCATGGAAACAAAAAATTATGTAAAACGAATACTCTTTTTAGCAGTGCTTCTCACGTCAGAGTAATGAACTGTGCAGTGCCTAGATGTCTCCTCTTAGTTTCATACCTGAGTCGCTTATGTGAAATGTTTCTCATTACATCAAAAGAAAGGAGCTCAGAGAATGTCACTAAAGATATAAATAGATGTTCTTCTGAGGGAAACAGAGATGGTGCGGTAGATGGGAGGTGAAGAAAGAGCACACAGTTAAAAGTATAGCAAAGATAGAGTGTGATAGAAAGAATCTTTTATTCAGCTGGCCGTCTGCTGCGATAAAAAATAAGCCTTCTTCAGAAGGACGTTAAGTGTCACAAAGGCTCTCCCTGGTGTATCATGGAACAAAATAGAAGCCTCCACTCTTAAGCTATAATACACTGTCCTCCTGTCTGGCCCTGACGACACTGTTCAGACGACTCGTTACAAACCAGCAATGTTCTTACCACAATCTTGTTTTTTTGTTTCACAGGAAACTTTTCAATGACTGCAGTGTATAAACACTATGTACACTGCACTGGGCAGCAGTCAGATACCATGCATGCAAAATCTAATCGTGTTTCAAAAGATGATTGAAAAACAGACTTGGATTGCAAGCAGTTCTATTCTTGTATTAAAAGCAAGTGCATTTGTCTCTTCTTACTGTAATTACTCTGTATTTCCCTCAGGAAACGTACAGTGACCCATTTTATGGCATTCCATGACTTCCGCGGTCAGTCCAAGCCATTGTAGATGGTTATTTCAGGTTGAATTACAGTCTCCAGCGAATGTAGCTGAAAGTGGATCTGCCCCATTGTGCGACACAGTGCATTATGGGTTGTGCCATGTGTCTCAGCAGGCAGCAGACAGGCCGAATTAGCAGACCCGACGCCTGAGGCTGAGCAACAGGCCACTGGATGTTTAATCGGGTTATCTTTTAGTGGGGCCACAGCAGTGTGACCGCAGGGGTTTAAGGCAGTTTTGGGAAGTACAGCAAGTTTGCAACACAACTCTTGAGTGAGACCAAGTGATCCTGACCTGGAGGAAGGCTTAGAAAGAACTGGTAAAAACTTAAGAAAATGTATAAAACTTGTTAAAGTTTCATTTTATATGCTATATTTGAATTGTATATAATGCAAGATTTGATTATAAAAATAATAGATGTTCCTTTCATGGCCACAAAACCATGTGGAGGTGGATATGTCTGTAAAATATCAGCCCTCAACCTCTATTTTACAAATTTTCCATTTTTTTTGCAATAGGCTTTTAGGTATTTGTTTGTCTAGCCCTCAGCCAATAACTCACTGAACAAAAGGTAAATAGCCAGAGTGCTTTTAAAGTCAAGGTAACCCTGTATTTTTCTTTGTGAGAACTAAATGCGAGTATGTGTTGGCATAAATTTGATAAAATAAAAGTTCAGTTACTTTTCCGACAGATAAGTTCTCCAGTTCTGCTTTGCATTTCTGGACCTTATACCTATTTATCAAACCAGAATATAGAACAGGATGGCCCCACATTCAGTCCTTTCAAAGAGTGTCCGACCAGGTGAGCAGCAGGTAAGCTGTATTTTACTATTTAGTGGCCAAATAGAGGTTACAGAAGCTGATCATGTTTGTTTTCAGTGTTTGATTTGTGCCAATACATCCTTGAAGTAAAGTGGCTATTCTACTGGATTACAGCTTACAGGAACTGAAGGCTGAGTCACCTCCTCCTACATTTAGGCAGTGGAACAAAGGGGGCTCAGTTAATTAGACAATTATGCATCTAAAATACCACATTAAAAACCAGCTTTCACTGAAAAGCAATGGAGTGTGTCCTTAATCCATTCATTTTCCTAAAAGTAGAAGCTATTAGGGCACCTACAGATTTTTTCAGTCAAAGTTGCTGTTGAAAGTGGCGTTGATGATGTGTGTGTTCTTTATCTCTTGCTCACATACAGGGGCTAAAAGAACATCAGGCCTGTTTTCCTGTGTGCAGGCCAGCGTATCCTGCTCTCCAAAGCCCAGGAAATTACAGTCCATCCAAGCAGAAAACCGGAGTGGGATTTGGACAACAGGCTTCACCTGTCTCTGCCCGCGGCCTCATAAAGCCACGTCTGTACTGTAAATAAGCCTTTCCATTGTGAGGAGTACAGTCAGCTGGGTCTTTTGAAGGGGCCTGGACACCCTCTATATAAAAAATATATCCAGTTTATCTTCAACCTAAAGCTTTTGTGGCTACTGGCAATTCAGGGCTGAGTCCAGAATAATACTTCTTACCAACAACTCTCAACATAATAAACTCTTAGTAAACATTAGACAAATATAAAAAAACACACCAAGGACAAAGATGGCTTGCTCTGGTCATTATGGGTTGGCTAAATGAGAAGCCATACATAGATCATTTAAAATTTAAGTAAAATCTTCAGTCACTGTTTTGTTAAATGTGCAATATTTTTGACACAATATTGTTTTTTGTTTATCAGTATATTGTACATTTAGACAACACAATAAAATATAAACTTTCCCACACAAGGCTCCAATGAACAGTGAGTGGATTCAAAACAACAAGAAACAATAGTATCTTGAATTAAGTGAATGGGGATGACAAAAAAAAAACAACAACTTGATGTTAATAAATGGCAAATTTTAAATACAGACAGCTTATTTCCCACATTTCTTACAAGAGAAGGACAAATATGTCCAGATCTTTGCATATAGTAATAGTCATTGTCAAGGCACAGGATGAGGTTGAAATAATAAACTTGAGAATACATTGTCCATCAGCGGTTGTTTAGTTAAGCGTTAACGAGACCAGCAGAGACTGCGACACAAAAACTAGCTGCATTTGTGCCGTTAGTGTCACAAATTATCCATATTATCTATAAATATAACTATAACGTTTTTAAAACCCCATAAACACTTTTTGTCGCTGTATGACCATGTTTCTTTTGCTTTTAGTCACTCGACTGAGTTGACACATGCACAGTTTCATTCAAGTTCAATGATAAGGCATGCTACCTTCTCCCAAGAACACATATCTAATCAAATCTACAGAACTGCTGCTATACACTATACATTATGGTATAATAGTCTCAGGAGCGTGTACAAACTAAGTGTAAATCCTGAAAAATGACATAGTGTTGTTGTCTCTTGCTTATGGCACACCACAGAGAAAGAGAGATGGCTCGAGACAAGGACACATACACAAACATATGTAACCTGCTCTTGTAACCAGGTCAGCTCTTTTGTGTCCTTTCTCCTCCATAACCTAGAAAATCAAGCATGTGCTCCTCAGATGAAGAAACAGGAAAACCTAAGTCAAACGGTCAAACAGAGAAGCAGCAGCTGGAAAATTTGAAGAAACTACAAAACGGTTTGGGCAAAAGTGCAATTGCAGTGAGGAATGAGGGACCGAATCCTTAATAAATTGTGTGTTCTTTATGTCTGCAAAAATGAGAAAAGCCTCAAGCATTTACTGCTTACACGGTTAAGAATTTTAATATCTGCGTGAGCTAGCATCTTTGTTTTATGTACTGTGTGTAAAGCAGGGATTAGTAGAAATTAGCTGCTATTTTTGTGGAAAATGTATGGATCTGCAGTGAAATGGACTGGGACGGGAGTGGAAGATGAAGCTGTCAGCAGATATTCCACCCTCACACTATACTAATGCACTCCAGTATTGTATAAACAACATAAATGGCTTGTCAGGGCTGAACCCGGCAAAATGTACATTAATGGCTGTCCTGACAAGTTTCTTTATGCCATATCCCATTTTCGTCTATGCAGTCTGACGTTAGTATATTTGAGCAAACAAAAGGAGAATTACTGGCCTGAATGTGACTAAATGAGGTTTAGATTTACAGCAAGTCAATATTAATATTTTTAAACTTGCAGAAAAACATCCATGTACTGTTAATTCATAAACCACATCTGTCAGTATAATGTACATCTGAGCAAACCTAAAGTGCCTTTGTTGCCACATTAGAGATACAACTTTGCACATTGTGTCTTCTTTTAAATATATAATACAACACCAATATCTTGTGCTTGCTATCAAAAATTACTGTACTAAATATTTTTTTCCAATTATGTCCTAAGAGCATCTCATTGGGTCATCATGCACATGATTTATTCATTCTAAACATAAGAGTGCTTTAAAAACTAATCCGACTAATCAAAGATGCCACTACGGCGTTTTAGAAGCACTTTGAGCTGAAAAAGACTATTTTGACAAAAATAGGTAGATATTGGTAAAATATTTTCATGCTGTGTGACAAGCAAACAAAACTGTTTTGAAGGGCTCTGCAAAGTGAAAGTTGAGATAGTTCAAATCTAAAATTCTAAACAGCTGTCAATTCAGAAGCTCAGATAGGGCCATATGGTCTTTTCTTTTGCTTTGTGATTGTGCGCTGTGGCCTGACAGTGAAAATATAGGGAGGCGAGTGTGGTCCCTTTTAGATCGGCTGTCAAAGAACATCACAAGGAAGGATATCACTTTTTGTGAGTTCCACACTGCAACATAAAAAATCCAAACACCCCCAAACATGACAATATTTTTATTTTTCTTTGGATTTACAGTATGCTGCGAGTCCCTTTAAAAAAAAATATCAAAACATTTGAAAGACAACACAAGGGGCAAAACAACTCCTATTTTGGTATTTGAGTAATCAATCACGATGTAAAAACAAACTTAAAAAGAAGACAATCTGTAACACCTCTTTTCCAAGGACCACAAATTTCTGCATCAGAGTGGTGAGCACGCATTCAGGACTCTGTATACTTGGGTTGACCTTCATTACCACCGATCATCTTCTACCTGTGTAAACAAGACTGTTATTTATCACTCCGTGTTCCATCCTTCCTCTATTCTAAACCAATTAGAGTTGTTCTCCACCAGTGTTGTCCCGACCCAATCATGATTCCTGCTCTACTCGACAAAGCCATCCCCCTTCCGCTCCATTTTCCATCTCATTAACATTCATTTTCACCCTAATTGAGCCTAATAAGAAAATAATGTTTGACATTAAATCCTTGTGAACATGTGGCCCAGTTGATCATTGTGTCTGTTTGTTCATCTGCAGCAAATGTTAACTTTAAACAGGTTTGTTTGTTTGCTTCTGCTCTTGCCATAATAGGCTACTTAGGATTCTTACTTTCAATCTGTTTGGAGATGACCTCGCATGGCTGTCGCACCCTTGTGAACCTGTTCTTATCAATGTGTTTTAATATCCGGACACTTCTTCAATTTTTGACTCTGTCCAAAGTATTTAGACGCCAAACAGTCAACCAATATTGATTTGTTTATTTTAAAGTCAGAGCCAAAATTAGGTTTGATTTTTGGTGACCTTTTTGGTAACTAATCCATATTATAAGAACTGTGGTGCTAGGATGTCAGTAAAGTATATTGACAAATAAAATGCGTTGCAGGAACTAAAACAGAAGATAAATGTTGTTTTTTTTTTTTAACTCTTGGGAAATCCATCCAGATTATGAGGTGTAATGAGGTTCTTTGTTGTTCTTTGTTTTTTTCAGTGACATTATGGACTGCCTTGTTAGTTCCATGTGTTTCATAATAATTAGTTGATACAATGTGCAACTATCATGAAACTGAAGGACAAACTGATACAGTAGATAGCGCGTAGCAGGAGTGTGTCCACTGTTAGTCATGTGTACAGCAGAGTTGCATTCAGCCACAATTTGACACAAAGCCCCATAAACAGAGTTGTTCAAATTCCTCATTTTAAGAAAGATGCTTGCATATTGTTAAACCCAAAGAAAGAAAGAAATATTGCATGAGCAGCAAATAACGCAATATATTTTAATTTGCAGCAAAACAGCTGGAGAATCTCCCAGTTTCACATACATTTTATTATTTTATTTTTTTTTAATTCATGAGTTGAAATTTTTGATTTTTTTTTTTAATGTGACTGCTTTCATATTTTGGTGGCAGTGGGACAGGGACACTCTTAATGAATGTGATGAGAACTGGTGTGTGAGTATGTCTTCTTTCAGCACACACATAAAACATAGTAATAAAGGTGGGGTGTCTGATGAATGGCTGGTCTTAAACACTTAATATAAAAGAATAAATGGAATTTACAGCATGTGGAACTGTGTATGCTCTTGGACAGTACGAGATTTTTACATTAGGACTTTTATATGCCATGGTTGGAATAATGATCATCATTAGTGATGGCACAGACAGACTGAAAAGTATGAATTATGTAAAAGGCAATAAAAACAATGGCAGCCAACTCTAAATGAATCCTGAAGGTACTGACTGAAGTCTACAGCTAAATCATTTAATGGCTAGATTATAAAGGCATTCAGACTTGCTCTTATCTCAATCCAGAGGCAAAGGTTTGACAAGCAATGAAATCAGTAGCTCTCTATAGGGCTGTAAACTCTGCACTGGTTTTAACAGTGTTCTTAGGTTCGAGGTTGTCTTTTGTTTCCTGACTGACATTGAAGTGAAGTGTTTTTACGCATGTTCAAACGAGAAGCGTCTCAAGAGGAGTGACATACTTTCCATTATTTTCCTACTGTCAGCTAAATGCAAGCACTGGATAGGCATTTACCACATTTTAAAACAAAAGTAATGGTATGGTTAAAAAAAAATCAAAAATGAAGCCCAAATGTAAGGAGACGTATCTGTGAAAGATGAGGGTTCATTAGGCTTTTACACTGTGCAAACAAGCATCTGACGAAAGATTTAAGAACGATTTAAAGTGGATTCAGTTTCTTTTAGGAAGGTAATGCACAAGCTAACAAAGGAGTCTGCCCAGAGCTCTTCTAATAAATCATCCTTATCTCACTGTAGACCTACTACAGGGATATCAGCCACTGTAGACATTCTAACACTTTTACACCTCCACACAAAAATAATTTATAATAAATATAAGCTAATCTGATACTGGCTGTCTCTAGACTCTGTTTTATCACCCTTCATTCTTTAAGGTGTTTTATGCCTACATTTCCTTTTCATTTGTGTCATTATGCCTTTTCAAGATAACTTTTTCTAATCATCCTTCTCTATGAAAACTTTTGTTATAGTCAACGGAGAGCCCACAATTATTTTAATAATTTGCCGCTGGATGATAAGATAAGCAAAAAACAATTGGATAAGGGTTGTTGCTCTGGACGTCTATGTGTGTGCAATTTTCATTTGATTTAGTAGTACTGCTGACAGTGAAAAAACTCATTAAATGCATTAAAGATACAAAAGCACAGCTTGTGGTGGTATTAGTGTTATCTATGAGATGTGTCTTATGGGCTTGAAGCATACTTTTGTACTCTTCAGTTTAGTGTTATTACATTTAGTGTTTTTAGCATTGAAGCCTGCAGCCCTTTCACATGGTCAAGTATTTTTTTTTTAAAACTCTCACAACTTTAAGTACTTTAGTGTGTGCACTTATTGTGTGTGTATTATAAATAATTTTCTCAAACTGAACAGAGACAAGACTGAACTGATCATCTTTGGACCACAGAAACAAAGAGAAAGTGTCAGCAGTCACCTCGAGTCTCTTTCTCTAAAATCTAAAAAACAGGTTATAAATCTAGGGGTCATCATGGACTCAGACCTGAATTTCCAGAGTCACATTAAGTCAATTACATCATCTGCATTTTATCACCTTAAAAACATTTCCAGAGTCAAAGGGATAATGTCTCAACCAGACTTAGAGAAACTTATTCATGCTTTTATCTCCAGCAGGTTAGATTACTGTAACGGCCTGCTCACTGGTCTCTCAAAACGAGGGTTAAGACAGCTTCAGCTTATTCAGAACCAGGAAGTACAACCACATCAGTCCAGTTTTAAAATTTCTAAACAGGGTCAAGCAGCGTTTACGTTTCATGCAGGAAAAATCTGGAACAGCCTTCCAGATGAAGTAAAACAAGCCTCAACTTTAACAATGTTCAAGGGGAAGTTAAAAACCTTCCTCTTTAGCCCCGCCTACACCACAACTTAAAGTGTTTTTAACTGCCCTCTTCCTTTTAAAATGTTTTAAATTTTTCTTATGTATCATAATCTAAATCTTATAATTGTCTTTTATTCCTGTAAAGCACCTTGAGTTACCCAGTGTATGAATTGTACTATATAAATAAAATTGCCTTGCCTATTGTAGTATTTTACTTCAGTCAACATCTTATCATTTTGCTATGACTGTCCATTTGTTTGCTTTCCAAAAGAAAAAATAAATACATTAAAAAAATAAAATAATAATCATCTGTTTAACTGAGCAATGAGTGGAAAAGGATCAATTTATTCACTAATAGAGATGCATGTCAACAACCTGACATGCATTGTCCAGGTTATGTCATGCATACATTAGAATAAACCAAACAAAATGGATTTTGGTCAGGATTTGTGCATGCTCTTTCCTTTCCCTATCATCTAACATCTGTTGCTATTTACCAAGTGAGTTATTTTTCAGAGTTTTCTAAAACCCACTTAGCTTATCAACAGCTTGCATCCAGCTGAATGCCCTAACTCTCGTCTGGTTTCAGAAAACAGGATAAAATCAAATCACTAGTCACTTAAAGGATTTTTTTTCAGCCCCTGACTTGCTTTATTTTTTGAGGAAATATGTTTCTGTTGCACAGAAAACCCTTTGGGCACTGAAAGCAAATAAACTATATACTAATAATAAAATATTACTGTTGAGAAAATACAAACTTCCACATGATGGTGCACTTAGAAAAAAAAAGAAACTCAATACAAATAGTTAGAATACAAATAGCTAAAAAATATGTCCCTTTGTGTACATAGGTTGCTATGAAATAACTTTTTCAAACTTGAAAATGAATCGAAATCACAATGGTCAGAAAAGCAATGTTGTTTAGAGTCATTGAGAGACACAGATAACAAGACTTAATAACAGGCAGATGAACACACACATACACAATGGTTCTGACCTGGTAGGAGTCGATGGCCTCCCGGTCTAGTGAGCGGCTGACTGACACATCTCCTGTGTGTATGTCAATAGTGAAGAGACCTTTGGGATCCTGATCAGCACCAGGGCCTGTCAGTTGGAAGATATGGTTCCCTGGCTTCTCTGTGGAAATGACCTGAGCACACACAGCAAACACAAATAATTTTAGATGACTTACTGAACTGTAAACTGTATTATGAATCTTTAAAAAAATGGTGCTGAAAAAAAGCCTGTCATTACAATGTGTTATATTTGTGTATTTTTTATTTATTTTTATTTTTTTATTAATACATTGGTAAATAATGATGATTCAAACACCAGAGCAACACTCACACACATTCATACACCAGTGCAACACTCACACACATTAATACACCAGTGCAACACTCACACATTCATACACCAGTGCAACATTCACACACGTTCATACACCAGTGCAACATTCACACACTTTTATACACCAGTGCAACATTCACACACATTCATACACCAGTGCAACACTCACACACATTAATACACCAGTGCAACACTCACACATTCATACACCAGTGCAACATTCACACACGTTCATACACCAGTGCAACATTCACACACGTTCATACACCAGTGCAACATTCACACACATTCATACACCAGAGCAACATTCACACACATTCATACACCAGTGCAACATTCACACATTCATACACCAGAGCAACATTCACACAATCATACACCAGAGCAACATTCACACATTCATACACCAGAGCAACATTCACACACGTTCATACACCAGTGCAACATTCACACACATTCATACACCAGAGCAACATTCACACATTCATACACCAGAGCAACATTCACACACCTATCATACACCAGAGCAACATTCACACATTCATACACCAGAGCAACATTCACACACATTCATACACCAGAGCAACATTCACACACGTTCATACACCAGAGCAACATTCACACACATTCATACACCAGTGCAACATTCACACATTCATACACCAGAGCAACATTCACACACATTCAAACACCAGAGCAACATTCATACACCAGAGCAACACTCACACACATTCATACACCAGAGCAACATTCTCACACGTTCATACACCAGAGCAACATTCTCACACATTCATACACCAGAGCAACACTCACACACATTCATACACCAGAGCAACACTCACACACATTCATACACCAGAGCAACACTCACACATTCATACACCAGTGAAACATTCACACACATTCATACACCAGAGCAACACTCACACATTCATACACAAGAGCAACATTCACACAGTCATACACCAGAGCAACACTCACACACATTCATACACCAGAGCAACACTCACACACATTCATACACCAGAGCAACACTCACACACATTCATACACCAGAGCAACATTCTCACACATTCATACACCAGAGCAACATTCACACACATTCATACACCAGAGCAACATTCTCACACATTCATACACCAGAGCAACACTCACACACATTCATACACCAGAGCAACATTCACACACATTCATACACCAGAGCAACATTCTCACACATTCATACACCAGAGCAACACTCACACACATTCATACACCAGAGCAACACTCACACACATTCATACACCAGAGCAACACTCACACACATTCATACACAAGAGCAACATTCACACACATTCATACACCAGAGCAACATTCTCACACATTCATACACCAGAGCAACACTCACACACATTCATACACCAGAGCAACACTCACACACATTCATACACCAGAGCAACACTCACACACATTCATACACAAGAGCAACATTCACACATTCATACACCAGAGCAACACTCACACACATTCATACACCAGAGCAACACTCACACATTCATACACCAGAGCAACATTCTCACACATTCATACACCAGAGCAACATTCACACACATTCATACACCAGTGCAACATTCACACATTCATACACCAGTGCAACATTCACACATTCATACACCAGTGCAAAACTCACACATTCATACACCAGAGCAACATTCACACACGTTCATACACCAGAGCAACACTCACACACATTCATACACCAGTGCAACACTCACACACATTCATACACCAGTGCAACATTCAAACATTCATACACCAGAGCAACACTCACACACATTCATACACCAGAGCAACATTCACACACGTTCATACACCAGAGCAACACTCACACACATTCATACACCAGTGCAAATTTCACACATTAATACACCAGTGCAACATTCACACATTCATACACCAGAGCAACACTCACACACATTCATACACCAGTGCAACATTCACACATTCATACACCAGAGCAACATTCTCACACATTCATACACCAGAGCAACATTCACACATTCATACACCAGAGCAACACTCACACATTCATACAGCAGTGCAACATTCACACATTCATACACCAGAGCAACATTCTCACACGTTCATACACCAGAGCAACATTCACACATTCATACACCAGAGCAACATTCACACACATTCATACACCAGTGCAACATTCACACATTCATACACCAGAGCAACACTCACACACATTCATACACCAGAGCAACATTCACACACGTTCATACACCAGAGCAACACTCACACACATTCATACACCAGAGCAACATTTACACATTCATACACCAGAGCAACATTCACACATTCATACACCAGAGCAACATTCACACACACTCATACACCAGAGCAACATTCACACATTCATACACCAGAGCAACATTCACACACACTCATACACCAGAGCAACATTCACACACATTCATACACCAGAGCAACATTCACACACATTCATACACCAGAGTAACATTCTCACACGTTCATACACCAGTGCAACATTCACACATTCATACACCAGAGCAACATTCTCACACGTTCATACACCAGAGCAACATTCACACATTCATACACCAGAGCAACATTCACACACATTCATACACCAGTGCAACATTCACACATTCATACACCAGAGCAACATTCACACATTCATACACCAGAGCAACATTCACACACGTTCATACACCAGAGCAACACTCACACACATTCATACACCAGAGCAACATTCACACACATTCATACACCAGAGCAACATTCAAACACGTTCATACACCAGAGCAACACTCACACACATTCATACACCAGAGCAACATTCACACACATTCATACACCAGAGCAACACTCACACACATTCATACACCAGTGCAACATTCACACACATTCATACACCAGTGCAACATTCACACACATTCATACACCAGTGCAACATTCACACACATTAATACACCAGAGCAACACTCACACACATTCATACACCAGTGCAACATTCACACACATTCATACACCAGAGCAACACTCACACACATTCATACACCAGTGCAACATTCACACACATTCATACACCAGAGCAACACTCACACATCTTCATACACCAGTGCAACACTCACACACATTCATACACCAGTGCAACATTCACACACATTCATACACCAGAGCAACACTCACACACATTCATACACCAGTGCAACATTCACACACATTCATACACCAGAGCAACACTCACACACATTCATACACCAGAGTAACATTCACACATTAATACACCAGAGCAACATTCACACACATTCATACACCAGAGTAACATTCACACATTAATACACCAGAGCAACATTCACACACATTCATACACCAGAGCAACATTCACACACATTCATACACCAGAGCAACACTCACACACATTCATACACCAGAGCAACATTCACACATTCATACACCAGAGCAACATTCACACACACTCATACACCAGTGCAACATTCACACACATTAATACACCAGAGCAACACTCACACATTCATACACCAGTGCAACATTCACACACATTCATACACCAGAGCAACATTCACACACATTCATACACCAGAGCAA
The DNA here is from genome assembly GCA_024349245.1 of Neodontobutis hainanensis. Taxonomy (NCBI): domain Eukaryota; kingdom Metazoa; phylum Chordata; class Actinopteri; order Gobiiformes; family Odontobutidae; genus Neodontobutis; species Neodontobutis hainanensis. The sequence goes on from JALDNG010000015.1 coordinate 8,846,906, forward strand.
CACTCACACACATTCATACACCAGTGCAACATTCACACATTCATACACCAGAGCAACATTCTCACACGTTCATACACCAGAGCAACATTCACACACATTCATACACCAGAGCAACATTCACACACATTCATACACCAGAGCAACACTCACACACATTCATACACCAGTGCAACATTCACACATTCATACACCAGAGCAACATTCTCACACGTTCATACACCAGAGCAACATTCACACACATTCATACACCAGAGCAACATTCACACACGTTCATACACCAGATCAACACTCACACATTATTACACCAGAGCAACATTCACACATTAATACACCAGTGCAACATTCACACATTCATACACCAGAGCAACACTCACACACATTCATACACCAGAGCAACATTCACACACGTTCATACACCAGAGCAACATTCACACACACTCATACACCAGTGCAACATTCACACATTCATACACCAGAGCAACATTCACACATTCATACACCAGAGCAACATTCTCACACGTTCATACACCAGAGCAACATTCACACACATTCATACACCAGAGCAACACTCACACACATTCATACACCAGTACAACATTCACACACATTCATACACCAGAGCAACACTCACACACATTCATACACCAGTGCAACATTCACACACATTCATACACCAGAGCAACACTCACACATCTTCATACACCAGTGCAACACTCACACACATTCATACACCAGTGCAACATTCACACACATTCATACACCAGAGCAACACTCACACACATTCATACACCAGTGCAACATTCACACACATTCATACACCAGTGCAACATTCACACACATTCATACACCAGAGCAACATTCACACACATTCATACACCAGTGCAACATTCACACACATTCATACACCAGTGCAACATTCACACACATTCATACACCAGTGCAACATTCACACACATTCATACACCAGAGCAACATTTAATTGAGCAATTTGGTTTTGTAAGTCATTCACTCACATGTGACTGATGGGTCCCACATCAGCAACAGGTTTCCCAGTAGCAGGAATGGGTCAGACAGAGAAAGAAAGAAAAAACAACAGTATTAGAGTCAGATTAATTAAAGCAGTTATAAACAAATAAATTTGTCCAATGGTGTACACCAAAATAATGACTAGATTAGACTATTCCAAATCAAGTACACTCAACACTATATACTTTCAGTCCCAGTGGTCTTTACTGCACCCATGGAAAAGTACACATCGTGCCGACTGTCTTGGCTCTCTAAGTGCACTCCAGCTGTATCTGATCTGCGTGTCCCAATCACAGGGATGCTGTGAGGTCACGTTTAATGAGAGAGCCTTTCAAGGGATGTCAGTGAAAGTGATGGCCTTTCTACTGCGCAGTTGAAAGAGCATGGGAGATGAGACTGCAGTCCAACACCAGGCAGAGCCCTCACACCCTCTCCAAAGCTCTCTCCCATTTATTTCACTGTCTTGCTTTATCTCAGACTCTGTACACTCCCATGCTTCTTGCTCCTTGCTTGTTACCCCTGTCCTTCAGTGCTTTTTCTGCTTAGTGTGTGTATCTCATTATCAGCTCATCATTTCCTACTTGCCTTGCTGTATTGTCATTCTCTCCCTCTGTTCATTCTTTTTGGTTTGACTTGTTCTTTTAATTAAAATCACAAGGAGACTTGGTCTTTTGTATTGGCCAGCAATGTTGAAACACTGCAGCCAGACCGTGTCTAAAAGAGACAGAACTTTGTTTCCCTGTAGACTATAAAGTAATGAACCCAAATGACTTATAATAAAAATAAAACCTAGTTAATCTTATAGTCTGATTCAATAGTGGAAAAATGTCACTAATGAAAGTATGCATTTTCATTAGCCATGATCATACCCATGATATATGTTTGGATGATAGATAATTTATTTGCTCATACATCAATGGTTTAAATATTTTACTGTGTATGAGAAAGTTTCCACTTTATACGTTCTTCTACCTTAAGTGTGATACATATCCATTTAGCCAGAAGCACGTTTTTATTTACATGTACAGTGGAGAGGAAAGATCCCACCAGCTATAGCACATTATATAGTACAGACATTCTAATGTAATTCTATTGCAGCCTGTCTTCTCATGCTGCAGGTGATTTATCAGCACAATAAACAATACACATAACTGTATATGAGCACTGGTGCACTGCTTGTACACTGTGCTGCAGCGCAAGCGAAGTAATGTCTAAACATCGTTCACACAGGCATGTTCCACACTGTGCATTATTGGAATAATGTCTGAGATAATGTAGCACAGACATTCACTTTGTGGAATAGCTGCATAAATTTAAATAAAAAGCCATTGTATCCCCATTTTATCTTTCTAAGGGCATACATACTGATACAAGTGACACCAAGTCACAATATCAAGTGCCACAGTGATCACAGTAGTGACTGCCACCGAGAGATGAACTGGGTTAGATGATGAAAAACACAGAATGAGGTAGAACTTCTCACAGATGGCTCGGCATCAAACTTGCATAGACACAAGGAAGTGGTGCTGGGTGGTTAACGGCTTCAGGGGGTGTAAGAGGATGTAGAATGAGACTGAGAATAAAGAAAGACGGAGGCTTATGAAGACATAGCAACTTGAGCTGATGAAGTGTCGAGAGAAGTTTAGCCTGATTAGATGTCTCTGTGGAGGGAAAAGCCTTTCACACATCCTGTTGGAGAATGGTGCACCCAGTCTCTGTCTCTGCTGAGTGTGCCTTGCTGTATGTACGTGGGAGGATGGATGGGAGAATTTCACCTCTTTCCATCAGCTCTCATTAGCAGCGGGGCCAACATGAAAGATAGCGGAGCTCGTGATACTTGCAAGAATATGACAAGGAGGTGTAGTGCTACTGCAGAAAGCTAAACACATCCTACAGAATTATAACAACAAATCATTACCTGTGTATGCAAGCATGTGTAAATATATACTGGATTCCTTACATGGCACTGCACGCTCTTGTCATGTGTCAAGATGAACATATAAAAACCTGTGAAACATCCTTTTTTTTTTTTTGCAAGTTTGAAAAAAATATTCTTCCGTTCAAATCAAGCCTAAATGGTGTGTGATTCATTATCATGGTAAATCAGTGCCCAATCACTGCCAACACATTAACAGCTCCCTCGTTTCTGGAGATTTTTGACAGAGAACTGTAGGGGGCTTCACATACCAGATTTTATGTTTGTGTGAGTGAAAGACTGTAAGCAGGAGCATCGCTCAGTGGAGCTTCTCTTATAATTTTGAATATACAGCCAGCTGCGAATGACATTCACTGGCCAGGAAAACACCTATGGGACCAGGCTAGTGCAGTCAATGTGTGTGCAAGACTACTGATAGTCACTGTGGTGTGCACCAGTATAGTCCAGACTTGACTAGGGCTGCGCCTGATTGTGCTGCCACTCTCTGCCTGTTAATGGAAGAGAAAGGACAAGTGGAACAGGCACAGTCAGGACCCAGTGGGATGCACTGTGCCCAGGCAGAGTCCACACCACAAGCCAGCACTAAAACAATAGTGCTAATTAAGTAGGTCTGATCAGCTAGGCAGGTCTCAGCTGCCAGGAGCTGGATCCTAAGCAAATAAAAATAAGCCTGAAAAGGGCAACTATCACAGCTGGCTTCTGATGAAAAGACAAATTAAGATAATGACTGTGTGAAGGGGGGAAAAAATCCATATACATTTACTTATCTACAATTATTTACTATTGTACTGGCATTTTCTGACATTTTTATTTTTAATTTACATTTATCTTTTAGAATTTCCCTTTTCTTAAGTAGCATTTAACAACATGTAAATGTAGTCCTTTAATTAAACAATGACATTTTTTTGCATTGTAAAATTTCATTAGCAAATTATTTATCATTTTTAAAGGCAGTAAATGTCAGAACTATACAAACTGACCTGTTTATATTCAACCCCAACCTAAGCTCAAATATCAGCAGCATGTCCTATAATTCTTGTTAATACGTTTACTCAAAGCTCTGCTCATCTAAATGTATCTCACATGGGTTAGATTTTTAGATTTTTCCTGGGGTCCAAGCCTGAACTGGTAACTGAGACAGATGTTTTAAACTTACCGCTGGCTAACATCACCACAAACGGCCATGATTAACATGCTGGAAGACAGACAGGCTGAGGAAGGCAACAACTTTCTCATCTTCCTCAGACAATTAGGAAAATCAATTAGACTTAATGTCCAAGGCCTTGGGCTGTCTGCTATTGAATGTCACACTGCATGGTTTAGCTGGATCACTTTCTACTTTGAAACTAACATTAAAAGGAAAACAGAGCCAGATGCCAAGTAGTGCAAGTAAAATGTAGCTCCAATCCCAGTGCATTCAGTAGAAAGAATATTACCAACTATATATTCCACTTAGAAGCAACACTCAAAAAAGACACAGATTCTAATGCAGACTGAAGAGAGTCTGTACAAATATTTATTGTCTAATAATCAAAATTGAAATCGGGAAAAACAATGTTACAATAACAGTCTGAACTTCAATGTGTCTGTTTATGTGAGGAAAAAATGTTAAATATGTGAGCTGTGGTATTTATAAATGCATTTATATTAAATGTGTGTGTAAATTAAATAAGCAAAGCTACATCCTTTTGATATGCCTTTCCTTCCGATATTTTGATATCCATGTTATTGAAAAGCAACCATGAACAGCGCAAAATATGTATGTGTCTGCAATTATGTAGATACATATTGTTTCTTCCTAAAATTGATTTGATTTTCCAGACTCTGTTTTACTAAAGAGGGTATTTTGCCTAGTGAACCCACTATTGTATAAAGTGACTTATAATCAATCTTACAAATAAAGCACAAGAAGAAAAAAAAATTCTAGTAATAATTAAGTTGTCCTATCAATAGCAGCTGACGTGGATGATACTAGGAAAAACATTTTAAATCAAAATTTAAACTCAATTTTATGGCATGCCTGGGCTTCTGTGAGCTGTTTTGAGCTGTTTCTGAGGTCCCCAAGGGAGGGCAGGCTAGAGACCTCTGTATCAAAACAATCCCACATCTAGCCAGAGCTGTGACATAAACAACAAGGTTCTTACCCTTCCCCTGTGAGTCCTGCTGACAGCAAACCCACCTTCACACCTCAAGCAAACACATGAACTCCCTTACACTCCTCCTGCCTGCATGGACATGTAAGATGTCAAATCTTAGCCCGACCAATCACACCTCTGCTTATCTCCCAGGGAAATGGAGAACACATGAAAAATGAATGGCTGCCATATGGAAGTGGTTGGGTGCATAAGAAGAGGGAAGCTATTGGTGTGGAAAATCAATTTTGCCAAGTCGCCAACATATAGCTTCTATTGGGTGGAATAGCTCACATTAGCCTGCCTTCTCATGCAAAGATGACCATGTTATGGGAAAGATGGGACCATACCTGGATATGAGAAGAGTAGTGTGAATGGTGTAGTGGTGAAATAAGGGGGACAGAAATATGGGTGACAAAGAAGAGTGGGGGAAAGAATACTACATTTATTTATGAACATTTCATGTAATTTGTCATGGGAATGTGTAAATGTAAGGCAATAGTGGCACAGAGCTGACACATTGGATCCATAGAATGTGGAAATCGTTTCCACTCCCAGGAGTGAACTGATCTGCTGACTCCATCCTTTTTTCTCATTGCTGAGACTCAACAGGGGAAAATATAGCACAATACCCAGAGGAGGCTTGACCCACAAATATATGGATCATGCAAGGTGATATGATATCATACAACTTGATATAATGTTAACATAAGCACAATACAACAATGCAATCTTAACAAATAGGATTTTTTTTTTAAGTTCTAGTTTTTTACTTCACAAATATTGTGTTAATCCTATCAAGTGGGTTAATTGCACCAGTCACAATGTTCACAGAAATAAATGTTTAGACTCCAAGTTAAACATGCATTGGTTGGTTGGTTGGACTGCACGACCAGTTAACATTGAATCAATTGCAGCAGAAAATCCTACTGTCTATTCCTGCACTGACTATGTCTGTTTACACAATAAAAAAAACTAAAAAAGATAGAGAGAAAAGGGAAGCAAAAAAGAGAGAGATTAAAAAGATAGAGACAACTGCATGATCACAACAGTCTTGTGCTGAAGTCAGTGCTAGAGGTTTAAAGTAAGATCTAAAAAGTTTCGGTTGATTTAATGTAGTATTAGTATTTTGTGGTGTTTGTGAATGTTTTACTTTTTTTTCCCAAATGGCTCTAGAAATTGTCATTGAAAGAATATACTGCGGATTATATTGTTGCCATAATTGCATACACTAGAGTAGAAAACAATTGCAAATATATGTCATTATGTACTTGAGTTGCAATTTAATATAATGACTCAATCCAGGTCAATCCAGGACACAACTCAGAGGCTAGATGTTTTACAGGACACAGTGCTGCTCTGAGCTGGAAGACCAGGCCCACTGCTGCTGAGACCCCCAAGGCACAATTATCTATTACATGCATCGCTCAGTGTGGGACTTTTTTTTTTATCTTGGTCTCAAAAGGCAAGGATATATCTGGTAGATGTCTTTACGGATAGTCTTTTATAGTATAAATATACCAAATCTGTTTGTTATCTTAAAAAATAAATAGTCATTAATGCTTTATGTTATGCAGTGTTTAGCTAAAATAGAAAATTTTACTTTTTAAACACTGAAATAATGGTTAAATGAATTAAAGATTAAAACATGGTGTCCACTACTCTCATAAGTAAACACACTACTACTACTCTATGTCTATATTCTGAATGAAAAATCATGTTTGAGTGACATTTCATTTTGAAGCTAGTATAGCACAACATCATTTCTATATTGCTGAAAGTGAGCATTTTTTAAATCTCATTTGCCTGTTTCCCTGAAAACTATAAATTCATAAAAGCAAAGCACCTGACGTAATGCCTCAGGGAGTATAACACTCTGCTTTTTTCCTTCAGCATTCTTCCTCATAAGCAGCTGCACTTGTTCACATTCCTCTGTAATCATGTAGGGATTCCAGATAAAATGTGGAATTTATGCATGTGTGCAATACATAATAATATTCAATGCACAGCAGCAGCAGTGCTACATATTGCAATAATGATTGCTCTTTGATGTAAAAAATGTTCAAGATGAAATCCCAAAGGTTATGTTTTAATGTGCAGCTTACACTTTAAATCAGCACAGTACACAGGGTCAAACAATTTAAGCCTTAAACTTTCTTTCAACTATGAAAGATAAACGCTGCTTTAAAGTGACTCACATTGGTTCAGTGCGTCACCATTAGTAATGTAATAATAAAACACTTTTACAATAAATAAGCAAAGAGCTGTGTTTTAAATGTATTATTGTATAGGGTAAATGGTAAATGAAAAGTTTCTTAATGAACCATAATAAATAGTTTCATGGAATAATCTTAGAGAAATATAAAGAGAATTCACAAAATAATGCCTTTGTGGTTGGGATTTATAACGTACATTCTCTTTAACTGATATGGATGGGACAATGAATAATGGTGAATAAATGTGAAGGTTTCCTGGTGATTGTCCTGGATATTGCACTTAGAGGGGTAGATTAAATGATTTACTGACATGTAAAAGTAACACAATATAAGCTCTGTTGCTACATTATCTATAGCTACCCAAAAATAAGTAAGGGGTCGCTCTCTTGGTTAGCATATTTATTTTAGTCGTGATGTGAGGAGCCAAGAGGTTTGCAGGTAAATAAAGACAACATGCATCAAAGAAGAAAAACAAACTGAACTCTCGGGGGCACTGTCACATTAGAGAGTGACTGATAAAAACATGTGTTGTCTGTAAGTGGTAGATAATGGAAGCTTTTACAATGTTTTGCCCATCACAATTTAAGTATAGCCCAAATGTACAAACACCGAACAACAATTCTGACCTGAAAAAAATAAATGAAAAAAGTCTGATCAAAAGTGAGTATATGAGCACAGACCTTTTAAATTTGAGAAAACATGAACGCCAAGGCTGCCATTTAAAGATTGCCTTTATGTAGCCTACATAAAAACATTAATACAAAAATGACAATAACAACATTAACAAAACATCATCCCGCATTTTACAAGAATTATTAACATTAAAGAAAAGAACTACATTGTGGTTTGACCATTCACTCATTGATTTACTCAATTATAGATTTTTTCAACGTGGCTATTTAGGCTATTTCCTAAGCACAGGTATTTTAAGGAAAAATATATTTTACAAAAGACCACACCACAGTTCTAATGTTTTCACAAAACTGCCTGACAACTTGGTAAGGATAAATGACATTCCTGTGAAGAGAATAAACTTCAGATTTTTTTATGGACAAAATAAGGTTTAATTGTTTTAGCATTGTCTTGTAACCTAAAGAAAAGGTTAAAGCAAAGGCATCAATACAATAGTGTCCTGAGCTTTTTGAGTTGAGACATCACCGCATTTAAAAAACAGATCAGTTTTCCCTGGCAGGAGTTTTGCAATAGCGTGTGTTGTTTGGGGGATAGTAGACTTTAAAACTACACTAGAAAGTTTTCACCACAACCAGTAAACAAACCATTATCCTCAACAGTACTGACTGAGAACTGAAAGGGAAAGACTTGGACACCTAAAGGAGACCAGGTCCTGGACTTGCAGTGCCTCATCTACACATGCTTGCCTTCAGATAGGAACATTTTCTTTTCAACAGTGACGGTAATCATGGGACAGGAGGTGGATGTTGTGGACCATTACATGTACCGGGGGTTCCCTAGAACAGCAGCTGGACTGGAAGGACAACAGTAATATTATTACAGTATGTAGAGGACGGAAATGAGCAGACTCTACTTCTTGAGGGAGCTCAGGTCTTTCAACGTGTGCAGCAAGATGCTGGAGCTTTTCAACCATTCTGTCCAGTAGCTAGTGCTCTGTAAATCTTTTGAGAGGTGTCCTGTGGGAGCAGCACCAACGAGAGCAACATTGCTGGCTCAACAGATCGATCCGAAAGGCTGGACATGTCAGCGGCTGCAGTATGGAAACGTTTGAGTCAGTGAGGGACCGGAGGACACTGAACAAACTGCTCTCCATCATGAACAACACATCCAACCCACTTCACTGGACTACAGAGGGGCAATTGACACATCCAGCGCCGCTGTTACACTGAACGGTTCAAGACTTCCCACACACACACACACACACACACACACACACACACACATACAAATTATTATTTTTTCTCTATATTCATTTTATATAAGAACACTGTATATTTATGACATAACTGAACTGTGTCATAAAGAAGCATTATAAAATAAAACCACACCCGTGAGGCAATGTAAAACAGTTAGATACCCAGTGAATAACAACAGAAAATGAACATACCGTGGACTATTTTATTGGTATGCTGACATTTAGAATGCACTTCTATTTATGGTCTATTTCCTTTATGAGACTTGGCTGAGTTTTAAAAGCAGTATGCTGTCATGAGATGGAGTCCACCTGCAGTGCATCTTACCTTGCCAATGATTCTGGGGAAAGGAGGCCTCTGATTCTCTGTTACAATCATGGGAGGCACCAGCAGAGATCTCTTTGTTCTGTAGGGCTGCGTCTGCTCCACCCTCAGGATGTCCTGCACAAAAAAAAATAAAAAGAGATACGCTTGTAGCTGACAACAAAGCAAACATATTTGTAACATTCTGCTCAGTTTTGAAGTGATGAAACGGCACACAGGATAAAGAAGTAAAGAAGTAAAGAGTGTAACAAAAAGAACCTCTTCATTGTTTCTTTATTCAGCCCATATGTTAACAAGGACAGAATTTGGAGGTGAAGAAAGTAAGCATTAAAATAAAATTAGGAATAAATGAAATATGTGTAAAAAAGGCTAAATTTCAATGAAATTATTGTATTTCTTTTGTGTCTGAGGAGACTCACTAGGATAATTGAATTCCATCTTGTACTATGGTGTGTGCATTTTTCCTGTATTTTTCCACTGTGATATTCTGAAGTTGTTGGATGCTGATGAAAATTGGGCCTGTCACTGACACTTTGGACAAAAGGCTGGTTTCTGGCACTGAACACGGAGGCTGTGAACCACAGAGAAGGACAGTCTGGTCAGTGTCTGGACACCTGGACTCAAGCCTAGATCTTATAATAAATACACACAAATACACACTGCTTCACTTTGCCCGGGTAACTCAAACAATTTTACTTTATTTTGCCTCAATCTTATTTAAATGTTACCGGGCTTAGTTGTAGTTTCCTGTGTGCAGTATGATTTTTAAACTCTACTTTCTCTTTTGGTCTATCATGCACAGGCCTTGGTTACTAGTTCTCAGGAATATGTTTTGCATGTGCTTGCATCATGCAACATGTTTCTCAGCAGAGTTCAGAAATCAGGTCACAATGAACACAATCACCTGCCCAGAACCGAACCTCAACTCACTTTAACACACACACACAAAAGTGACATTTCAAGTTTATTTAAACTGTGTAGTCAGTGTATTACTGCTTGTTTGGATTGCAGTATTGTTTCAGAGAGATCAATAGCTACTGCTGTCACGACAAAGAGTAATGCAAATGATATGCCCACAACATTTCCCAGCAGCAACAATATGCTTATGAATTTATGCAATGCAGCAGTTGCATAATATATAGTCTTCACAATAAATTAAGTAAATACTCTGCCACTTTTGATTTACAATATAATGAGTAGCTCGTTTCTTGTCCAAAATGTCACTGTACATGACTTATTATACTTTCGAAAGCTTTTAAGACTTCACTTATGGTCTGGCTAAAGCTGACTTATAATGTATACTATAATTACAGGTCCACAAAAGCTCATATTCAAAGCAAAATGTCTAACGCATGACAACAACAAGCAGAGTAGCAAGTCCTGGCTCGAATGACAACAGTTTCAACATGAAAAGGGAGAAAAATGACCTGAGGTTTTTGCGGTTTCATTTGCAATTCAAATGCTTTCTTTTGTCCTTCATCTTCTGCAGCGCAATGCACAGTACTTTATTGACATGTGCACTCTGTGTGTGTTCAGGGGGGTGTTTGCTTGTTTACCGTTCACACCGCGGTTGTTGGCTGACAGCAGTTCTGGCAGCACTCTCACCCTGTCAGGATGACGGAAAGGCAACAGGTAAGAGGGAAAATCTGAGCCATTTGTTTACAGCACAGCGGCGACAAGTCAGACAGCGAGGGCACCCTGCCTACACCAGCCGCCCAGCGCTCACACCACACAAGCTCTCACCTCTCGCAGCAGCAAAGGTCAAAGAGAACACAATGAAACTGTAATCATAAACACAACCCGAGCAGAACAAAGCATAGACACACTGTCTGCTCTCCCAAATGACCACTCTGATCAAAGCCATTGGGGGATGACCTTCCAAATGTCAAGGCCCACGTCTGAAACTGGACCTGAAGTGGTCAAAGATTATATGGCCTATTTTATGTGTAAAAAGACACAGTCACTGGGGTGTGCACTTATACCAAGGTGATCGCTTCACAAGCCAGTTGATGGACTTTTAAGCTCTACCTCTACAAACCCAGGTAGGTCTGAAGCCATGGATGAGAACATCAATCCGTCTCACGTGCAGGTCTCAGCTGCAAGGTATTTGTGAGGCATGGAGAAGGAGAGCAGGGAAGCAAGTGAGGCACTGTGAGGTATTTTTAGTTGCAGCGTCCGACAAGGGTTAGGGCTAACTCATGTCGCTAAATCCAAGACTTCGGAGCTAAGATGTAGTTGCTGTGTAAATCCTACTATTGTTGCCTGGTAATGTTTTACCAGTGCCTGCTCAGAAGTATGACATAGATAAACTATAACAAATACTAATTTTAACACTATTCCCCGACATGCATTTTACTACTTCTAAGGTCTGAAGGTAAGGCAAGATCAATGCATTCAGTGAGATTATCTGCACCACACTTATGTTTGTACACTGTTGATTTACTACATGTGTGACACAAACACTGCACCAATCATTCACAAACTACCCATCACAAAAACACAACTAATCATAATGACAATGTCATGTAATTCACAAGCCACATTCTACTCTCAACCGACCTCATACATGTTGTGAATGTTTGCGAGTCACTGTTCACAGAAGTACTACTTCCTACCTGCTACTTTGCAACTTTCACTCCTTTAACCACACTGATCTTTCTTCTCACTTTGTCTCTTCGCACTTTATATGTGTGATAAATAGTGTTCTTAGTGCTTGGTGACACCACAGGAGAAGGAAGCCATGAATCTTTAATGTGTCCTGTTCATAAATTACTGCCGCACCATAACCCCTGATTCATCCCTAATAATATTTGCCTCTGGGTTTCTTTCCACTTTGCTAGGATCATTTGAGTATTTCTGCATTATTGCACATAGGGACGGTATATAAGTACATAACAAAAATGGTCATGGACAAATGTTTACAGTAGCTACAGCTTTGTGTAGTATGTGTGTGTGGTAATGCCGATGCTTTTGTCATTGTCAACTGAGCCAGAGTTACTGTGGCAGCAATGTCACGTCCTTGTCCATTCTGCCATTTTCACTCTCTAAGCTATATTGAGAAGTGTCATTACTCATTTCCGACAATGTGTTGGAGACCTGGTGAGAAATGGATAGTATCAAGGCCAGCGGTACTGATGGGATGTACCGCTATTCAGAATGGAATAAACCCGGAGATATGTGGCTCAGCCAATCAGTCACCTTTCCCTAATGAACAGTAATGAACTCACTTGTAGCAATGTCAGCACAATGTGATTTAAGGTACACCACAAAATGAGGAAAGTCTATACACACCTTCAACTCTGTGGATACAATTGTGCCAATGCAGTTAAATTTCTTTCTGATTGTTTTACAGCATTTCTTTAATACAACAATAAAAAATTCCATCATTATGTTTTGCTAAAATTAGAAATTACTGGTAGGTAATTAGTTCAAATGCATTAACGAAGTTCATTTGCTTCACAGATACATTTGAACATTGGCAGTTACAAAACATTTATAAAAGTACATACTGTGTATCTCAAATGCACTTTAATTACATTTGAGTTTTTGGTGACACATTTACATCTTTACCCTGCCATATCTTGCAAGCCTTTCCCCACATTGTTGTTTCCAGATATTTTATAAAGCCATTTTTTTTTTGCTAAATGAGATTTTTGAGATGACATTTTTGTGAGCATATTATCCATCTGCAGTTTTCTCAAATGTGTTTGTTATCCTGCGCTGACCTGAAAAACTCATTCATGTGTTGATCCGTGTTTCTCTTGACTTCCATCATACCTCTCATGTGCAGCAGGTACACAACCCAGGAGAGAGGCTTTTAACTACACCTAAAAGACCCAAGCATCTTACCTATAATCTAATTTTAGGCTTCTCTACTTGGCTGCCACCTCATTTTTTGTCGCGTTAAACTTTCAACAGTTCTTAAAGGTGAGCATCTACAACTTTAATCACAGAGTAAGCTTTGTTTGTCTCAGCTTAAAATAAACAGCATTTATTTATTCAAATATTCTGAGACCTTTTCAAAATGTCTCTAGACATGTGTTTATACCCAGTGTGTCTTAACCGGTCCCTTTAGTGATCCTCTTGTGTCTATTGGACATAAACAGTGCTCTTTTAAACATTGCTGTAAAGAAATATAATGTGTCAACATATTTTTCCATTTATTTTAGCTATAAATGCCATAATTTACTTCAGTTCTCACCATTCTAACAAATATGTAGGAAATCTCTGAAGGTTTAACCCCTTAAATATCAGTTTTAGCGATTAAAAGTATTTGATTGTGTTTTGATGACAAGAAAACACAAAAATATGTCCGATCTATGCAAATTTGATTTTTTTGGAGGTTGCTACCAAAATCTGGGAGTGTCCAAAAAATTATTTCTGATTAAGAAATATAAATAAATAAAATTGCTCAAAATCGCTTGGAAATCAATTGCTCCACCTGGGTTCCTAGAACCCAAAAGAATGTTTTAAAAGGTTGCCATGGAAATATGAAAGGATTTCAACACCAGGGAAGTCAAAGTATATAAATAAGTCATGTGGCAATGATAGTGTATTGTAAAAATGTATTTTTAATGGGAGTCAATGGCACAAAAATATCTAAGACTCAAAAGGGAAAAAAAGAAAATCACAAAAAATTGAATTCACCCAAAAATACACAATCTGGACAAATTTCATCCCATTTGCATCAACAAGGTTATGCAAAAAATAAAATAAAACACACAAAGTATAAAATATTTTGGTAGACAGAGTAGTTATTCTTTTGTTGTTTTTTTGGAATTAACCCTCTAGTTAGATGAGATTTGCAATACTCTAAATAGAGCCTCCTTTTATTATATTATTTTCTTTGTTTTTATACATAGCACCTGTGTGGTCCCTTTTTGTTAAATCTTAATGTCCTATTTTGGTTCTCTTCTTGCTCGATTTAGTCGACCACAACATCTTGGTCCTGTGTTGCTTCCCTTTTCCACCTTGGAGACAGTTGGGTTGTAACAATGGCAAAGCAATGTGTGTTTGAAAAGGAAAAGCAACTGACTTTGCCCAGGAGAAAAAGCAGCACTGTGAGCTGATCTCAAGCCAAATGATAAAAGTGCTGGCTTGTGTTGAAGCCAGTATTTATAATGGGGCTCTCCAAACACTTTCAGGCTAAAGCTTTATTGATATTATAGTAAATGTGGGTTTTGCTTTTTCCAAACAGTGCATTAGTTACCAGCTTACAAAAATAATAATGTTCACTATCAGATGTGCTGCTTTGCCATTTCCTCGTTTACCCCGCGTCTCTCTCATCTGCATGCATTGAATTTAAAGGATAGTTTGCATGAGCTGAAGACACAGAAGTAGATCTCTTAAAAAAAAGAAAAAAAGAGTCAGTAAATACCCCTTTTTGAAGTGGCTACAGCATTTTTTGGTCCCTAGACCCACCCTTATGTTCATGCTATTGGCCCAGATGTTAGCCATTAGATCAGTAACCAACCTTACGCAGGACTTTGTGAAGAGGAAGTATAAAGCTATGTTTATAGCACTTTACATTCCAGCTCAGTAATAGCATGGTAATAATGATAATAAATAGCTACACTATGGTAATTATGGTTGAATTATTGATTAGTTTCCAATCCTGCAATTAGTCATTTTTGCAAAGTTGCAAATGTTGACAATTGTATGGAATTTATTGATAGCTAACCATAATTACTATATCATTTTTTTATCACCCAACTATTATCAAGATATCACCGAGATGGAATATTTTTTCAAAATAAAAGCATTTTATTACCTACTTCAATCAAAGGCTGCATGATATTATGACAGATGTTACAAAATGGTGCGTGATGGCAACTCTTAAAAAGATTAAGCAGTGTGTTGGTACTGTCAGTATCTGAATACAGCTTAGCTTTTTTGCCTTTGTAAAATATTGGCGTCTCTTTAAACTGTGAACAAGCCATCACTCTTACTACATTTACTACTGCGCTCTTCAACTGAGGCCCATCTGTTTTCCAACTGAGACACAAGTGTCATCTGGACATGGAGTTTATTTTTTCATTTTCTTTTTCCATTACCTATTTACACGGAGTAAACATATGAAGAGATTTAAGCAAACAACAGAGAATCCCATGAACTCCTGTGAAAGAGGTAGACAAGTGGCAATAAAGAAGAAAGAACAAACAGAAGAAGCCTAAAACGGACAGAGAGGGAGAGAGAAAGATTATATTCGTAGTGCTGTATAATGTGAGCCGCTGTGCTGTGGTTGCAAGATGTCACATCTTAGTCATCCCTGCTAAGCCTTACTTAACATTGAAAGCATGGTTTGAAAAAAAAAAAATCTATTTGCTGCTGGAGGATGAGAATTCTGCTCCGGATGCAGTATTATATTTTATCCAGCCACAAAATGGATGAAACCTAACAAAAGCAAAATAAATAGGCTTTTGGACTCAGATTATTTTGCCTCTTATCAGTTGTTACATTTGAATGGTGCCTGTTTATGCCCTCTAAGGCAAAAGAATGTTCTGCATAACTGTTGTTCTGTACAACGCAAGCAAAACAACATGAATAATATGCACAAAAAGTCCATATCTCGGAGCATGTGTTTGCTAAATTGAAATGCATTCTTCCATTAATTCACATATTGATCGCTTGCAAAAAGGGGAATAAATTACACTTTGAATTCAGAGTTTTTGCTCATAATAGGAGTCATTCATCAGTTGCTTCTCTCCCTCTGGGCCTGTGTTACAGCAAACTAACAGCTCGTGCCGGGGAATTAAAAAGTGATTCGCTCCACCTTCACACACAGCACTTATCAATTATCACCAGCCAATATTTTCTGCCACAATACCATTTGCTGTGCCAATAGTATCACAATGGAATATTTCCACGGCGCATTATGGAGAGGAAACAAAGCACGGGTTGGAGAATGCAACATAAAGAGGTTTTATAACAAAGAACACTATTTTTGAGATAAACTCGTGTGGTACAAAAAATTTAAATTAGAAGGGATTGGAGTTTTGAGTCAATAGATTATTAAAATAAACTTTAAAATATGCCAAGAATTGCTTACAAATTCTTTAGAAACTGTGGTATCTGTGAACAAGTGTTTGATCAGTCACTAGAGACATCACAGAGGTGTGAGGAGGGACCGTCCAGAGACTACATGATGTGGGCAAGAGAAGAAACAATGACAGATACTGATAATATCCTCCTGAGACCCAGCAAATCATTTTGTCCTCAGTCGTGGGCATTATCTTTTTGCTCATATATCTATCTATCATTCTCTGAATGGGACAATCCTGTTGTATACAACTGGGACTTTACAAGAGTGTTAAGTGTTTTAATATCCCACAAACATTCTTTAGTGTCCTCTGAAGTAAACCACAGGACATTGTTGGACGGCTCTTCTCACAGGTGAAGACATTATTACAGAGGTGCAATCATTTAGAAACCATGCAGAAATAACACATTTAATTGACATTTCATTTTTTTTTAATTAACATTTATTTTAGATACAATGCATCCGCTACATGTTTGTGTCTACAAGTCTAAAAGTGCTGCTTGGGGGTTTGACTTTTGAAAATTAATTTTGAGGGTGTTAGTGGTTAGCACTCCTACCTCACAGCAAGAAGGTTGTGAGTTCAAACCCCATCCCTGGCCAAATCCAGCCTTTCTGTGAGGAGTCTACATGTCCTTCCCGTGTTACTGTGGGTTCTCGCCAGGTACTCTGGCTTCCTCCCACTTTACAAGATAGGTAATATAATAAGTATAGGACTCTAAAGTAATGAATATCTGTCTGTCTCTAAGTGACCAGCCATTGTCCAGGATGTACCCCGCCTCAGGCCCAAAGCTGCTGGGATAGGCTCCAGTCACCTGGAACCCATAATGGGAAGTAGCGGAAAAAATCAATGAATTTTGAGTTTCACTTGGATGGACAAATGGTAGAGACTCCTTGTCTTTTGACTCTTCACTGGTATGGTAATAAAATAGTCAAGAGTGAAAACGGGTGCACGTGGCAGAGTGGTTAGCACTCCTGCCTCACAGCAAGAAGGTCGTGAGTTCAAAACCCGGCCGACTCAAACATTCTCGGCCGACTCCGGTCTTTCTGTGAGGAGTCTGCATGTCCTCCACGTGTTACTGTGGGTTCTCTCCGGGTACTCCGGCTTCCTCCCACCGTCCAAAGACATGTATGTACAGGTTAATTGGCAACTCTAAAGTGTCCCTAGTGAATGAATGTGAGAGTGAATGGTTTTCTCTCCATGTTTGTCTCTATATGTCAGCCCTGTGACTAACTTTGCCACTGTCCAGGGTTTGTAATGGAGTGAAAGGACACATGAGACATGTCTCACCAAAATAACAACTTTCAACACATCTTCTCATCACAACAGACCTTCGTGAGTTTGAAGCAGCACTGTTGCAGAGATAATACTTTAAACATTGCTAACCCTGTTACACTGTGTTCTTGAAGGTATTATATTAAACCTTTTAAAATTTAGAATTTGAAACTAGTCAGTTACTATGTGTTTAAAAGGAACAGTCCATATGCTCAAAATAGTCAAGAAACCTCCCTCACATCATTTGCCAAAAACTAATTCACTTAGACTTTTAAAGACATGCCAATGTAACACCCATGGACTGGCTAACCAAATAAAGGATGGTGAGAGCCATAAACAAATGAGACCTAATGGGATGCAGAGATTCATTAAGCTCAGAGCTGGAGGAATGGGAGCAGCAGGACATTGAGTGCTGCAGCAGGAAGACAGATGATCTCTGAGAAGGCGAGGGAACACTAACAGCACCTGCAGTCCCTAGAACCCTTTCCTAATCGACTTAGTGTGTTTGGACTGAGCAGTGAGGGACGGCAGGTGAATTGAATAAGAAATGTGGACAAAGGTTTATTTAGGTAAGAAGAGTTTTGGACAGCATTTAGCAAACTGGGATGTTTTATGCAGATTGCCCAGACAAAAGGACACCTTTGCAGGGAAACAAAGCAAGGAGTTTTTGCTATTGTAATTTTTCAAGAGTCAGCTCCTGCTGCACAACCATGACTCCTAAGCAAAGCTGTTTTTACTTCACATTCCCTTTAAAAGTTCATGTGCAAAATTAGGTAAATGTATGCATCCTTTTTGTTTATATGTTTAAGCATTCATTCTTTCATTTTCTACCGCTTAGTCTCGTTAGGGGTTGTGGGTGACTGAAGCCTATCCCAGCAGCTTTGAGCCTGAGGCGGGGTACACCCTGGACAGAGGCCAGTTAGTCGCAGGGCTGACATATAGAGACAGACAGTGACAGACAACCATTCACTCTCACTTTCATTCACTAGGGACACTTTAGATTTGCCAATTAACCTATACATGCATGTCTTTGGATGGTGGGAGGAAGCCGGAGTACCCGGAGAGAACCCACGGTAACACGTGGAGGACATGCAGACTCCTCACAGAAAGACCGGAGTCGGCCGGGTTTTGAACTCACAACCTTCTTCCTGTGAGGCAGGAGTGCTAAACACTCTGCCACGTGCACCCCAGCACATATTATGTGTTGCAAAAAACTAAGTAAAAAATAAATACAAAATATACCACTTTGCTTTATCAAAGTTGTGGCATAAAAGCCCACTTGGAACTTGATTATCTAGTTAATATAAGCTCACCGATTTGGCATCACACTGCAGCAGAACTTTTTGGCCTTGTCCATTAATCCATTCAGTCACATTCAGGGCAGTTGTAGCAAATGTTGGTTCATTGGTTCCTTATGTATAATCACAAGTAAAACACAAATACAAAATACAAAGATCTGAAAGAACAGACCTGTATACCCAGAGGCTCCTAATTAAGCAATGCTGGAACAGGAGTTCAAAAAGTTGGTCTGTGACTCATTCCCTAGACTTGTAAAAAAAAACTTTAATATTATCCCACCCATTCTGGATTAGAGCACAAAGTAAATAAACAACGGTTAGGGATGTCCCATTGCAAAAGTATTTATTGATTTTAGAATATATTAAAACTCAATCAAATTATCAAAAATTGAATTATTTAAATGTGAGTCACAATACCCATCTCTCTGTGGAGGTTTTTTGTCCTCCAGGACAAATTGAAGAAAAAGTAAAAAAAAAAAAAAAAAAAAAAAATTTAAAGGCTTCTGACAATTTTGTCCAGATTCCATTGTTTAAGGAAATTTGATATATATATTGTGCTTTTCTTCCGAGGCACCCACAAAATCACAGAAGCAGTTACACACTGGTGGTGGTAAGCTTCCTCTGTAGCCAAATCAAAAGTATGAACTGGGCAGAGCGGGAATCAAACCGTCAACTGGTTATAGGACCACCTGAGCCACTGCGCCCCTAATGAGTTTGTCTCTGGATGATGTCATTAGCTAATGATAATCGAGGTCACATGGATTTGTTACTCATTATTGTGTCATTAGAAGCTGTCACTATGCACATTAATAGTAACTGACAACAGATGCCTCCCAAGAACTGAAACACCGGAAATGTTTTCTGCTCAATATGGTCTACTCACCCGAAGAGTGCGAGGCAGGTGTATGGGCAGTCCGATGATGTCCACCTGTGCCATGTCATCTGCATGTGCACTGACGCCATGGATGAACATAACTGGCGCCGTGTAGCGGACATCCCTTTGAGGAACCACGTTCAAATCCCCATCCACGTGGAAACTGGGATCTGATACTCGGAACGTGACATCCTCGTTTCCCTCACAGTCGTCGAACTCAACTGGAACACACAAATACAACAGCTGAAAGTTATGCCTTCACTCTGTACAAGAGAAATGTTAAGAAAAATCTGTCTAGATCTGGGAGATACCTGTTTTGTTGGTAAAAAACTGTTGGGGCAGTGTAAGTAATCTCTATTCACACTCTGCAATATGTATATTCAAAACAAACTCCTCGCTGACAGTGAATGTGGCAGGCTTGAAGGACTGTACTAAATGACAAGGATTGAGGAACAGATAGTGTTTTAGGTGTTTCAGGAAGAGTGCATCTAAAACGCACGCTCTTGCCTGACTGTGGGAGATATGAGTCAAGCTTTATCCCATACGATCGTCTTCATCCTTTTTCATCTCATCCACACAGTCCCTTTGCTGTCGAAATATTATCCATGTGTTTTTTTCCCGCTGCCTTGACAATCCCCTCATCCTTCACCTCTGTTTTACCTCGGCCCCCTGTGGCGCTCCTTTCAGTTATTGAATCCCATAGGAAGTGTGCAAGTATAGTCTTGTACACATGTTAACTCAAACAAACAGGTGCTATGGGAATCACATGGTGCCCTATACTCTCAGCATAAGACTGTATTGCAAGATAAACTATTTTAAATAAGTCTAAATTATATCCTGTCAAATTATGCATGGCAAATTTTTCCCAACTCAAAGCATATATTAAATTCCATATGGCCTTAATAATTAATGCACCAATGTATAAGGACTGGTCTACTTCTTTGTTAAAAACACTTTTTAGTCTACTCCTAAGGGATGTCTATATCACAATCTGTCAAAACAGTGTCCCTATTATGCATTCAATACTTTTTGGGAAAGAAATTCTGAAAGTACTTTTTCTGTGCTGTGAAGTTTGAGCCAACAGGAGCTGAGGATGAAAGGTCAGTATAATGTCAGTGCTGTGAAAGTATCTGTTCATGTTCCTCATTCTCACAGCTTCTCATGTAGATGCACAATGGAGAAATTAGTCCAGGTACATCAGCACAATATGGATATTTATGAAGTGATTATTTAGATGAATAATATGTTCAAATCATTCTAAAAAGGCAAATACAGTAGATAGCACAGCGTGTGAATGGCTGACAGTCCTCTGCTGTATTCACTGCTGCAAGTGTTATTCCGTTTTTTTCAGACTGAGTTGAAAGAAATCCAGTGAAGCTGTGATTTCATTAGCTATGCACCCATGTCTACCATTTTTACCGGTTTTCGAATATGATACTCAACATTAACCTTGTTGAAAAAAATAGCAGCAGAGTAGCCACTGAGCGGCTATAAAATCAATGAGAGAAGTCTATCAAAGAACTCACTCGGTGCACTTAACCTTTGTGTCTGTTTAGTCTACCTCCCTTTTATCTCTTGCTCACATTTTAAACATTCCCTCTGGATACAATCATTTCCCACCTTCTGCAAACGTGAATGAAGCGGGAAAATGGAAAACTCAAGAGCCAGGATGGGAAAAGAGAAAATGATGAGAGGTGATGCTACAATGGACAACGAGGGGGAGAGCTACAAAGTCAACAAGCTTCTCTCTAGGGAAACAAGACTCCATCTCAATATTCAACTCTCACTTCTAAGCCCAAGCATAAAAGATGTGTTCATTTCCATTCCCATTACAAGCCTCAGATTTATTTCAATAACACGGGCACACTCTTTAGAGCTTGCAAATTGCAGCGCCAAACAGTGTCAGTGGCATTTCAAAGGCAGCCAGAGAGTGTCTGATGGTATTCTAATGTTGTAAGGTTTGGGGAGGGGGGGTGTTCAGAAGAGAGCATGGTGAGCTGGCAGCTTTGAAGTCAGACAACAATGACAGAGCTCCACTCACCCCACTCCGGCATCAACGCGCACACACTTCCTTTCTTCAGAGTGCTGGCTTAGGGTTGAATTAGCTGCGTGTGACATGGATTAGGGTCACCAAAATCTCTCACTCATGTTGTAGGAACAGGGTTGGAAAAGGGGTACAACTTTCTTAAGTTTGACATGTACGTTCCATCCAGAACAAAACCTCCTCAAAAGTCTCTGAAAAGTTAAGTAATGCTTTAGATTTGTTATTAGTGTTAGAAGCCCCAGCATCTCTTGTGTCATAAAAACACTTACATCCACAAAGCTAGTATTTCTACTCAATAATTTTGAAGACAATGAGCATGCAATTCACTGTTGAACACCAATATAATATTTGTGTCACCATAGGGTGCTCAGTAATGGGGCCATTGACCAACTGGAAGGAAAAAAAAACACAAACTCATCCAGTTACTCATTATGTTACTCCCGTGAACATTTAACATGTTTTTTAAGCAAGGCAATGTAATTATCTGATTAGTGTTGAATAATGCAACCACACTATTAACATAACTAAAATAACAACCCTTTTCACAAAAATACCATTTTCATTATGCAACTTTTACGAATGACATATCAATGATGTTCATTCAGCAACATAAATTGGATGTCTCCCCTCTTTCCCTGTCAGGTACTAGGTACTAAAGTTTTCCTTTGAGGTATTTTCAAGACAATTTTCTGTCATGTAACTAAATGTCAAGTCTGTATGATGGGAGAGATGGGAATCAGAGGAGTAATCTCAAAGGTGGCAGTATGGGTGTGTTTGAGCTGATAGCTGCCGTGTCTAACCAGACGGAGTGTGGCGACTTTATAAAAAAGACTCAAGAGAACACGCTTTTCAAATAATCACCTGGCATTAGAGAGGGGCTGCTTTTGAAAATTTATTTATGTGCTCAATAGCAATTCACCCTGGAGTTTCCTATCTCACAACATTGTGTAAGAGCCATTACTGGGATTGAGTGGCAACAGGCCTTGGGCTTTTCATCTGGCAAGATAACAATTTGAAGGGGGTTTGCCAACATGGGGGTCCAACAAGCAAATCTTTCATCTAAGGTTTAACGGATGATTAGGACCCCCCACCTTCTGCTTTTCTGTTTCTCCATCCAATCCAATCATGCCACATGAAGCGTCAGGTGAAGTACACAAAATAAGACTTGTTAGCAAACCATGGGATGTTTTTTCATGTCTTTCACAGTTGAACAAATGGATGACTAATGTATTCATGAATGTGTGTTGATATTTGTCAGTATGTATGTCAAATTTCATATCCATACTAGTCCCCAGAACCATTTGTGTAACCAAGTTACATTTTTGCAAAATCTTTCCAGGAGCAAAAACATTTCTCAGAACAGTTTGGGATGTTATTAGATATATCCTTGAAAGCTATGGCTGTGTAACATTATGCAATGCTCTGCAATGTTGTTTTGTCCAGGTAAAACCTGGTTTACAATTGGAGAAGGCAGACTTTCATGTAACATGAAGAATCTATATCAGAACCTTTTTCTGTCATTACAGTCTTGAGTTACAGCTCATCCACCAGACAGCCCAAAGCTTTGTTAAGTATCTCTGCAAAGTAATAGAACATAACACCAGTTTCAGTAAAGAAGACTCTCATTAGCCACAACCATCAGGTCCATAACACAGAATTGATGCTCAAATATTAGACTGGGAACATCAATGCTTGATCTATAAAATCAGTCCAAAAAAAAAGTAAAAAATTCAAACATTATTTGATTATGTACTTACAAAGGGATACAAAAACAACACACTACATACTATAAAAAAACAACATTCAACCGCATTAAAGTTAAGTTTATTGACTCTTATTTTACTCCATGCTGCTCGACCAAAAATGTTTAGTGTTTCATCACCTAATGGCATATTGTTATAGGAATCAGTTTCAAGTAAATCCAGTAGTGTCTTTATCTCTTCATTCAAATAGAAGCAGGTGAATGTTTTCTTTTTTATCTCTATAGCTGTCTGTGTGCTGCGTTAATTACTGTGTCCACAAAGAAGCCAAATGTAAAACAGCTTTTTTATTTAACTTTGATGATAGCAACAGTTCAGCAAAGCCTCAACATCAAAACACATTAAACTAAATAGTATTTAAATATAGTATGAAGAGAAGTCATTCCCGCATTCCTAAAGAAACAGACACCGCTAATAACTGTCAACTTAGCCTAGATCTATTGTTTGTATATTACATTTTAGAATTCCGAAAAATTATTTACTTGAGTGAAAGATGGGATCCCAAGCTTAGAAATGTGCACAAGCTGCTTATGATAAGCTGGCACTTACAAAACGATCAGTGACTGGCAGCTTAGCAGCTCAGTTGAAGTCCTTCTACAAACTGTGTGCTGTTGGAGAGACAACACAGCCGCCATCCTTCACTGAACACATGAGGACACTGGGTTTGGTGGGGTGCTCACATACACAACGGCTGTCCTGAGGTATTTGAGCCCTAGGGGTGTGTCACTGTGTCAGGCTCTTTGTTGTCACAGTCAACATACACACACTGATCATTCATTGCTGTTTATCATTAATTACATTTTGTTTATTTTACTATTTGATTTTAGTGTAAAGGTCATCCAGCTGACCCGTTTGAGAATGCCAGATTTCAGTAATGGCACATAGCAGGTTTCAGAGGTCTTGGAGGGATCTCATTAGCTGCAAACAGCAGAGGTCTACAGAGATAGAAATCACGTTCAATCATCACCATATGAACTGTCTTGTGGTTAGATAAACAGGCTGTTGGGCATGGTCTCACTTGTGTTTATATTGTTTTAGCTTGTGTCACAGAAACATTATCATATAAATCTGTTTTCTATAAGACAAGGACTTGATGCTGTGTTTTGTGTTGCTGTTGTAAGGAAGTTGAAATAATAGAAGTTATTTCTTTCATTCCTCTCATAAATTTCCTTTTTTTAATGCAGAACATGACCATAGAACAAAAACTCAATCTGGAAACTGTTCAGTGGGCTTTTTGTTTCTCATTTGGCAGTATCATTTCTCTACATGTTGACTGTACAAACAGTTATTCCATGTTCATATTTTTTTTTGAAGAAAAGGCTTCAGTGCATGTTTGAGAAGTCGCTGAGGGAACTCCAAGACCACCTCACCTCAGTGATGTCTGCAGTGTGATTGAGTCCCACTTTTTGTTATTAGATGTTATTATTCATGTGAAGTATAGCTGTATTTGCAGCTCCATCACAAATGCAGCACTGTGCTTCTGCATTGTTCCAGATGATGGTCTTTTAGACTCTTAGCCAGACCAGGCTAAATTGGCTGTTGGTAATTTCACATAATTTTTAACCAAACCCAGAGCAAATGCCATTTATCTGTGTACTTTCTGTGGTGTTACTAATTTAGATATTTGCGCCAAAAGCCTTGACAAAAACAAGCAAGCAAGCACAAAAAGAACCTTGGGCTTATTAGATTTTAACAAGGTTTGCTGAGCATCTTTTCTCCTCTGTAATTGCAACATGTATTTCCCCTGACGGGCTTCAGCACTTTTGTCTATAATCACGCAGATTCATCAGGATGCAAACAAAGTCACAGACAGACTCTTTCTGCATTTGTCGCTCAGCTACGGTGAGAAACAGGAAACCAAACGCACAGATTCACAAGCTCATTATAACCAGCAGCGATGTATAAGGAGGTCCGCGGGCAGATAATGACAGGAAACAACACTGCACACATTCTGACAGACAAAGTATGTTCTTGTGCTCTAACCTGTAAGTATTCTAATCATTGTTCTAATGCCAGGGAGTATAATCAAACAATGTGCCATTAAAACTGATTAATTAAAGCATTGAGCTACTGGGTTCATTAATTTGAAGGGATTTCAAAGTAAATAACTGGATTCTAACACAGGCAGTAAACATTTTGAAGTAAATGTTTAGGCCTACAGGCTTGTGCTTTGAAGTTGCACATTTCAAGGTTACACCTGCTTTAATATGGATTATTTTACATTTCTATTTCAAAACTTGCCATGCCTTTGCTCATCTTCGTTTTAATGTGTGAATATAAATAAAAATGCATCAACGTATCTACACTTTAGAGATTCACCTTAAGCCCGGTTTGACAAGGTTAACCAACGCACAGTTAGCACATGGTCAGTTTTGAAATGGTACAATTACAGCAGGATTTGCAAATGTGCTCCCAGCAACAATCAGACAGAGGACGTTATACATTTGCATTAAAAAGGGATTAATACATTTTTGTACTCTTGCATTTTTTTGACAGTTTAATCACCTAACAGCTTATTGTAACAGGAATCATCTGCAATAAAAATGCAGGAGTTTGGCCAATTACAGCTCGCATCCGGTAAAAAGGAGCGTTCCCATTGGTCGACACTGATTTTAACAAAATTAACCAGGAAATGGGTTACAACATTGTAATAGAGAAAAGGGCAGCAAATTAAACAAATAAATGTTGGCAATGTTTAACAAGGCAGAGATAAATACTTGATAACTACAGTCTATTACGCAAACTCAAAGCTAAAAGTTTCAAGTAAGCGCTAAACTAAGGTTTAATGTTTTGAATTAATATTTTGTGGGACAATATCGGTCAGGTTTTACTTTTCTTAATAAAAGAAGCAGAAAAAGTTACTACGCTGCTGTTGGGGGTGAGGGGTGGGGTTGAAGGTGGAACGACAAAATTTTGCTTCAGATATTAAAACCTTTCTTCTTTAATTTGGGAAATTTTAAGGCATTTTTATATAAGGGTAAGTGCATGATTACTACTGACTGCTGTAGCGAGCAACAGGGAATTACCAAGTGGGTATTCTGATGTTCAGTTTGATCACAGAATAAATTAACCTCTCCTTTTGCTTTAGTATCAACGAGTGTTCTATTTATGTGTTCCAGTGAACCATCAGGAAAATGCAGTGGTAAAATACTGTGTTGAGATCATATTAATGATTACGGGAGGAGGAGATAAGATGGAGCAAATGGTCAAGCGAGGAATCTGAACCCTCTCCAATTGGACAAGCTAACAAGCACAGCTTCCATCTTTACTTAAGCAACTTTAGTTTTTAAATGAAACTCTGAGTCAAGTTCTATTAGACCCAGAAGTCCCACTACACTGCTCGGTGGATGACTCAGTGAGTGTGCATCTGTTAAGGCTGAATGCACAGTATTAGATGAAATGCCAGATGGCAGATTAGACATCATGTGTATATGTTTGTGTGTGTATATGTATGGGTGCTTCCTGCCTCCACAATTACATTTTTGGCATTTTTGGCACTTGGAACCACTTTGGCTCTAAGTGCCAGTGCACCTGTAGCATGTGAAAATAAGATCAGGTATGTTTTAAAGGTCTGTTTTGAACTGAGCAGAGGAGGGAATATTTGCCAAGCCATTTAACAGTCAAGCAGGAAGAAGCAGAACGATGGCTGCCAACTGGAGTAACAGCCAAACATGTCCATCAAACAACTGAGGAAATACTCCAAAGGATACACAACTACGTTCAAACACAAAATCTATAAGCAATCATCATTTCTGCACCATCTGACACCCAACAGCACACAGGCACCCAGTGATGCATTGAGGCGGATCAATAGGCTTTCAGGAAGCCAGCAACACCCAGGTTCAGCCCTGAGGCTCAGGTCAAGATACTCAGCACTTTCTCTGGCCACTCATGAGGAGCCATGCTGGGCTCTGGGCCAACAGCCAAAGACTGGAAAGTAACAGGAGAAGAAAACTTTTGACACAAAGTAATTCTGTCACCAGTGTGACGGCCCCCATTAACTGCTTAGTGAGTGCACAGTTCACTTGAAATGTCTAGTACCAGGCCTTTTGAAGTATAGCTTTGTTGGTGCACTCAAAAGTGCAATGTCAAGGATTTTGAGGTTTAATGCTTTTTTTATCATTTAGCAAGGTTGCTCGCGTCATGACAGTGCCTTCTGTCACTAGAAGTGAAGCTAAAAAGTATTTTTCGATGTCTTTTATACTCTGCCTTTTATTTCTTATTTGTAGCTTCATTTGAGAGCAACAATTATATCAAAATGAAACTTTATGAGACTTGATAAATCTGCTAAACTTTCAGCACAGAATCTTTTACAAAGATAAATTGGTTTTACATAAAAATTATTGTTTTGGAAAGTTTCTTTATTGTACCACTGGGAGAAATGATAAAGTTCTTTTGCATCTATCTTTATTTTTATATAGCGCTTTTCCACCTACTGTAGTAGGCACTCAAAGCACTTTACATACATTAAACTATTACCAATGTTACAGAACTTCACTGGAGATGAATGTAGGTTAAGTGTCTTGCCCAAGGACACAACGACAGTATAAACTGTAGGGGAGAGCGGGATGTTATGATGTTTTGGGATGTTTCGAGCGGGGATCGAACAACCCACCCGCTGGTCGAAGGACGGCCGCTCTACCCACTGAGCTATACTGCCGCCCACATGTTGTATACGGCATACCAGGGAAAACAGAAATGAGGAAATATGATAATAAACAAGAACAATAAATACACTGTGTTGAGCCCTGCAGCCCTCTGAAATTTCACTGGGCAAGATTTGAAGTATACTGGACTAAACGTGGAAAAGTCACTTAATAAAAAAGTTAAATTAATCATAATAAATAATTATAAAATGCTATCAATAGTTACATTGCATTCCCAATCAATACATTTTTATAGTTCTTGAGAAAACTATGCTACTATGTTTTAATTCAACCCAAATAAAGTAAGAATGTTCTGAGTGACATCAGTTTCCCTTTCTATCTCGGTTCTTTCTGCAAATGTTCAGGTCGTTATAAAAAGCAAACAGGTGTTCTAAAACAACAGTAAACAAAAACCCTCTTCATAACCATCACTGCGTACCTGCATATCATTATGATTTTTCAACTGCACATTGCATGGAAAGGAGGACAGCAGAGTGAGGAGGGCTATGAAATAATGAGGTGCACATACTTGGTTTCTTTTTGGCAACAAGAGAAACACATTTTAGAAGTGTAACATTTTATGGGGCATGTTGTCCTCTGTAGTGGCTTCCTTTAAAATCTCTTCATACACATGCAATAATAAATCTGACAATATAGCTTTGAACACAATAACCACAAATGAAGTACTGGCTGTTGAGTTCCAAATTAAAGCTCCGTCTCCACCAATTGCTACCATACCATACTAAAATGTTCTGTGAGCTGAACTTAACAGCACTGTTTTGAGGGAAAGATGTACCCGAAACACCAGAATAATTGCTACTCAAGCACTTACAGACAGTCATATCATTAGTTGTTTTAATTAATCTCTCAGGCTCTTCTTTGTTGAGATTTGGTTACTTGTTTAAACTGATAACAATCCCAAAAATGCATTTGAGTCGTAAAAAAAATCCAAATTGGTTACAAAACTTGAGCTCTTGT
The DNA here is from genome assembly GCA_024349245.1 of Neodontobutis hainanensis. Lineage (NCBI taxonomy): Eukaryota > Metazoa > Chordata > Actinopteri > Gobiiformes > Odontobutidae > Neodontobutis > Neodontobutis hainanensis. The sequence continues at coordinate 8,876,338 of JALDNG010000015.1, forward strand.
TGAATCATTCCATTTTCTACAAGGGATTTGTGAAGCTGAGACATGTCTTTTGGTTTTGCAGAACAATATAGTACAAGCAGACCTTGCATCATTCTCTTAAAATCCAGTTAATATTTTAAACAACACGTTGTTGTGTAGCAGTTTCCCAGCTGGAGCAAACGTCTTTGACTGCTGTGTCTGATCGTTTTAAGTAATCACTTTCTTTCAAACTCAAGATGTACAAGCATCTGGTCATAATAATCTAATATTAATCTTGACAGTTAATATCTGCTTGCCAAAACTATAGCTTTCAATTCATTCAAAGCTGCAATTAAAAACATGATGTTACTAATTGATGAACACGCTCTTAGTGAACAGCCTGCTCTGAATAAAACATGGAGTTTTTCCAGGACTGCCAACAGTTATGTTTGCTAGACCTATAAGCAGATGTATTGCAATTTGCATCAGAAATGACTTCCCACTTAAGTAGGTTAGGCACAGCTGACACATGAATATAGGAAGGAAGTGGGTTTGATCTTCTCTGGAGTACGACAGCCAGTTTAGGAAGAAACCAAAGAAACTCTAGAGAAGGAGTACATCAAACAAGTGCCAATAGCAGTGGGATTGCAGATGGAGACTTGGCTCTGCGGCCCCTGTGCCCTGATGCCCTGTGATTGCAGCCTCTGCAGGCAGCCTCTCAAGCCCAGTCCGGTTGCCACTGACAGAGACGCCAGTTCATGGGTAGATGTTTTAACAAAAAGGTGAAATCAAAGGAGCGTATCTGTCTGAATGCAAAATCATAGAAAAAGATTGTTTGAAGTATGATCAAATCAAAAGTCAAACATGCAAACATGTTTTTATGAATGAATTAAAACCTTTTGCTGTCTAAAAACCTACAGTACAGTACAGTTATACATTCCTGTCAAGGCTCTAGTGGCATAACAAACTATCCCTGTCTTTTGCCCCACAAAATGGTAGCATTAGCAATTATCAATATTCTACTAGGTTTGAGGCTACATGCTATGCTCCAGTGCACAAAGACCCTGTAAAATAAAATTTATAAGATAGAACTTGTAAAAATCATACCTAAGCAAGTAATTTATGGCTAATACATTTATCAAAAAAGCATATGGCGTGCAACATAAAGTGCTTATTGATGGATCAGCAGCCGACAGCTTTAGCTTTACCAACTACTCATCGAAAGTAATCCCTCCCACTTCCATCACAGCCTCCCAGACCAGCGTCTTCCAGCAGCCTCCAGTCACAGGTTGACCTATATAAAAAGGTAAATGTAGCTGTGGGTGAAGTACATCCACCAGGGACCATGCAGATTCTTTATCCTCTTGCTGTTTACACATGCTCACCAAACAGAACACCCAAGGCACATATACTGTACATATAAGGCTCACATTTACTGAATAATTGAATACAGAAACACCCTCCCACACAGGATACACACAGCTGTACACATACTAGTAATGGTCACTCCTGTAATTACACTCATTTGTCAAAAGCGGACCTTGATTTATGGTCAAATTAAAAATACACTGGAAAGGAAGCTTCAGGTCCTGGTGACTCAGGCAGCAGAAGGTGATTAATGCTACGCCATTACAGCCGTGAGAGTGGCATGATCCGAATATGCACCCTGCCAAGTAGAGGGAGGCCGCTGAGAACACCTATCCACTCGTCCAATATGGCAGATGACTGCGGAGGTGTGGGCACGAGCTTGGGTGGCACTGAGTGCGGGGTGTTAAGGGGAAGTAGTAGGTTGAATGGCCAAATTTAGAAAGTGGAGCAACTGTGATTGGGGCTCTGCGGCTCTTAATCGTGAAGTGAAGCTACATAGTCCAAAAAAGCCTGAATCCATTTTCATGCAAATATATAAATAAACATTAAAATTTAATTAAAAGGCAATTATACTTTCATAAATAATCATTTTCCTTAGGGCTTTTATTGTTTATATGATGGTTGTTCAATGAAATATGACTGCTATTCTACTGGCAAAAATTTCTGCCTTAAAGATATGATTACAAAATAATTGCTGTGGTATAAAGTGCCTGAAAAAATAGAAATGTCTCATATCCACCAAGCAGTACAGAGTGATTCCATATGGTACAACATAGTCTGAAACAGCAAAGCCAGGTGGTATCGTTGATTAATTTAATTATTTATTTTTTGTTTGATATATAAGTTTTGAATATAACCAAAAATGGAAGAAGGAAACTCTTCAGGGCTGGAAAGTGATTTGGGTTGTGTTTCTGCTTTCCACAGCTGAAAACGTTTTATACATTTTAGCCAACTTTTTATTGTTATTAGTGCTGGCTTTAAATAATGTTGCATATACAAATGCAGGGGTTCAGCTCTCCATGTAAAAGACTCAAGCTGAAAGTGGAAACAGCCATTGATCCAACAACCTTTTCAGAAAAGGCTAAATTTTACACCAAAATTATTCGGATTTCTGAACATTCAACCATTCAACAATTTTGCGCCACTGATGGAGAGAAGGCAATAACTATAAGTGAAAGAGTAGTATTTTTAACCACAAAATCATAGACACATTTGAATGCACATTAAAGAAATAATGTCTTTTGTTTCTTATAGAAGTTGTGCTCATACGTCTACATACCCAGGCAGAATTTGTGATTGTTTGGCCATTTTTCAGAGAATATGAATGATAACACAAACACCTTTTTTCCAGTGCTGCATTGACATTTCTGTCTTCTGAGGCATGGGAAAAACAAAAAAAAATGTCCAAGGGTCTACAGGAAAAGGTAATTGAAATGTATAAAACAGGAACAGGATATAAAAATATTTCCAAGAAATTGTGAATCCCAATCAGCAGTGTTCTAACTCTAATAAAGAAGTAGAAAATGAATGATTCTGAAACCAAGCCAAGGTCAAGTAGACCAACAAAAATTTCAGCCACAACTGCCAGGAAAATTGTTTGGCATGTATAGAAAAATCCACAAATAACTTCAGCTGAAATTCAGGACAGTGGTTTGGCTGTTTCAAGATGCACAATAAGAAAGTACTTGAGGAAAAATGAGCTGCATGGTCAAGTCGCCAGAAGAAAGCCATTACTACGCAAATGCTACAAGCATTCCGCTTACAATACGCCGAACAGCACAGAGACAAGCTACCAAATTCATTTGGAGTGATGAGACCAAAATTTCACTTTTTGGCCATTAATGTTACATTTACAGTCAACATAGCCTACGATGAAAGGTACACCATTCCTACTGTGAAACATGGAGGTGCATCACTGATGTTTTGGGGATGTGTAAGCACAGGAAAAGATGAATACATCATGTTATCAGAAAATACTGGAGAAAAATTTGCACTCATCAGCCAGGAAGCTGTGCATGTGATGTACTTGGACGTTCCAATGTGACAATGATCCAAAACATAAGGGTAAGTCGACCTGTCATTGGCTGCAGCAGCAAAAAGTGAATGTTCTGGACTGGCCTCAGTCTCCTGACCTCAGTATCACTGAGCCCCTCTGGGGAGATCTCAGACGTGCAGTTCTTGCAAGACAGCCCAAGAATTTACAGGAACTGGAGGATTTTTGCCAAAAAAAATGGGCAGCCTTACTATCTGAGAAAATAAAGAGCCTCTTCCACAACTACCCCAAAAACTTCAAGCTGTCATTGATGTTAAAGGTGGCAATACATAGCATTACTAACTAGGATATGTAAACTTTTTAATAAGGTAATTTGGGTAGTTTCTGTTCACATTTATTTAACAATTAAGGACTTTTTTGTGTTATCATTCATTCTCTAAAAATTCTGCTAGGGTAACTTATTAGCACAACTGTATATACTGTATATACTTGAATGAGCAAAGTTTATCACCTAAACTGGTAAACATCAGCCTGGTATTAGCGAAGCAAAAATAAAACAGATGAGAGCACTATCCCATTTGTCCAATTTATCTAAAACCACTAGGCTTTACCAGAATTCAAGCAGTATTAAATTGCTTCTCTGATAAAGTCAGACAAAAAAGGCGAGAGGCAAGAATGGTGCCAGTGAGCAGGTCTTAATATGCTTCAGGCCCGGTGCCAGACATCCACACACTGCTGCTACACACAGAGTGTTAGTCTGACTGAGAACTGAGAAGTCAGGAGGGCCATTTCCATTTTTTTCCATGTGTGAAGCAATGCTTAATCAAGGACCAGAGAGCTCCTGTGTTTTGGCAGTAATAATGTCACAGAACATAGCACTGTAGGAGATACATAGACAAGGTCCTGCTCTTCTTGATATTTTATCAGCTGTCAATGTGACACGGCACCATAAGAACACAGTTCCACCTAAGGTTTGCATAAATTATTGATTCAGTGGCTATTTTATAACCACCGCAATAAGGCTAAGTCCAGTCCTGGGCATTTACTAAGTCTTGAAGTTCCATTATTTCTGACAAGCTGCCAGGTTAGTGACAGCCAAGTGCATCAGCTTTACTGCCACCTCCAAGAAGGCCACAGCCAGACAGAAGACAAACAACGCACAAAAGTAAGATTAGATATAACACTTTCACAAAAATCAATGTGCCTCATTGCTGTATTTCTCCGCTTTGTGGCAGACCCTGCAGTGTCGGAAAAGTTTAAATAGAGAAAAGTTAGCAGAACTTGGCACATATACCTCACTAAATGTCATTCATTTTCGAAAACCATTTTATCATTGAATTTGATTCTTTAATGAATAGTTGGTTGCCTCTGTCATTTGAAAACACAGCATTTCAATAAATTTGGGGTGTGAGCCTCCAGTCTTCCCATGGTTAATCCAAATCCATTAAAATTCAATCCTTCAAAATCAACTTTGGTACACCTGCTATGGTTCTGTAAAACATAGCAGGTGTCTTACTTTCATTGACTGAAAGACAGTGTGTAGAATTTGTTAAATTTTACATTTTTGGTAAAAGTGTAAATGGACTTAAGCCAGGAAACAATTTGTTTCATTTATAATTTTTTTTATTTTTTTGCTAAACTGTTTGTAGAGCCTGATTTGGTTGTCAAAACATCTTTCAGCCTTTGTCATTTGGAAAACATGAAGAAACACATATTTGAGTAAAAGACACTTTAAAAGGTCATTTTTGAACTTGATTTTTATTTGGGCTTGATGGCTCTTGCCAACAAATTCTAAGAAGTTTGAAAATCTTAGCTGGAGTCATTTTTGATTGAGAGCTAAGTGGTTGGGTCATGTGTGGCTTTGTTTTTTTGTAATTAAAATAAGAGGGCTAAAGGAGCAGAAATGGCGTGACAGTATCATGTAGATGACAAACCATGATTATCTGCACATTTGCTGCCTCGGATTGTCAGGTCTGGCCCTTCGCCAAGATGGATGTCCTTGAACCCCGGTCTGCGCCAACAGGTATCTCCCTGGCAGACCCCTCCCTCGGCTCGTAATTACACAGGAGGTCTACAGCAGGTGGCACAGGGCTCAGCACATTTCCATAAATCTGCATGTGACACTGGGGCTGGCTGCAGCCTCTGGCAGCCACATGAATCACACTCACACTCAGCACACTATTTGTTCAAATTGAACAAAATGGATGGCAGTGAGGGAAGATGGTAACAATGTGCTCTCTGTGAATATGGGAACATTGGTGAATTATTTGTGCCAAGAAAAGGTGGTTTTTGAAGAGAGCATGTTCACACAATGCTACATGTGCTCCAAGACAAGCATAGGCCTACTTTTAGTGCCTTCTGCCGATTTATTTGTGTGTAAGACCAGAACATGGTTAGAACATTTTAAATCCTTATTCTTAGAGTGACAATAGCAGTCTGGAGGATTGCAAATGTCTAGATTAGAAGCATTAAACTAGTCATGATCTTTTCTCTTTTGGATGGGACTTAAAAAAGCGGAGCAGAAACACTGTAACTCGTGTCTGACTACAATAACTATGAATATACTGTATAATTCACCCAGTATAAACATGTTGACATAAATCCCCATATGAAGTAGTATGTAGTGCATGTGCGAGTGATTGTATCCAGGACCATAAGCATTGGGTTCCCCACGGTGCAAGATGTTTGTGCTGACAGGAGCATATTGAAGGTAATGAAAGCATTCTGTTGGCCTGGAGCGAGCACTAAAGCAGAACTGAGTTCTGTCTTCAACTACATGCACCGCTGAACCACCAGATGACAAAATGCTTCACTGGCTGACCAAATCAAACAAAATAACGCTGAAAAAGGACCACACCAAGATTGAAAGAAAAATGTTCAGATTTGTCATATGTTGCCGTCAAGGTAAGAAAGCATTTCAAAATGGGAAAATCTTTCTGTGGAGGGCATTGAGCCCAGAATGACATTCCAACTATCCCATTTGAAATAAATAAACATCTTATTTCTGCATACAGAAGTGCTACATTATGTTTTATGAGTGAGTTGGATAATAACTAGTGTATACTTATGTCAAGAACGATGGTGAAATGATTAAATAAATAAACTATATTAAGAAAGAGCCTAATAAATGATACATTTGACATTAAACTATGACAGACTGCAACAGAAATTATACTTTTGTTGGATTTTACACATTTCTTTGTGCTGCATGACATTGTTAAAAATACAATGTTTCAAATACAACAGCTATTTTACATTTAGTCAATTATTTTTGTTTAAAAATGGAGAGCCAGTAGTCCAATGAGCTATGAAGCATGACACAGGCAGCCATAAGTCAAAGCCCAGAGGAAGACTGCCAGCCAAGACATATTAATGCTGATTCCTGTTGAGACTAGAGCTGTGCTGGTTGCCTCTGTCCCAGAAGAAAACAGCAACTCTGTCCCAGAGGAAAACTCCAATAAGTTGTGGCAGCACTGAGGAGTTGAGATTGGAAACTGATACTGCTGTGTGTGACTATAGCGTTGCAGGAGCCTGTGGGGAATGGGACATGCGACTGGAGTGGCAAAAGAGTGCAGACTACTGTCAGACTAGCCAACAGAAGACCCAGGGACAGATATACTCAGCTATGTTTGGTGTGGAGGGCTAATTTACTATTTTGTGGCAAGGAGTAGCCTATTTAGCGACAAACACCAAAACTACAGAAAGCAGCCAACCACATGCTTATTTTAATGACTTCCACCCAGAAACACAAATCACAAAACAGCAGTGTTTTAAAAATGTATAATCATCTAAAAAAATCTAGCAGCAACACCCTGGTGATCATTGCACTGGCTTGCAATGTGTGTGTGGCTTAGTAAACTGAAACCTTCATTATATCAGACCATTAGAGTATTATTAAACATTGTGGAATACTCTAAACTGATCTGTCAGTAGTGCAAATTGCAGCTAATACATCTCCATAACCTCAGAAACTTGGTAAAAAAAAGAGTAATTTTCATGTGGAGTAACTTTCCTGGACTAGCAATGGAAATATTTTTTTCATACAATGACCTCTAGTGTTGCATGAGCAGAGTTTTATAATAGTGACAAAGGCCACAACAATGCAAATGCACGCACAATGCATGCAACGTAAACTGAGCAGTATGAAGCTTCCTTTAGAGACAGAATAAAAAAAGATAAAGAAAAAACTAATTCCTTCAATGACAAAAACTATATGTTATTGCTATTTTGGTACAAAACAAGATACCAAATTAATTTTCATTTAGCAAATATATATGTATATTTATAATTAAAACCTTGCCTTGTGTCAGAAACAGTGGCTTTTGTAAAACACTGTTTTCAAAATGTGTTTCACGAATAAGTTGTGAAACACCTTTGAGAAAAATAAATTCTTCTGCATTATATACTGTCAGCATTCTCATCTTTCTAAACCATTCTGTTGCATTGCGTTGCATCCTGGGATGTAAAACCACAACTGTATGGAGCATAAATCTAGCTTGAGGGAATGTTTGTGTTTTAAATATATGAAGAAATGCGTTCAAAAGTAGAAGAAAGTTTAAAACATTTAGTGAAGATTGTGAGTTGTATTTTTTTAACTGACCTTGTAGGAGGGACTGGCCTTTAAGGAATGGTCCAGTGTAGGCCACCTGGTAGTGTTTGACCTGAAAACCAGGCACACAGCCCTCATGACCTCCATCCTCTTGGCCACCCACACAAGTGACCTGACACAGAAAAAACAAGGAAACATTAGATGGCTTTCCAAGTCAAATAACATGTCAATACAGAATCAGACATTATAGAAAAAAAGACTACCACAAAGCTTGGATGTTCATATGTTCATCTAGCATCATGTTGCATACAAGTCTTAAAATATATAGCATTAGTGTCATGTGGAGGGTTTAAAAAGGGAGACAACTTAGACATACTTAGACAACATAGATATAAATATTGCGCCATGTCAGTTTGTAACAGTGGAGCAGTCCTTCGGTTGGAGCATATGCTGAACAGTGTTGCTTCAAAGTCAAACTGTCTTTGAATGTTTTATTTTCTCATTAAAAAAGCTTAAATTTTCTGCAACACTGGCAGCTCTGACTTTTCATCGCTGCAAAAATATTTAGTTTCTGTGAAGTCAGAAACTAAATAAGGAAAATAAAGCCCTTTAACACAGTCTTTACAAATTTGTCTTAAATGGTAAGCTGTGCAAAGAAATAATTTCAAACTTTTTCTAGTGCTGTTTGTCCAGACTAATAGGCTTCAACAAATTCAGAGAAGTGCTAATATTACATCGTTGACTATTTATGAAAGAATTAATTAAAATAGTTGACTTTATATTCTGCTGCATTTAAGAGTTTTAAACTCAGTCCCCCAGATCATAGTGTACAAAAACAAGAATAATTTCAATTTATTTGATTTACTTTTAGATTGCTTGTATCAGAGCAATTAAACATTCCCAAAGTCAAGTCCTTGTTAGTTTCTTGCACCATTGTAGTTTTGCTTATGAGCACTTTGTTGTAATTGTAGTGCTCAAAACAGCAGCAACAACATTCAGTCAGTCCCTTCCTCGCACGCACTCTCACCTCACGCCACAGCGTAAAAGAGCAAAACTGAACTGAGCAAACTCCGACACGAGTATCTGTGGCCTGTGCTGCCTAAATATTTACTGTAGATGCGTTGTTAGAGCCACACTGTGGACCAGCAGAGGAGAGCAGAGGATGAGCTGCAGGTGCCTGACCCCACAGCTTTGGCGTAGGTACGGTGTGACGGTGCCAATCGTGTCTGACACGCGGTCAGCTGGAGCAGCCCAAAAGACTGGAACTGAAGCCCACATGAAAACGTCTATGCTTTAAAAAAAAAGGTAAAAGCTCTCGCTTCAGTCTAGGTCGCTGTGTGTGTTGTCTATGTGTGCTGGAGTCTCTTTGTTGACGAGTGAACATAAGCTCTGTCAGAAGAATAGCTCAATAACACAAAGCATGTTTGTAAAGTTAAACAATGATTTGATTGACAGTTTTGAAGCTGGTTAATACTCCTTTTTTGCAGTGTATCTCTATGTGTTCTCTCTTCTTCGAGTAGGACGTAAACCTCGGTCTTCAGACTGTGATAACTGTTGCTAATGGACTTTTTTATTTTTTCAACTGTCAATGTGTCATACATTAAAGGCTTATAATGTGGTAGTAAATGTTTAGTAATTGTATGATTTGCAGTCCTGAATAAGCCATGTATCATAATTTTATAAAATGCAAATTTTATATCTAAAGCGGCATTTCCTGAAAACTCCATCCTTCACTGATGAGAACAAAAAGAGTGGATGAAGCATAGGGCTAGGATTGTATAAAAATATTCCCCTGAAAATCTTTTCCTTTTGGCAGTGTCTTTGCAAGAAATAACAGCACTGGAAAAAGGTTTTGATAAAAAGCTCTTTAAATTGATATTATCAAGTGAACTACTTGAATTGTGACAATCACAGGAGTTTATGTGTTTGCTCCTGTGTGAGCGATGAATAGTGTTGGCAGACATTCAACCACTGAAGTCATTATACAGAATGTCCTTACAGAGTAATCACTGCACTCAGGGGTCTTTTAGCCTGCATGTGTCAATGTGTTAATTCAATTCTCTCTAAAGGCTTTCTGACATGGCGGGACATGATGCTTGTTGGTGTATGAAGTCAATCAGGTTAAGTAAAGGCCCAAACACCTAAAGACTACACAGAGGCACACACAATGTGCTGTGTATATAAGCACATGGTAAAAGAGTTTCTGCTGCCACATGCACATCTTGCAGAGCTGAACAATGCAAAGACCAATGTTAATGTCCAAAGGAAATATTAGAATTAGTACTGTTCAGCAATTAAAAATTTAATCCTAATTGCATTGCAAAACTCAATAATGAATTTAAAAGTAGTGTAATGCGTACTTTTATTTTCAAAAGTACAGGTGTATGAACAAAGTATAGTTATATTTTGTTTGCAAATACAAATAAGGTGCTTTTTAAAAACAGTATATATATATATATATATATATATATATATATATATATATATATATATATATATATATATATATATATATATATATATATATATATATATATAATTAAATGTAAAACCAAAGAAACAAAGCTATTTTCCACTTCCAGGACATTAAGGTTTTAAGTTACTCAGAGTCCAGAGCCTTGATCACAACATTGTGTTGTAGCATATGACCTTTTTGACCTCATGGACAATGAATTATTGAACTTGCTAAAATAATTCCTTTGTGTGTGAACACTTATCAGAGAGATAATCCACTCATTCATTTGGGGATTTACACCCAGTTCCTTCACTAGACGACTGAACAAAGCAGAAATGCGGCGTCAGTGCGAGTCTCCAAGACTCCGATTTTAACAAAGAAACTCCAGGGAGGAAACCGTCTTAATTATTAGTTTATTTAACAGGGACATTCTACGTTTAATGATCATTTCTGTAGATGTACTAGAGTTGCCAAGAGGCTATTTTTAATCCTTAGTCCCTAGAAAGAATGTTAAAGTGACCCTTAAAAATAAGCTATAAACAGTCAAATACTATGAACAGTCTGAACAGACCTTAGAGTACAGACACAAAAGACATTTACACACAATATCACATGGTATCATATGGTTTTTAATAAGCCAAATTTTAACAAAACTTTCAACAGTCAACGTAAGTAGAATTGGAAGTGCTTTAATAAAGACTTAAGGACTTTTATGGACAAGAGAGACACTGATAAAGTTCCATCACTATCTGTTTAAAGACATGCGAAAATTTAATTACAATTATTTGTACATTCTGAAAAAGAGAAATTATCAACCTTGGAAACATTCCTTTTGTTTGTTTAAAATGTATTGTGTTGCCTGAATGTGTTTGTAAAAAATAAAGTTTATTGTGTTTTCAGTGTTTAACTCCCCCTCCTACTGAGACAAAGAAGTCTCCCACCATCAAATAAAGACACGCCTCTGTAAATAGTAAAACTCAGCTCTTAGGGTGTTGGCGCTTATTTTCTGTTGTTTTCCAGTTCTTTCATTGTTTTCATTAAGTTTTAAGTCCCATCAGTCCTTAGTTCTAGTGAGATTATTTTTCTTCAGTGCAGGACTAAGCCTTGCCCATCAAAAGACGTGTTTTAACAATTTTTTTGTTTATTTGCTGGCACAAGCAATCAAATATAATTAGGTTTTTTTCTTCAAAAGCCTAAAAGGAACTCTGAAAATTTTTCTAAACGGCATTATTACTCTGAGAACTCTCCATATGCCAAACTCTGATTTAACTGTGTTAAAGTGACACAGACAAGCAGCATTCCTCACAGACCAGGATGCTCTGACCTCTGGCCCGCCGCAAGCAGCCGCTCAGCTTTGGGCAGAGATATTCCGAGCAAATCCTCCAAACACCTGTCCAAGGCCGCACAGGACCAACTTTCCCAACCAAGGTGGAAACAACGCTTCCAGGATTCGTCATCGGCAAAACCGAAGACTGACCTTTGTCGCCCGGACCTCATGCTTCCCGTTGGTCCTGGGCTCCTGACCCTTCGTCCAGCCTAATCTGGCTTTTGAGTAAGTTATACATAACTGGCATGGAAACAGAGATTTACCATTACAACTTTACTTCTCTTCTGGACCTTTTTCCAAAAGTATAAAACTACCTTCAGTGAGAAAGGTTTATTCTTTTAATCCTTGAAATTCTACCTTTATTTTTTTATAAATTCATTATTACACTTTTCTTTATTTTATTTTTTGGTATATATTAAAATTCTGTCTGGTTATTTATTTTGGTCAATAAATATAATTATTTCTAATAGCCTACTCTTGGTGTGGTTGTTTCACTTTAATATTCTGATCTCTGTATTTTCACAAACTTACGCTAAACTTACATTAAAATTTAAATATAGACTTCTTTATTAATTATTCTTTTAACTGGTGCCCCGTAACTTTACCTTAAACCTAATCCTGTTAAGAATCTACTCCAAACTACAGTATTTTTTTTACCTCCATCCTGCTCACTGCACATGTTTCTGTTTTTTCACTGTTATTTATTAGTTTAGTAGATATTAAGTTGCCTTATGTTTGTCCGCTAAGCTTTTAAAGCCTAAATCTCAAAATAACACTAGAATGGTTTACCGTGTTAGTTATTTTGAAGGATGTTGCCTCATGTGTCAACTGCTCAGGGCTCACTGTTCACAGATCATGTCTCCCTCTGCTCCTCTGAGCCACACTCACACCTTCTGCATTAATTATCAGGCTACGTACATTTGTGTTGTAAATGGCTCATAAACTCTGGCTTCATTCTGACTGTAGACTTTTAGCAATTAATGCAGCTTTCTCTAAAGCAGAACAAAGCAGTAAAATAAATGTCGGCGTTAATGAATTAATGCGTTAATGTGACAGTAACATGTTAACTTGCCCAGTCCTAATTAGAATGTCGCTATGGTGACTCCCAGTAGGGCAGGAAAAGCAATACAAAGGACAATGTTTTTAGTAAATGGCTTCATTTAGTGGGTAACATTCTCATGTGGGAACAAGTATATTTATGTGACCCTCTGATTTGGATTTCATAATAAAAAGACATCTTAGTGTGACATGAAAGCTTTCAATTCTTAAGATTGCTTTTAATGTTTTTATATTTAGCTATATTTGAAAACCAATATACATTTCAGATTAGTCACTAGAGCCACAGCGTGAGGAACAAAAACATTTTCACTCACTTTCACAGCATTTTATATATAAAAAGGTAGAACATTCAGACTTAACTGGAAAAACATTTTTTTATTCCTTGTTCTATCCTTATGTTGGAATGGTGATAACCTTTTTCTTCAATTTTAAGATCAACATCACAAATAAATATCTTCAATGTTCTATTTTCATAGTATAATAAACCAAGTCCATACAATATTAAATATAATTCAATTTAAAGCTGTGTTTTTATTAGAAAAGGCCTAATTTAAAATTTTAGACAGAAAAGGAAAAAAGAGCAGGCTTTGACATCTCTTCCAAAAACAAACTCTTGTCTTAAAGATATGTTTACTTCCCCAGGGAGTCTAATGACAGCCATTAATTGATTTCTTCAGCTGCCTCTCTGCCTGATGTCTTTGTGAAGACATTGTTATACTGCTGTGATTAGCTGGGTCTAACTTTGCCACAATGGAACACCGGGATTACTACTACAGAGCCGTGTGAGAGAAAAAGAAGCCCTGGGTGCACGACAACAATATCAATCCAGCAGACACAATGACCATGCTCACGCTACAGCGTGCCCACACTAAATTGGGTATTGTGTGGTGACTTAATGAGATGATCAACACAGAGTCAGGGAGATAAATAAATCTGTAAGCACTTAGTGGTATTTGTGGCTAAATAGAGAGAGCAGTGGTGCAAACTAAAATCAACTAGATAAAGGGCACTTGGGAAACTTTCATAGTAAAAGTCTGAGGATGTCTTGGTGGTTCAACTGACAGAGCATGTACTGTATAACTGAAAAGACCCAGGCTATCTCTCCTTATGTCTTGTTTTCTGTCAAGCTTTATGATGTCATCTACTGTTTCTTATAATTTGTCCCAGGACTGGCAAACCTTGGCCAATCAATGCACATAAAACCACATGCTCAACAAAGGAGCACTCCTATTGGTTTATACTGGCTTGTCAAATGATGTTTCAGCGCTGAATATTTCTTTTAACACAGCTAAACAGCTCAATATAGAAAAATATCAACAGAGGAAAGGTAGGAAACATAAAATGCAAATAAATACTGTCAAAACAATCACGTAATGTTTAACAAAACAGAGCCGTTCTTACACTGAAGTTGCAACTAAGCTTTAAACGTCAATTTGGTGTAATGTATTAGTAATTTTGGAGAAAAAAAAAATGTCCGGTTTTATTAATTTTAATAAAAGAGAAGCAGGAGAGGTCCATGGGATGCTTTTTAAGGGAGAGTAAAATCTTTTGAAAGTTTTTGAAATAGCAGCAAATATTATATAGAATCACTTTTTGCCAGTAACGTTTTACACTTATTCTATAATTATGTTATTAAGTAAAAAGCATCTGGACTGTTTTCAAGGCCTTTTCTTTAAGATGTCCTGGATGACTGAGAACCTTCACAGACAATTATGTGAGCTGCACCAAGTAAGTATTTTTACATGCTCACCCTGAAAGCTGCTGTTAAGACTAAGGAAATATATTTTGTTAATCCAAAGTAGTCTTTCAAAAAGCATTACATTTCAGTTAAATTTACTATTCAAACCCATTCAGTCAGAATATTTTATAGCATTTATTTAAGTACGTTTTAAATGTGCATGACACTCGCAGTATAATCATGGGCTGCGATATATTAAGAAAGGATGTCCCGTGATCCATTTGCATCTCCAAGCAAATACAAATTACCGTATCAGTAAAAATGTGAAAAGATCATCTTCAGTCTAAGAATTACCAGGAGTGTATTTATAGCAGAGACAAAAAGGCAGACAAATGGAAAAGGCCCCAAAGAGAGAACGATCCAGAGGTTGGATTGGTTTCAGATAGATTGGTTTGCATGGGGGAGAAATAAATACCGCTACCTATTGACAAGCACTTGGAAAGCAGGTCTTTAGGTTTACGTTGGCTCTCCAAATGCAGCCTGGAATACTCAATCAGGAAAAGAGATCCATACACTTTACCTCCTGCATTTAGAGCACACCAACCCACTAGGAAGCTAGAGTCATTGTACAAAGGAAGCAAAAACAATGACCTCTGCACTGTATGAATTAAAACCATCTTCACTGATTCAACACTAGGATGTTCAACACTTGTATTGATTTAAAAAGAAAAGCATGTGTGGATACAACAGTAGCTGTGATGTTGGTCAGTGTACACTGGGAGGATCAGCTCTAGGTCAGTTCATAGCTGGAGAGTTTGACATCTGAATGAGTTCAAGTGTGAAGGAGCAGTCAGGTGATTAAGGCAATGACTTGGCAGAGCACACAGTAAATGTCACCTCTGCTAGAAATCAATAGTGCCTCAAGAATCCACAGAGCATCAGATAGACGGAGATGGAGAGAGCCACTCGGCTGGTGTTTGCTGAGAGGCTGAAAAAGAGAGAGCTGTTCGAAGTGATGTGCGGCTATGCTTACATGCAGTGGGAGCATGTGTGAATAAACTCAATCAGACAGCACAGTAGAGAAATCCAGGTAGAAGGGCACCGAGCTGCTCTCTCTTTCCTGAGACTTACAAGAAACAGCCATTTGTTTAATGGATTATCTTGTCCTCTACTGACACTACCATTCTATCACAGCCAACAGGTTTTCATAACCTGCAAATATTCAACAGTCTGTATTTTCGTTTTATAGCACGTTCAATACACTTCAAAACATGCGCTGTGATACCAGTGGCGGCTGCCGAGTGAATATTGCCAAAAAAAGTTATTTCATTAGATTTTAGAGCTACACTGTGTAACTTTACCTTAATATACATTGCTTCCAAATAATTAAATTACGTAGCCTCAAAGTGATGATGTGGGTTTCCTGACATAAAATAAGACTAGTGCTCAAGTTACTCCACTGAGTGAAAGGACTTGCTACCTTCTTCCCCATCCATCCATTCATCCTCTTCCCCATCCATCTGCAGGGTTACGTGGGCAGCAGTCTATGCAGAGAAGACTGGACTTTCCCCTCCCCAGACACTTCTTCCTGCTCTTCTGGTGAAGAGGCGTTCCCAGGCCAGTCGAGAGACATAGTCTCTCTAGCATGTCCTAGGTTTTCCATGGGACCTCCTCCCGGTGGGACATGTTCAGAACATCTTCCCAAGAAGGCATCCAGAAGGCATCCAGGAGGCATTTAAAACAGATACTCAAGCCACCTCTGCTGGCTCCTCTCAATGTGGAGGAGCAGAGGCTCTAATCTGAGCTCCTCTCAAGTGACCGAGCTCTTTACCCTATCTCTAAGGGAGCTCCCAGCCACCCCACAGGGGAAACTTATTTAGTCCGTTGTATCCGAGATGTTGTACTTTCAGTCATAACCCAGAGGTCATGACTATAGGGGAAAGTTGGAATGTAGATCGACCGCTAAATCGTTAGCTTTGCCTTTCAGCTCAGCTCCGTCTTTACCACGACAGAATGGTGCATCGACCACATCCCTCCAGAGACTGCACTGAGACTCCCTTTCCATCTTTCCCTGAACATCATTCTTGTGAACAAGTTCCTCCTTTAGTTAGAACATACCCTCCGGTCCCCCTTTTTAAAAAGAAGGACCACTACCCCAGTCTGCCAGTCCAGACGTACTGTCCCCAACCACCACACAATGTTGCAGAGGCTTGTCAGCCAAGAGAACCACACAAAATCCAGAGACTTGAGATACTCAGAGCAGATCTCATCCACCCCCAACTTTACAAAATTTAAAATTTTAATAAACTATTGCACCTTGGCTAGCCATTTTTTATATCAAATCTCATTCCAGTGACATAAGTATGCTTAGAAAGGCTTGTCATTTTAACAATATTTTGGATTTTATAAAAAAAAAAACAACAATATACTGAGAAAATGAATGGTATGTAATTACAATGTGGTCAACTTGCATAAAAAAGTGACAAATGATATTTAAGTATAAGTATAACAATGTCATGCTTAATTCATATGCATTAGTGGATTGTTGCCCGTGATGGAGGCAGTCAGCCACACAGCCCGCCAACAGCCTGACATTTTCTCCAGCCGCTGTCTTTCCTTCACACTCTACATCCTTCTCTCCCCCTCAATCTTGGTGTGCGTTTCCATCACGGTAAATGTCAGTGCACACACCTTGGTATAGGTCTGGCTAGTCCAATAGACCTTGGCAACACACAGCACAGTCGTCCACAACACCAGAGAGGCATGGGGGGACAGAGGTAGAATCAATCAGGCAAAGGCCTCAGACTCCTGCAGCTGGCAGCTTAGCCAGGCATGGAGCACCTGAGTCATGAAACCATCTGCTATCTGGCCTGACTTGTTCAACCCTGGACACACCTGCTGCGCCCAGAGAACAACGCTGGAGCAGTAAACACAAATACAGCACAGACAAGAGGCACAGGGGTAAAGGGGGGGGGACCACTGGTGCTGGTGGGTGGTTGTTCTAATTTTATACTTCTTTCCATGATATCGGTGGGAATCTCTCTCACCAATATCTCCTCACTCTGCCTTGTTTCCCAATTTACACACGCTGAATAAGCAACACAGCAAAAGGTTAGCTACTGCGCCCTTTTATGGTGATTTCTAAAATTATGTAAAATACCCTGCCTGCTTTTTTCATCTGTAGACACACAGACATTAAATGCACACAATGGGCTAAAAGCAAAAAATAAATAAATACACAGAAAATATGCTAAGTGAAACCAAAAACCAAATTGCTCATTTGCATAAAACAAACAAATGTGACAAACTAACACACCATTCTTTTTGGGCATACGCACACATTCTTTTCACTTCTTTTTCTAACTTTAAGCTGAAGCCATCTTGCTTCCATCCCACCTCTGTTACCACCTCTGCTGTACCCTAAAATATTATTGAAATTTGTTGAAAATTTTAAAAAATACTAATTTATTTTGCATCTGTAAACTTGGTAGAGAAACATGGTTTGTTCTAAGCAAACCTTTTCAAACCACCATCTACCTGGTTTGGCACCCCAGTACAGTGAATGGCTGATTTATTGTGGCACGAGCATGTAACAGGTGTGTGCTCAAAGATACATCATCGCCTACATTTTCTTAGAAGACTGAGAGTTTTTGGGGTCAGTCAGAATATTATGTTGACCTTTTATATAGCTAGTATTGAGTCTGTCTTAAGGTATGGGATAATCAGCTGGTTTGGAAATCTGACTGAATTAGAAATTGATTTTTAGATTGGTCAAACTAGCGGGTAAGATCATGGTCAAGTCATTTAAGAACACCTATGTTTACAATACCCACTAGTTTTCAAATTTGGGATTCATAAACTCCCTGGCAAATTAAGTCCCTTCCACTAAGCAAACAGGGCAGTGGTCAACTGGCCAGGTGACACATTTAAAGCCTCGGAAGAACTCGCCAACACAGTATAGAAAATAATAAGCACCTCTATCCAACCACTATTTAAAACGGTGAACTTCCAAAACTTTGAAGCTGCATTTTCACTTCACTTTTCCACTCCCTTTGGGGAATGTAGGGTTGCGTTGTAAGTGAGTGGAATAACCCTGACAGTATCATTTCCTCAATGCCAGTCAGCTCAAATCTTGTCTCTCATTGGCAAGCTTGTCAATACATCCACCTCACACACCTTTCAGATGAGCACGCAGGATCGGAGTGAGGTGTGAAGTGAGAAACTGAAAAACAACAAGAGCGTCAGCTGCAAGCACCAGCTGCTTCACAGCAGAATTCATTTGAATGTATTTTATTTCTCCCTGTGGGGATTTGGCATGTCAGTCTGACTACTTCTTTTTATTTAGATGGCATGTTCATTCACCTTGAAAGGGGCTAATAGCACCTGTAGGTGAACTTGAAAAAGTGGGTTTGTGATGTCCAGACGATAATTAAAGCAAAGACTGACTGATGAACTTTCTTGTTGTGGCAATGACAGATTAAAACTCAGTGAAATGAGCTGCCTCTTTTCTGTTATAATTAATGTCTACAGGACGTGCACTCTGCAGAATGTCGGTGGATAGTCTTGACACAGCTTTTTAACTATTTGAGAGACAACATTGTGACAGCTTTAAAAACTTGCATTTGTTCAATTTAAATGGTCTTAAACAATGCTGCCAGGGCATGTTAAGGTGACAGGGTACGTTAAGGTGACAGATTCTCACAAAAGTTTGTGCAGCATTCTGACCATGGAAAGAATTTATAAAAAAGAGTTATTCTCCCTGCTTTATTTTAGAAAAACATCATTGTTACTTGTATTGCTTGTACTGTGAAACAATGTGTAGAACTGAATCCCTGTCAGTAAGTGGCTTTGTTGTGTTCACACAGTAACCTTCAGTTGTGAACCACCAAGTCATGACAGTGACAGAACGGTACCCAATACAATGAGCCTCCTCCTGAAGGTGAAATAGTGGCATACTGACAGGAAGGATACACCTTTTCAGGCAGTGTCACCTCAAGCCAACTGGTGATACTATCACACACTGCTCTCAAAGGCTGCAAATTGCAAAACAATTCGAGTTGGAATGTCTCTAATCAGGAGCATGCTCCTAAGAATAAGCATATCTCAGCCGGGCATCAATAGCTGCTGCACTGGGGCGGAAAAGAGCGCATAAAGAATGGGAAAGAATGTTTGTGCCCAGTCACAAAGCCGCTGTTATCGCTGAGCTTGTGTCTAAAGCCATTGTTGGGCAGCGAGGGGGCCGCACACTGGTATTGGCCGGGGTGGTCGTTACAAGAAAAGGACTGAGCTCCCCGTTTGTTTCTGTCTATGGTTTATCTGTTGTTATCGGACTAGCCTTCTCCTCTTTAGCTGACCTCCATTCATCAGAAGTAACGGGCTGCTGCTGATACCCACTCCTTCTTCCTCCTTGAATTGACCTGCAACAAACCCTTTCTCTTGTTACCTCTTCTTTCAAAGACTTTAACTTTAAGTCTTTGAAAGTCCCCACATTTTCTTCTGTGGCTGATTGTCTTCTCTTAATTATAACTCTATTCTGTGAGGATCACCCACTGCAAGTTTACATACACCATAATTATATACTTTTGTTATAGTTTAACAGCTACCTCTTTATGCTCAGCTGCAAATAGCCTCAGATTAACAAAATCCTCTTACCATAAAATGACACTCAAAAACAAGATCACCTCTTTTTAAAATAGTATTTATATATAGCAACACTATATCTTTTAAGAAACTATATTCTTAGTGTTATTTGTGTGATCTGTCAGATCTTAGACAATACGCCATGTCCGCCATGGAGGGTCTAAGGACAGGGGATGTTGTCTAGTGCAGTCTGTTAAGCCCTTTGAGGCGGCTGTTGTTGTGATATTGGGTTATACAAAAATAAATGTCTTGTCTTGTCACATGCTAGAGACACATACTGGAGACTGTATTATATTATGTCAATGTGTGACGATGCCCCCTTTTATTGGAAGGCCTTTGTTTATAGGAAGCTCATCGGTGTTCACAGGGGCCCACTGATCCCGCTCCTTTAAAAGCTCCAGCTTCTGCCAGCCTCCATTTCTCACGACTTGCTTGCTCTTGCACCAGCCGGTACACTCGCCGGGCCTGCACCGTTTGATTAAATAACACATAAAAGTGCTTAGTTTCACATAATACATTGAGGCTTTAGCAAAAGTTTCTATTTATAAGTGCAGCCCCATAAATTCTCCTTCACAAAGCAACTGCATTTTTAACAAACACAACTGAAGTCAGATAGTTTGTGTCTGAAAGCAAGATTCTTTTGGGATATTGTTATGTTAAATAACCTTTAGTGACACATTCATTCCGTTTAGGAGTAGCAGCTTTTGTTATTCATTGTAGAAGTCTACTGTATTGTTTGTTTCACAAGTATTACTTCATGAAGAATTAAAAGAACATGAAGCTCTAAATGTTTACTCTTTTTTTTGTTATCTTCAAAAGTTAGTGAAACATATCATATAGTATATCTACACCAAACATGGAAAAGAAATTCAATTTCAAGAGTATTTGTTATAATCCCCATTTCAGGCTCAAACGCAACAACACCAACAGAATTTTTCTTGCAAATGAATTTAAAAAAACAGGCGTCTTACAACTATAAGAATGGACACTGGGCTAGTGCAGAGTCAATTTGACAACAGTTCTCAGACATACAGTAGATGTGTAATTTGATTCCTCTGATGGAATGCCAGGGGAGTGCCTAACCTGATATCTCCAACTCCGGGAAAGAACATTTTCAAATTCGGTCGAACATTCAATACCTTTCAATCCTGACAAAACTACACTTGAGAATCTTAGCCCGCTGCTTCCCAGTTGTGGGCTCATGCTTAGCTCTGATGCAAGTGAATATGGCTGGCAGAGTTTTAACTCTCTCTTCATTGATAACACAGATAAACTTGATTGCAGAGATACTACAATGTCTGCTTTATGATTTTAACAAGCATTTTCTCTCTGGCCAAAGCTCGGGGTCAGGTATGGTGTTAAAATGAAAAGTGATACTTCTGCTAGCCACCATCTAGTATGTCTAGTGACTGTTGTAGTAATCAATACTGTGCTTGATTTGTCATTTTAAACTGTCAATCTCTTCCAATCAATCCAAGTGCTCTTGGTTGTTTTAGGTGACCTGTATTCATTGAGATATCAGTGATATCACTATTCACCAATATTGTCGTTATGAAAGGGCAATAAAATGGTGGTTACATCCAGGCTTCTCGGCTTTTACTCCATAGTAAAACAATAGGCAGGCAGCCTTTAGTCTTGTGACATATGCTTTCACAACCCTGCAGCAATGATTGTGCCCACAGTAAGACAAGACTTTTAGAGATCTTTTATCCTTTTTTCTGCTTTTTATGTGGGTGGATGGAGCTGATTAAGTCCATTACCCTCACAAGACAAAAAGCATGTAGAAATTAGATTTGAATGTGCCAGGGGGATGGATTGACATATCCAAACCATTATGTCACACACAAAATATCATCTTAACACTCAGAGATGGTAAATCTATACGACTCATCAACCAAAAGGAGCAATTTCTTTGTAAAATTAATTACAACATCAAGTCATCATACAGTCCTTCTAGAGGAAAAGAAATAAAAAGGAAACACCACCAGCTGAAGCCTCCTAATGCAGAAAAGAAAATGAGGATAAACCTATGTAGATTTGCAGTTTGGATTTGCCAGTAGCCAATTGCTTTATTTGGGCCTCCCTAGATAGAACTAATAAAACTAATTTTTTGTTAGCCCTTCCTGACTAACTTTAATCAGATTGAATAAAAATGTGCTTTTGCCACACAGCAACACAACAAGTACAATATCAGTTGTTATGTTGTTATAATTATCAACCACTCAAGACCAATTAGCTGTAGCTAGCCTGCTGACACAGTTATATCGATGAGTAGATTATACTGAGGAAAAAGAAAAAGAGGGAAAGGGTTTTAAGGTTTGTCAATAAAACATTCTCATGTGGACTGGACAGCTCTGATCAGCAGGCATCTCACATCACATTAAAAAAAGAAATGCCAGTAGCTTAGTTGCATTTGTTTTTTCCCTCTGCATCCAAAGCACTAAAATGTTTTAACTAATAATTAATAAGCATGAGATAGAAGTTTTTGTCTTAACAGTTAACAAATTCTGACCGCCATTTCCCATTAGATATAATGTTGACTAGTGGCTTCAGCAAAGGCCCTTGTCTGTTGTTCTCTGCTTTTTACTGAATAATCCATAACTGTTTAATAATAACTCATAAGCTTTTTAGATGGTAGAGCTCTGCCAATAAATATGACAGAGCATTAATGAATGCTGCTGCTCTCCATATCAGGCTCTGACATGCAGCTTTCACAGTCTCCAACGCATCTTCTAATTCCCCACTCAATAACTTGTTGTCTTAACAAAATATAACAAAGTGGTTGGCCGTTTAAATAATCATGTAGCTATGCACTGCTATGTTTTTGCTTGAGCAGAGCAAGTATTACCCTATGTCTGTAAAAAAATATATATTGGAAAATACCCACTCAAATGGCTGATTCTATATAAGCAGATCTTTTTTATTTTATTATTTTGCCTCGCTATATTTCATAAATGCAACACTTCTCCTTTGTTTCATCCCATTGCATTCATTAAAGCATACAGCTATAGAGATAACTGTTAAGACAATGCACGGCATGAAATGCATGGTTCAACCTCTTTGTGAGAGAAATGAGGACAAAACCTCTCTTATGGCTCTTCTTTAGTGAAGGCATGAAGTAAACATTAAGTATGCTTAACACATCAGATCAGCTGTTTGGACATAATTGTAAGAGAGTAGTAAATGTTTTCTCCGCCACCTCCTGTCCTGCTGACCTTCCTGCTGTCTCTGGCCTCGAGATGGGATGTTAATGTCCACGTCTGGATGGCTGCCACGCGACAGTCCGTGCACTAATGGATTGATAAAAAAGCTCAGAGCACGGAATCAATCATGATATAAACCTGAAGTGAAGCTTGTTAAACTCAGAGGAAAGTTCCTCTAGCCTAATGCCCCTAATCTTCAGCCATTTGCTGTTGGACTGAGGGATGGCGGTTGCTAGTCCTCCTTCCGATTTGCATTAAGAGCTGAGGAGCCGCTCAGGAGATGGAGCTGAGGAAGGCTCTCAGCTGATTGGAGTGCTTCCCTCAGGGTCAGGTGTAGAAAGATTGTAATCCTCTCTCCCAGATGAACTGTATCTATGCCAAACCTTTACAGACCGAGTGATTTGTACAAAATAAATGTTGCAGAAAAAATTTAAAAAAGGACCATATCATTTATACAAATTCCTGAGATGTGTAATTTTACAAATCTGTGTTTTAGAGGTTTGTAACTTTTATAAATGGAAAAAGAAAGTAATCCAAATGTAAAATGCAATAATATATTATGGTTCATCATTATTGTCTTTTTCCACTTTCCAAAAAACACATTTGAAAAAAAAGAAGCTAAACCTAATGTGATGTAAAAATGTAAACTTGTAGTTTACTTTAAATGTGGTTGTTCTTTGTCTCCATGTTCTTCTGCAGGAGCCTTCACATTGTGTGGCTACAATAAAAAAGTAGTGTAGATGTTCTGTACTTTGAAATGTGCCACACAGGACCAGACCTCTCGTTACACCCAATCTTCAAACCAGAAGAATGACGGCAAGAGACCCTTCAAGCACAAAAACATACAACATACGATAGACACTGAAAAGCTAGTATTAACTCTAAAATTGGACAAAGTGTGGCTCTGTCTTAACTATAGCTATTCTTTGCAGATGCTGAGCAGAAGCCTTCCAGTAGTTATTACACTGGCCATGGGCCTGACTTAAACCGATACACTCACAAACCATAATTCCCATTCTACTCAGTGTTGTTGTAAATGTAAGCAATTCCAGAAAGAAAATTGAGGGGCTATCAATTGTAGCAATGGTGTTTAGTCACTGTGGGTGCATCAGAGCAAAGATGGAGTAAGGGCAGGCGGAAGAGAGGAAGAGATTGGGAAGGGCTGCTCCAGGTGGGTTAGTTTGACAACATTGTCATTGGTCAGACACTATTCTATGGCATCAAGTTGATTTAACATCTGTTGTAATGCAGGTCCTGCTAGTGTGCAAGAGGGAAGAAAACAAGGAAAGGAAAAGAGAAGGAGAGGGAGAAAAGGAGACTGCTATAAATAAAAAGTGAAGGGAGAGAAAGGAAAATGGGATATTGAGGGCATTGTTGTATTAAATCAGAATAATAAAGCTGTGCATGCTCTATCTAATAGAGACGTCCGGGAGCAAGGAGAGTGGCCGCCCCCCACCACATGGTATCGGCGGTCCACAGCACTCCTGACACAAGAATACAGCTGCAACAGCCAGTTTTAATCAACACACAGCAAACGGGAGTTCCACTCACACCGTAAAGTGGCTTATAGCATAATAGCCACTGTAACTGCTAGTGTTCACACTCAATTTTTCCCAAAAGCCCCCATAGCTGCCCTACAGCTTTGGGTGTGGTCAATGATTTTCTCTTCAATTACAAACACTTTGTTGAACTGTATATTCGCAGCTGCATAACATATATGGTAGCTTGTATCTGTTTTATTAGACAAAAAAAGTAATGGTGGTAGCTGAGGAAGTATAAAGCATAACAATAGTGACTATGAGACATCTTTTTACTAAAAGGAGCAACCTGTGAATAACATTTGACTTTTTATTCTTATTTTAATATGTAACACTATGTAACACTATATGATAGTCAGCCCACAGATTGTTGTCAAAACAATTTGTTACAGTAAAGCACATGACAAGCTCATGGACATGTTTGCTTGGAGCTACGTGCTAGAGCAAACAATGTAAATCCTATTAGTGCGTATATGTTAAGAAGCTCCTGCATGTGGAAAATGTATTGTAAGTGTTCAAGTAAACTAAAAATACTTCCACAGAGCACCACAAACTAATTGTGGAAAACGTTATTGTCCTGCCACACATTCCCTGCTAGACAAATGTTGTTGTCTGTCCTAATCTCTTTACTGTTCCCCCACAAGGTCCTAATGCCAATTTCAGTTGTAATTTTCAAAACTGTTTTTTTGAGATTATCTTCTTTGACAAATAATACTAATCAATAAAATAATTGTTTTGTTGAGCACTCCCATATATACTGTATAATATATACCCTCATTAAGTGTTCTTTCATATACTGCACAAGTGTCTTTATCAACAGAAAAGTATGGCTTACATGGAAACCTCCAGAGCTTTAGTATGGGTACATCTCAAATCCTTGTTTCCTCCACTTGCTTTCTTTCTGTGCATTTTAGTCCCGCCCACAAAGGAGATAGGAGTAATAAATGAAGAGAGATAAGTTAAAAGCAATAGGACATCCTGCAAATGACATAAATAAACATTTTATTAACATTTAGGACATATAAATACAAATACAAAGTTTACAAACATTATGACTTATATGAAGTTAATATTGCCAGTGGTTAGCACTCCTGCCTTACAGAACAGAATTCCTGAGATTGATCCCCAGGCAGGGCAGGGCTTTTCTGGATGGAGTTTGCATGGTCGCAAATGGTTTTGTTTGAACATAATAAAGAAATGGCAACAAATTTACATTTATAATTTTAAAGAATTTTTAGACCATCTTGTCCTTGTAAAAAGTGAAATGTACCATGTGTTTTAGAATTTGTAATTTACACATTGCAGGAAGAATGCAGTGAAACATTGGAGATGGAGGAGTTTCAACATTCCTCAGCTTCATACATATACACTCCCATATTCCACTGCACCTTCAAAGCATCCAGAAAAAGTAAAGTGTTTACTCTGTCTATATCTGCTGTAGCTCCTGTGAGAAGTGTCCACATGCTCACTAAGGGTACAGTGATGTTTGATTTCAAAATCACCACTTCCTAAAATACACAAGGAATGGTTTTGCACTGCATGGCTGGAGATAAATGAGTAATGTGCAGGACAGCAGCATAGGCTGAACTGGGGTCAAGCACCATTCAGCCCAAGAGACCACACAAACTGTCACAACACAGAACCCTAGAGAGGAATGAAAAGAGCACAAGCATACGGAGCCGGGAGGGAGGCAGGAATAAAAAAAACTTAAGTTCGAGCATGACTTACGACTGTACTGATGAGGCAGAGGGAGCAGATTTATCTCAGAGTTCCCACTAAATGCTCCTCACAGCAGCACATGCTCCCATTTAGCCAATGGGGGTTAGAGCAACCACTAATCTGTCACATTAGAGCTGTGGCAGAAGGACAGCATGAGTGTGGAAATTTTTGGGTCAATGGCAAACTCATTTGAGTGTTACTTCTGACCAGTGTCCTTCATCCACTGCCAAGGCCACATTTATGGAGAGGGCTGGCCATTAGATGCCACATGAGTGTGTCAAAGGAGGTCCAATGCCTCTTCTGACAAGCGTGTTATTAAAGGGTGGGGACGTAATTAGAAGGAGCGCCAGCAAGTACAGAATCTGGATCATCATTAACAAGCACACATTGTTGAAGTGGGAGCTGTAATTAAAGGGTTCCCTTCCACAGCGGGAGGGAGCTTTGATTGGAGGTACATAGGGACAAAATGATTTCACTCAACTACCACTAGTGGCTGTTGCGACCTTCACACCAATTGGCGCTAGACAGACTATGTCTACAACCAAACTGATTGGGCTTTTATCGCCACATGGACTCATCTGTGTGCACATTTCAATACAAAATCTTCAAAAAAGACATAAAAGTCTGACAGGTCATATGAATTAGAGTAAAAGTCCATTTATAGGGCAGGAATAGATTAGGGATGGGTATAAATATTCAAATATTCAATCTGCAATATATGTTTAAAAAAGTAAACAGAGTATTTAAATTTTGCATATTAATTTTGGTGTTTTGGTTAACTGCAGTGAAATAAGTACAAACTGCACAAACATACTGCCCTGTTCCTGCACTCTTCACTTCTGCTGCTGAGTCCCGTGACTATACACAGAAAGCAGGAGAAGGAGGTGACACACAGAAAGCAGGAGAAGGAGGCGACACACAGAAAGCAGGAGAAGGAGGTGACACAAAAAGAGCAGGAGAAGGAGGCGACACACAAAAAGCAGGAGAAGGAGGTGACACAAAAAGAGCAGGAGAAGGAGGTGACACACAGAAAGCAGGAGAAGGAGGTGACACAAAAAGAGCAGGAGAAGGAGGTGACACACAGAAAGCAGGAGAAGGAGGCGACACACAGAAAGCAGGAGAAGGAGGTGACACAAAAAGAGCAGGAGAAGGAGGCGACACACAGAGAACAGGAGAAGGAGGCGACACACAGAAAGCAGGAGAAGGAGGCGACACACAGAAAGCAGGAGAAGGAGGTGACACAAAAAGAGCAGGAGAAGGAGGCGACACACAGAAAGCAGGAGAAGGCGGTGACACAAAAAGAGCAGGAGAAGGAGGCGACACACAGAAAGCAGGAGAAGGAGGTGACACAAAAAGAGCAGGAGAAGGAGGTGACACACAGAAAGCAGGAGAAGGAGGTGACACAAAAAGAGCAGGAGAAGGAGGTGACACACAGAAAGCAGGAGAAGGAGGCGACACACAGAAAGCAGGAGAAGGAGGCAACACACAGAAAGCAGGAGAAGGAGGCGACACACAGAAAGCAGGAGAAGGAGGCGACACACAGAAAGCAGGAGAAGGAGGTGACACACAGAAAGCAGGAGAAGGAGGCGACACACAGAAAGCAGGAGAAGGAGGCGACACACAGAAAGCAGGAGAAGGAGGCGACACACAGAGAGCAGGAGAAGGAGGTGATGGTGACACACAGAGAGCAGGAAAAGGAGGCGACACACAGAGAGCAGGAAAAGGAGGTGATACACAGAAAGCAGGAGAAGGAGGTGACACAAAGAGAGCAGGAGAAGGAGGTGACAAAAAAGAGCAGGAAAGGAGGCGACACACAGAAAGCAGGAGAAGGAGGCGACACACAGGGAGCAGGAGAAGGAGGTGACATAAAAAAGAGCAGGAGAAGGAGGCGACACACAGAGAGCAGGAGAAGGAGGCGACACACAGAGAGCAGGAGAAGGAGGTGACATAAAAAAGAGCAGGAGAAGGAGGCGACACACAGAGAACAGGAAAAGGAGGCGACACAGAAAGCAGGAGAAGGAGGCGACACACAGAGAGCAGAAGAAGGAGGTGACACACAGAGAGCAGAAGAAGGAGGTGACACACAGAGAGCAGAAGAAGGAGGTGACACAAAAAGAGCAGGAGAAGGAGGTGACACACAGAAAGCAGGAGAAGGAGGCGACACACAGAGAGCAGGAGAAGGAGGTGATGGTGACACACAGAGAGCAGGAAAAGGAGGCGACACACAGAGAGCAGGAAAAGGAGGCGACACACAGAGAGCAGGAGAAGGAGGTGACACAAAGAGAGCAGGAGAAGGAGGTGACAAAAAAGAGCAGGAAAGGAGGCGACACACAGAAAGCAGGAGAAGGAGGCAAGACATAGAGAAGGAGGCGACACAGAAAGCAGGAGAAGGAGGTGACATAAAAAAGAGCAGGAAAAGGAGGCGACACACAGAGAGCAGGAGAAGGAGGTGACACAAAGAGAGCAGGAGAAGGAGGTGACAAAAAAGAGCAGGAAAGGAGGCGACACACAGAAAGCAGGAGAAGGAGGCGACACACAGGGAGCAGGAGAAGGAGGTGACATAAAAAAGAGCAGGAGAAGGAGGCGACACACAGAG
This sequence comes from Neodontobutis hainanensis, assembly GCA_024349245.1. NCBI lineage: Eukaryota > Metazoa > Chordata > Actinopteri > Gobiiformes > Odontobutidae > Neodontobutis > Neodontobutis hainanensis. The sequence continues at coordinate 8,905,421 of JALDNG010000015.1, forward strand.
AGCAGGAAAAGGAGGTGACATAAAAAAGAGCAGGAGAAGGAGGCGACACACAGAGAGCAGGAAAAGGAGGCGACACACAGAGAGCAGGAAAAGGAGGCGACACACAGAGAGCAGGAAAAGGAGGCGACACACAGAGAGCAGGAAAAGGAGGTGATACACAGAAAGCAGTAGAAGGAGGCGACACAGACCTGTCCACTCTCTCAGTGGTACTTTGAACAAAATAATCAGCTCATTGCGTGCAAAATGTGTCAGGTGAAACTAAGTAATTACAAAAGCAAACTTCTATTATCTATGAACTAATTCAGCTACAAAACACAGTATGTAGACTGTAACTTTGTTTCTGAATATATACTCCAATACGCTTGTTCTGAAATGACATTCAGAAATATGTTTCATTGAAATAAAAAAATATTCTAATATTATTAAAATTAAAACTTAAATCTTCAAATACTTTGTTTGTAAAAAATGCCAATCTCTAGAAAAAATCTGACCATTTATAAGACCAACAGATCAAGAAACAGGATAGGATTTTGGACACATTTTATACCAATACAATTTCAAGACTATTCTATTGAGGTCAAAATTTATTATTTATAATCTTTAGTTCCACTGTGCAAATGTGATAAATCACATGTTATCATTTTAAAATGATTTTATTGTTGGACAGATGTTGGAGTTCATTATTTGGCAGAAAGGATGCAAATCTCTGCAGGCTAAAAACCCGATAGTATACTATTTTTGTAAGCTAGTGTGTTAAATTACATAGTTATCCCTGATCTAATTTCCCCAAAAATGTAAATCATTTATGTCTAGACATTGTGAAGAGGACACGATACATCCCTTCTTGTAAGCGACGGGATGCAATTCTCGGCAGGCACGCTGTTCTTGGCATTAAATCGTTACCAAACGCAGAGATAATCATGTGATGGATGGATCACGCAAACGTTAATGTTAGTGTAATTTAACCAATATTATCAACTAAAATAAATTAAAATATACATATATTGTGAAACTAAATTCCATGACATCTGTTTTTCAAACCTTTTCCAGGCTTGGTAATTACCATTTTAAAATACCATGCCTTTTTCAGTTTTTTTTTTTTTTTTTTTTTACGACCGTACGAACCCTGAACTGAGCAAAAGATAATCTGTTAAACATGGCTTGTCTCCATCATTAAGAGAATTTTAACTCAGATATTTATGGACTTCCTGACATATGTACTTTGGTTTGCAGTGATGCTCCAGGCTCAGGCGGTTGAGTGCAAACCAAAAAGTGTTCTCTTGTCTGAATCCAAAGCATGACCCAATGCTCCAAAGACCCCGCAAAATGACTCATCTGCCAGATATCCAGGGTCAAAGCTGGCTAGATAGAGAGCACAATTGTGTGGCTTAGTTTGGTATCCCCCAAAGGACAGATGGACAGGAACAGGAAGTTGTCAAAATACATCAGTGTAAGAAGTACATGAGTAAGTGAGAAATAGCATGGGCTTCTAAAATATATAGCTCCGAGAAGATTGTGATTATGCATTTGAACTGAAAGTTAGTGTAGTAATTAATTGTCAAGGCAAAATAATCAAAGGGGAAATACATACAGTAAAATCACTTAAGGACTCACTTTTTATTATTTTACTTGTTAAGGTGCCATACCACGCCTTTAAAGACCAAACATATGGATCTGTTTGGAAACTTGGCCAATGTTATTAACACAAAACACAAATGTTTAGCTTCATGGCTGGCTCTTTTTAGTACCAATTACTGCTAAACACAATTGCAAAAAAGTACAATGTATCCCATTCCACATTGCAACATAAGCAGTCTACATGTGAACAAGAAGGAGACAACAACAGATAAATAAAATTACTATAAAGTTTTTATCTATATTCATCAAACGTCAGCTCCTCTACTCTGCTCTTAAAGTTAGAAAGAAAGTTGTATTCTATGTTTATGAGTGCTGCACTGTCCAGACTTTCTGCTTTTCTATATTGACATATAGATCATAGCAAACACTCCAAGCACTCAGAAATGGCACCTGAATTAGCTTCAAGCCCACTCTGCACAACTCATTGGGTGACATCAGGCAGTATTGGTCCACTCTCCTAATCATCAATGAGTGTATCCTCTGACTGGTGTATGGCTCATCGAAAGCTGAGCATTGTCTGTGTTTGCACTTTGAAATGATTCAATACCAGACATTTCCCTGACAGCAGATGTATGAAACCTGACTACACTTTGATAGTACTAATGTCTGGCGCATAGGCGCATTATGTCTGTTCCATCTTCTTTTATACCAAAAAAGCAGCATTTCACAGTGAGAGATTCGACTTTTGAGAAATATAGCTTGACTGCTTCATCTATTTATGTGATGGACTGACTCTTCTGTCAATCTTTAAGTTATTGTTTCTCTATCTATTTCCATTCACTTCTCTTGGGCAGACTTTAAGGTCAAACTCAGTTTAGAATAGGACATTTACAAAGCCCTGTTTTTAATGTTGCTCAGAAACTCCTATGTCTAGTCCCCATCTCATGACAATTGATGAGGTATTGCTGTGGTTAAATTGTATTGAACGTAACATGAATGTCTCACTCACTCACTGATTATGCCATATTATATTGAAGTATGTTTTCCAAGAACCGGGGTCACTTTGGCTCACTACAGACTCAGAACTGCAGGGACTACAGACCTGGTAAATAATATTCAAATAACGTAATTCAACAAAATTTTAAGAAGCACTTGTAGACAAGAAGTCCAAATCCTTTGGCTTCAAAGGTCATGGATAGCTAATTGTTTGAATGGAAGGATCTCTAGATTGAAGCATAGTCCATATTTTTTTACCTATTCATATTTGCTGCATGCATGGTACTTACACTGTCAATTTTAATATTTCTAAGTGAGCTGTATACGTCTAATGCCATGTGAATGTCTTTGTAGAGCCAATGAAGGAACATATGCCAAGGGGAGAAATGTGGTGTCCTGCACATCTTGGCTCAGGTTTTGTTTTCCATTAGTCAGAGTTATGGTCCAGAGGCACTCTGTGAGAGCACTTAAGGCTGGTGATAAATACACAACACACTAAAACAAAGTTGACTGACAATTCAGGGACAACACACACCTATATCCTGCATCCTACATTACAGTCATTCATCCTGAACATCCTTGTAAATATAAGCCGTGTTGCATGTGTGAAACCTGAAGACGTCTTCAGTGAACATTTGTATGATTCATTGCGTTTGCCTGGCATGTGTGTGTAGACCTCATTAATCTGATTCAGTAAGCAGGCTCAATCAAACACTCTCCTGGGCAACATAGTGGACAGTTTGAGTCAATGCCAGCAGCAATCTTGGACTATTTTCAGTTATACCGTTAGCAAAGACTGTATTGAAGCAAAGTAATGAGTTTTCTGTCAACTATAAGTGATATATTTTCACCCATAAAAAGGTGAGCTTAAATATAGTTTTTACAATTTTGGTAATAGGAATACCAGGATGATGCTAGATAAAATCAGTAGACTTAAAAAAATCAAACCCAGTGTTAAGATTTGTTATATTATTCATTCAAGTAATGGCTTCTTGGACAGCACCAAACCATGATGCATAAAGATTCAAGAGAGTTAAGAAATATCTCTGACAGTACAGTAAATCAAACCCAAATTGAGTTGAGAAAATGAAAGCTTAGATACAGTTTTTTAAGCATTCAATGAGTGAAACATGTTATATGTTATGTATAACTGAAAGGCTGAAAAAGCCATGGAAAATAAAGAAACAGAATGGGAGTGGGGCCTAAAATTTATTTACTCTGGCAAGGGATCATTTAGGTACCAGCACTTCACTAAACAAGCAATCAAATGGTGAAAAACATCAACTCATTGTTGACATAAATCCCAATTATACCACAGCCGTACTCTGGAATTGCTGTGCATTAGAAAAAATGAAAGTGTGCTGTCATGGAGTGTAGTATAATCAAAGGTTTAACTGATGTTGAAGTGGCTCAAATTAAGCATGTGTGATTCAGCTCCGACTGTGTGCTCCATTGCAGCATGCAGTGCAATGAATGGACTAGGATTAAGCTTACTAAAGAGATTAAAAAGTAAATAATTAGATTATGTTCCACTTAACCATTAATTTACAGACATGCACCACCCAAAGTCTCCCAAGTACATCTACATCAAGTATATCAAAGATTTGTGTTTAAACCTAATTAGATGGATGACAGGTATTTTTTACTCTAGATGAAAAACCATACTTGAAATAACATTATCCAGATGTGCATTACACTCTTATTGCTCAGCATTTTATGGTAAATTTGAATATTATAAGGTTTTACATTTATGTGTATACACTGATTATGGAATATCCATCCATCCATCCATCCATCCATCTTCTACCGCTTATCCGGGGCCGGGTCGCGGGGGCAGCAGTCTAAGCAGAGAAGCCCAGACTTCCTTCTCCCCAGACACTTCCTCCAGCTCTTCCGAGGGGATACCGAGGCGTTCCCAGGCCAGCTGAGAGACATAGTCCCTCCAGTGTGTCCTAGGTCTTCCCCGGGGTCTCCTCCCGGTGGGAAATGCTCGGAACACCTCCCTAGGGAGGCGTCCGTTAGGCATCCGAAACAGATGCCCGAGCCACCTCAGCTGGCTCCTCTCGATGTGAAGGAGCAGCGGCTCTACTTTGAGCTCCTCCCGAGTGACGGAGCTCCTCACCCTATCTCTAAGGGAGCGCCCCGCCACTCTGCGGAGAAAGCTCATTTCGGCCGCCTGTATCCGGGATCTTGTTCTTTCGGTCATGACCCAAAGCTCATGACCATAGGTGAGAGTAGGAACACAGATCGACTGGTAAATCGAGAGCTTTGTCTTACAGCTCAGCTCCTTCTTCACCACGACAGACCGGTACATCGACCGCATTACTGCAGAAGCTGCACCGATCCGTCTGTCGATCTCACGCTCCTTCCTTCCCTCACTCGTGAACAAGACCCCGAGATACTTAAACTCCTCCACTTGAGGCAGGAGCTCTCCACCAACCTGGATGGGGCAAGCCATCCTTTTCCGACTGAGAACCATGGTCTCAGACTTGGAGGTGCTGATCCTCATCCCAGCCGCTTCACACTCGGCTGCAAACCGCCCCAGTGAACATTGAAGGTCCTGGCTTGATGGAGCCAACAGAACAACATCATCTGCAAAAAGCAGAGATGAAATCCTGTGGTCCCCAAACCAGACTCCCTCCGGCCCCTGGCTGCGCCTAGAAATCCTGTCCATAAAGATAATGAACAGGACCGGTGACAAAGGGCAGCCCTGCCGGAGTCCAACATTCACCGGGAACAGGTCTGACTTACTGCCGGCAATGCGAACCAAGCTCCTGCTCCGGTCGTACAGGGACCGGACAGCCCTTAGCAAAGGGCCCCGGACCCCATACTCCCAGAGCACCCCCCACAGGGCACCACGAGGGACACAGTCGAATGCCTTCTCCAGATCCACAAAGCACATGTGGACTGGTTGGGCAAACTCCCATAATCCCTCCAGCACCCTGGAGAGGGTATAGAGCTGGTCCAGTGTTCCACGACCGGGACGAAAACCGCATTGTTCCTCCTGGATCTGAGGTTCAACTATCGACCGCATTCTCCTCTCCAGTACCCTGGCATAGACTTTCCCGAGGAGGCTGAGGAGTGTGATCCCTCTGTAGTTGGAACACACCCTCCGGTCCCCCATCTTAAAAAGAGGGACCACCACCCCGGTCTGCCAGTCCAGAGGTACTGTCCCCAACCGCCACGCGATGTTGCAGAGGCGTGTCAACCAAAGAAACCCCCACGACATCCAGAGACTTGAGGTACTCAGGGCGTATCTCATCCACCCCCGGTGCTTTGCCACCGAGGAGCTTCCCAAGTACCTCAGTGACTTCAGCCTGAGTGATGGACGAGTCCACCTCTGAGCCCTCGGCCTCTGCTTCCTCAGGGGAAGACGTGACGGTGGGGTTGAGGAGATCCTCGAAGTATTCCTTCCACTGTCCAACAATATCCCCAGTTGAGGTCAGCAGATTTCCACCTCCACTGTAAACAGTGTTGGCAGGGCACTGCTTCCCCCTCCTGAGGCGTCGGACGGTTTGCCAGAATTTCTTCGAGGCCGACCGATAGTCTTTTTCCATGGCCTCACCGAACTCCTCCCAGACCCGAGTTTTTGCCTCCACAACCACCCGTGCTGCAGCTCGCTTGGCCTGTCGGTACCTATCAGCTGCCTCAGGAGTCCCACAAGCCAACCAGGCTCGATAGGTCTCCTTCTTCAGCTTGACGGCATCCCTTACTTACAGGGGACTCGGCCAAACGTTCCCAACAGACCCTCACAGTACGTTTGGGTCTGCCAAGTCTGTCCCGCCTTCTCCCCCGCCATTGGATCCAACTCACCACCAGGTGGTGATCAGTTGACAGCTCCTCTTCACCCGAGTGTCCAAGACATACGGTTGGAGGTCAGATGAAACAACTACAAAGTCGATCATCGACCTCCGGCCTAGGGTGTCCTGGTGCCACGTGCACTGATGGACACCCTTATGCTTGAACATGGTGTTCGTTATGGACAAACTGTTGCTAGCACAGAAGTCCAATAACAGAACACCACTCGGGTTCAGATCAGGGGGGCCGTTCCTCCCAATCACGCCCCTCCAGGTGTCACTGTCGCTACCCACGTGAGCGTTGAAGTCCCCCAGTAGAACGATGGAGTCCCCGGTTGGAGCACTTTCCAGCACCCCTCCCAGAGACTCCAAGAAGGCAGGGTACTCTGCACTGCCATTTGGCCCGTACGCACAAACAACAATGAGAGACCTATCCCCGACCCGAAGGCGCAGGGAAGCGACCCTCTCGTTCACCGGGGTGAACTCCAACACATGGCGGCTGAGCCGGGGGGAAATGAGCAAACCCACACCGGCCCGCCGCCTCTCACCGCAGGCAACTCCAGAGTAGTGGAGAGTCCAGCCTCTCTCGAGGATTTGGGTTCCAGAGCCCAAGCTGTGCGTGGAGGTGAGCCCGACTATCTCTAGTCGGTATCTCTCAACCTCCCGCACAAGCTCAGGCTCCTTACCCGCCAGCGAGGTGACATTCCATGTCCCTAGAGCTAGATTCTGTGTCCGGGGATTGGGTCGCCGAGGCTCCCGCCTTCGACTGCCACCCAATCCACATTGCACCGGCCCCTTACGGTTCCTCCTGCAGGTGGTGGTTCCACGGGAGGTCGGTCCCACGTCGCTTGTTCGGGCTGAGCCCGGCCGGGCCCCGTGGGGAAAGACCCGGCCACCAGGCGCTCGCATTTGAGCCCCAACCCCGGGCCTGGCTCCAGGGTGGGGCCCCGGTTGCGCCATACCGGGCGACGTAACGGTCCTTGTTTTTAAAACGTCCATAAAGGGTTCTGAATACTAGCCTCATTTTATCAGCTGTGGACTTGGAGCTTTACAGTCCATACGGAAAAACTTCAGATATTATATATTTACTGTTCCAAATGTGCATATTGCCATTTAGATTGCACAGCACTGAAGCCTTATAGACTACAGTGTTAAATACTCAATTTGAGAATGTGGCTGGCCTTTGACTTTTTGAATTTAAGTGAGTTTTAGTCCAGTAGTAGTAACTTATAAATTTCAAAATGCCTATTTGTGCCCAAGACATCCATTTGACCTCTGATCTTTTGGACAAACATTATTCTATCTCCATATTTAGCAATTTTATCATACTTGACAGCTTTTAAGATGTGGCCTATAAGGTCATGGTGTACATGACCTTTGAAGCAGAGAAATGACACAGACATACAAAGCCAATGGGCATGTGTGCTGGAACCAGAAAAACTGATGAGCAAAAGAGACAAAAAAGGCTCTGCGCGTTTTTTTATTCTTATCACCACACCTGATGTTTCGGGACTGTCATTTTTTAAACATGACCTTTGACCTTCAACATCCAATGATTCAGATAAATATAATTAAGCAGTAACTTTTATATGAAACGAACTGACACTAAAAGTGAAGTGTGGAGTCATATAAAATTCTTTTTGACCCAAAATCTACATTTTAAAGAGCCCACAGTAGATCAAGTAAAACAGAAATGCCAAAAGCTGGTATTAAAAGAGCATTACGGAAGATCCAGAGTTTTCAGGCTGTTGCTGATGCATATATATATGTTAGAAAAAATGTGCTCTTTGAAACACTGAAACTTCTGTAATGCACCTTTAAGTAAACTTTAAATAAATGTTCATGAGTCACCACAGGCTATTGACAACACTAGATTCCAACTGCTGCTTGCCACATAAAGGGCTTTACAGGACATCCAATAAAAAATTCATGGCAGCGCTCCTGCTTTATAATCAGATCAGGGTCAGCGTCTTAACATGAAGAGATCTCCTCTGAAGGACTGCATCTCCAGAAATGTAGGATTCAAAGTGGGAGAGAAAAAAAAGAGTCTGAGTAGTTACACATGCTGTCACCTCGTCACCTGGGGACCATTCATCAACTTGCACGGAGAAGGGAGAAGAGACAGGAGAGGGAGATAGAGGGTGGGGGGTTTACAGGCCAGGGCTGTGGCTGGGGAGTATCAGCACAACAAAGCACAGAAAAGCATCACTGGGCTAGATACACACACAAATTGGCGGTACCCAAAACACACAGCACCAGCACAACAGTGGTATAAAGCTGTGTCCAAAAAGCACAATAGCATAACCACACACATACACACTGGGGCATAGTTTTTTGGCTCTAGTCCTAAATAAAAGCTTGTACAAATGGCTAGAAGCTGTAATTTTAGTGTTAGTTTATTGAGTCATCCATCACTTTCAATAAACACAGACAGAGGAAAGATGGTTTACGTAAATTTAAATAAAAAAAACAAAACAAAACAAAAAAACTAGGCTCAGCTAACACATTAAGAGGAATATACAAAGTCATATTTGTTGGCCTCATCTTCAGTCCAGAGGAAGTGCAATCGTTCAGCAGTAAAAAATAAACTGCAACTTTTATATTATTGTCACCTACTTTGACCAATTTTTGCCTTCACACACTACACTGTTAGAGTCTTGCTCTAACAGTGCAACTCATGAGAATTTTTCAGAGCAAAACAGTTACAGCCTCATTAGCATAAAAGGTAGAATAGGAGGTGGTGTTTTTCTATTGAAACATGACAAAAAGCTGATTTAGCAGCGCTTGGAGCTTGTTGCTGCTACTGTACTGGCAAGGCATTTCATAAGAGCCATTGGCATTAACACAAACTGTCTGTTTGAGTGAATCAGATCTGTCGGCCCAGGAAAGGAGAAGAATTGGAAATGAAATCATGGAAAATCAAGCATGTGAGCTGGAAATCAAACTCAAATTTAAGTGTAGAGCATTCAGTTTCAAATTATTGAGCATAATAAAATGAATGGTTGATGAATTCTACATATCTTCAAGATCAAGCCATGTGCTGATAAATTTTGTTTGTTTTAACATTGTCAGTTTACAAATTGTTTTATGTAAATGGTTTAAATACATATATCACAGAGACAATGTATCACAGAAAACACCAAGCATCTCTTGTTTTAAGACAAGTCATATAGGGCTGCCACATTTGAAAGGTTTAAAAAAGTGCCACAGATTCAAAGATTTATAATATGCTTTGTGTGATCATGTAATATCTTACAAACCCTTCACTGGATTTTGTAACTCCTGCAGTTATTCTAAAGATTATTTATGAATCATAATTATTAAAATTATTTTATTTTACACCAAAAATATGCAACTGTGTCTATATTTTCCAATCCAAACTAAAAATACTAAAACAGCAGACACATAGGGATTCAGAGCCAAAAAAGCCTTCAAGCTCCACACAGTCTTCCAGGTAAGAGTGTTGGTAAGAGGATGTTAATCTAAGTTAGCATTGGTGTTGGGAAGATACCTCATGTTCTTAAATGGCATTGTGCTTTTACAATCACTGCCTTAGGGTAAAAGACATGGTGCATGCAATTTTTAGTCCACAACCAACTAGATTAAAGCCTCTCTTCCCATGAAGCTTTGGTCATAGATGCCACATGCATTTCATGAATATTAATATGCCTGCAGTGTTGCTCCTGTGTTTGTTAGTACTACTGACAAGTGGCCATATTTGAATAAAGGCAACCTCACTGATCATATCAAAAATGTGTGTTCCCCAACTGATCAGAAGATAAAATGTTCCGCTGTCCTCGTGTTTTTGTAGGACACTGACAGTGACAGGAACATGTCTAATCAGGTCCAGATAGACACTGATATTTGGCCTGTACGAATTCTGTTTCCTGTGCTGAGGTCCAGAGCAGATGGCCACAGATCCATTGAGCCAAGGCCTTAATAGAGCCACAGCTGCTGGCAGACAAAGTGAATCTCCCTCCATATGCACTTCTTTGGAAAACACAGCGCTGTTCTATTTGCTCTGCCGTGGGAGTGAGACACAGTCCACAAGCTACGAGTCAGTATGAAGATACTTTGCCATTTGTACCAGTTCACACTGAGCAATTTGTTCAACTTTAACAAATGCTGACAGTGGACATTCGCCCTCAGATCCTGCTTGCATTCTGGTATAAAGGCTGACATTAACAAGGGGCTAGGATGGAATCAGTTCAATAGTTCCACCTAACAAGAAGCGATCAAGCACAGGCTAGAAATGTAGCTGTAACTGAGGAACAGCATGTGACCCTATTGAACTCATTAATTCACAAGTCAATAGTGCTTTCCCTAACAGAAAAACTCTACAACGCCGCCCCTCAATGATGTACATTTAACTGCAACATATGCCAATCAACAAATTTCTGGTTGATAACTATGTGTCATGTGTTTATGCTCCAAAAAGGACTTCTCTGACATCACTATATATCCTCACTTAAGATCATTATTCTTTAGATTAGAGTCTGTCTGTCTCTAAATCTCAGCCGTGCGACTAACTGGCCACTGTCCAGGGTGTATCCCGCCTAAGTCTCAAAGCTGCTGGGATAGGCTCCAATCACCCGTGACCCCTAATGGGACTAAGCGGTAGAAAATGAATGTATAAATGAATGAATGCTTTAGATGGATTTTACATGTATCTACGATAAACAAGAGCCTCATAGTGCAGGTGAGGGTCAATTTGTCAGTTTTAGAACTGTAAGGTTTTCAACTTGTTCAAACATTGTCTGCTCTAACAGAAAAAGAGATGCTTAATCTTTGGCATATCCTGTGCATGTTCCTGAATTTAAAAATCTCCCCATTTGCTCCCTTTGATTTAGAAAAGTCTGTCAATTCCTTATCTAAGCCAATAGAAGTGAATTGAATCAGCTGAATTGTTCACATTCTAAAGCAGTTTTAGATAAGCTATGTTAGCCCCTGAATACGCCACGACCCCAGAGTGTAGTTATAGGCTGGCAGACACTCTCTGGTGACCCTGACCAGTATTAACTGTGTGAAGAAAATGGTTGTGTGAGCCTGAGCTGGCTGATTATTGCAATTCTGTGTTAGGAATATCAAATGTGACCACTGTTATCACCATCCTTGCAGAAGGGAGTGTTGATAGTGCAGTGCAGGTGTCAAGATGACAAAATTAATGGCAAAAGCATCCTTGTGGTCAGGGGAAATGTGAAGATTTGAAAATACATGTGAAAAATAGATGTAAAAAAGTCAAGTGATGGACAACAAGCACCAAGTACAGCTTGGCATTTTAATTAATTTAAATTGAATCTTTGGTGTTATTTACCGACTCAAGCACCCAGGAAGCAAACGCAGTAAGGATACAAATACACAGAAATGTGAAAATATGCACATTATATGTTGGGATATGCGTACCTGTGCAGATATGCAAAATGTTTTTTTAAGAAAAACATGTCTACATCCAAAATAAAGCCAATATTAAAACTCACTTTTATCCGTCTCAGAACAAACTGGTTAGTAAACTGAAAAGATTATAAACCCAATGCAAAAAAAACACCTTAGAACACCTTAGAACCGCCATCAGTGGCGGCAGTGGCTCAGTGGTAGAGCGGCCGTCCTTCAACCGGAAGGTAGCAGGTTCTATTCCCGCTCTCCCCACAGATTATACTGTCGTTGTGTCCTTGGGCAAGACACTTAACCCACCTTGCTCCCAGTGTCCGTAGTACTGGTGTATGAATGTGTGTGACTGTAGAGGTGTGTTTGGTGGTGGTAGGAGAAGGTTGAGCGCCGTAGGCGTGGCAGCCCCCCTCTCTGTCTGCCCCAGGAGTGGATGTGTGTGAATGGGGTGAGTGGAAGTACGATGTAAAGCGCTTTGGGTGCCCGAGAAGGGTGCAGGAAAGCGCTATATAAATGCATGCCATTTACCATTTACCATTTACCTTGATTATCAAACATACGAAAATAATATGGTAAAGTAAAACTGCATTGGTCTGATTGTAAGATAAAACTACTCCACTCTGTCCATATTCCTCTGTTCCCAATTTAAAGAAAAAATCTTGAGACTTGAGGGAAGTAAGCTAAAAGGCAGATAAAAAAAACATGATAAGCGCTCAAAAAAAGGAAGTGAAATGAAAAAAGTGTTGGTGTGGAGATATGAGAAGATGGGTGTGGAGTGATGACTGAGGGCCAATCGAGAGGATGGTCTGACATTTGCAGAACACTGTAAGAGGTTGTCTGTAGTGGCTTTGGTCAGGTGAGGACGACTTCTGGAAAAAGATGAAGTTGAAGAAGATGCCGGACTAAAGTGGAGAATCCTTGAAATCTGAAGTGGGTTTGTGGAGTGGGAACAACGAGAAGAGCAAAATGGGGACAGATGGTGTTTAAACACCCTCGATGCTGAGAGCGAGCGCTGGTGTCCAACTGGAGTATAGCATGGCCCCCCACCAGTCTGGACAGGGCGCAGCATCCGCACAGTATGAGCCATCTGACTATTCATTCAGTCGTGCTACAGTAAACACAGCATCATTTTGAACCATATAATATGACACACAAGCTCAATCTTCCTTTTAAAAAAAATCAACAATCAAGAAAAAATCTTTGGTGAATACAGGAACATGGAACACAAAGCAGGATGAAAAGCCAAAGAACTAGGACATTCAAGCTCCTGTCGATCTTTCATACAAGCACACCTTCAAGTCATCCCCCCCCAACATCAGCCTCACAGCAGGACTCTGTGCTGCTTCACACCACTGTGACAATAATGATTACCTACCACTCTGACACAAAAACATGCATCAACAGAATACAGCTACATAACTCACAGCAGCAATCTACCATTTCCAGACCCGGCATTCTCTCTTAATAACGATAAACAGTGCATGTTATTTGAGTACATGTCAGTCAATTCCAGGTATCTATTTTTCAGTCATTGTTTATCATAAAGCATCATTTCTGAATGCATTTACATACATTAGAATGATTCAATTCACATGAAAAGAATTACTTTTGTTTGATGTAGAACCTTTTGGTACAGACGTTCATTAAACTCAACCAAACACAGCTCCACGTTTTAAATAATAGAAATTATCATCCATTCCATGGAACTAGTTACAACTATTGATTGTTTTAGGTATTTTTCTAAATATTCTACAGTTTTCAAGGTGGACCAGTCAGGTCAAGTGAGGTAGATATTACATTAAATTATCTGCAGGGAGCTGACAAGACATGTACAGCAGTTTACCCTTTGATCAAGCCTCACAGTACGTCAGCTTCCCTACATGGAATATAGATATGGTAAATGGATTATGAATCAGCAACAATCCAAAATGTGAAAATACATTAAAACATATTTTCTTACACTGTGATAGAAGTTTCAACACAAGTCTTTCAATGAACAACAAATATTTAAAAGTTTGTCCAGATGTAAAAATTACTCGGCATGCACCCTTTTCAACTCGACTATGGGTGCGTACCTGTGAGACAAGGTGATGGGCATTCCACACTCAGACATACACTGCCATCCAGCTTTTGTGCTATCCGTCAGCGCTATTCCCATGCAGGGACAGCTAAAGTTGATCTCATTAACTTGCCCTTCATTCAAACAGCTAATTACACACCGAAACACAATCCCAACCTTCACAGCACAATCGAGCCTAGAGACAGACGGGGGTTCTTCAACAAAAACAAAGAGCCAAGTGAAGGACAAGCTGAAAACAAAGTGAAGGCAGACAGCAGAGGCTTCATTACTTTAAAGCCTCTGACAAGTGTTTTACGTGAGCATAAGCTGATTTTCTCCTCTCACGCAGCAGCGGATTGGCTCACAGTCAGAATCTTTATGAAAAGCTATTTGTTTCCAGTGTCCCTAATAAAGGAATTAATGTTATGTTAATGACTTTCCAGCCTATTACTGCACTGCTGATGGATCCATCTGTACTTGAAAATGTCTTTTCCACCACAACCCTGCCGCATGGTTATTTGTGTCACAGTCTTTGTCAGGTAATTTATGAGAGGACATTAAGCCGTTAATACATTGTGTTACAAAAAAGACGACAGTTTAATGGCATTGCATAGATGAGCAAACTTCCCATCAATAATGTTGTATAATGAAGCCTGTTGAAGGCCTACTGGGATCGGGGAAAACATGGCTGCTGACAAAGATTGAAAACAATTTGTGTTTTGAATGTGTGTTCTGGCCCATGTACGGACAATACCCTAAATCTATAGCATGTCAATCTTGCAAAGTACAAGAAAAGCTGAGAGATAATTATGAATCAAAGCATTTATTTCCTTCCGCTTTGTCCCGTGGGGTCACAAGTGACTGAAGCAACTGCAGCAACTTTGGGCCTGAGGCGGGGTACACCCTGGACAATGGCCAGTTAGTTGCAGGGCTGACATTTAGAGACAGACACTGACAGACAACCATTCAGTCTCACATTCAAGGAGACTCATTCATTAGAGTTCATTATAGTTGACCAATAGATGCATGTCTATGGGCGGTGGGAGGAAGTCGGAGTACCCGGAGAGAACAAACGGTAACACAGGGAGGACATGCAGACTCCTCACAGAAAGACTGGAGTTGGCCGAAAATGTCTCTGAATCAAAGCAATTCACATTAATTTCTACTTAAAACCTGCAAAGATTTTACTTTTTATAAGAAGTGCATAAAGAAGACAAACAGTAAAGAATTCAGAGTTAAGATACTCAATCTTTACCTGCAGATTTAACATTCCTTGGTTAACAGATGCTAATTCTGCCCACGAGCATAAACACAGCCCGTCTGAGAACACTGGATTATTTATAATAAGGGACACAAATAGATTTGACAGCAGTGATTCTTCTGTTTTGGATGAATGATGAAGACACCACTGATACACTACCTACACCATGTAAAATGTTTTTCTTTATGTCAAATACAGCTTTATTTTTAGTTAAAGTCTGTGTGGATCTTGTGCCCCATTCATAATCAATGCTATAGTGCAAAGTTATATAAACAGTTTGGTATTTTTTCTCAACATGTGACAGAGGCTATGAATGGAGATTAAGGTTCAGACTAGATACTTAAAGAAACACGTAGAGTGTTTTTGATGACCTTTTGTTTAGCATAAATAATCTTTTATTGTATGTATATGTGTGTCAATAATGCAGTAGGTAAGAAGAGCAATTATGCACAATGTTTTCTGTTAAGATCTAAAACAGGCAAAAATACTCAAAGTCAACTGAGCGCAGAAAATAAATGTTAGCTAAAATGATTATAAAGGAGGTCACAGCGATCACAAAGTATTTATTGTAATAGTCACTGGCCCATTCTCTTCAGCTTCCACACAGTGCTCCCCACTGTTTCTTTCTATTGTCTCCCACTGTGTGCCCACTGCTGCACTTATTTACTATTTACTTTAAATCACAGAAACTGTCTGTGGGCTGCTTATGGTTCTCTTTTTCCAGCCTTTACCGTTTCTCTCAGCTCAGTGAGCTCAGTGTCTGTGGCAGTCTACTGCAAATGCATATTACACTTACCTCTTTTTCTTGAGAGACAAAAGGGTGTCCCAATACTCTTTTGGATCAAGGTAAAGGGCTGTATACCAGATAAACAGAGATTTTCAGGGACCACACTTGAAACAAAGATAATTTCCCATATTACAGAATGTTCACCTGCGAGATACTTGCAAAATGTAACTCATTTGGGCAAAAATAAAATATAAAAAATTATGTATGTCCTGTTGTTCCTTGAATCTTGAACTCTTACGTTTAATGTCTGTTTGCCTCACATTGACAGGTCACAGTCTCGTATTTGCCAAACACTGCTATTTGTCTTTTCCGTCATTATAAATTGATACATCCATAAACAAACAGTCCTGTTGGTTTCTGTGGTTGTATTGACATCCTTCAGTGTCTTATGTCTGTGACAGGGACTGAGGAAACAACAGCTGATACTGTTCAGAGCAAGACTCAAGTTAAAATACTCACAATAAACTGTTCACACGCTGTACAACAGATGTATTAGAATCACTGTCATGTTATTTATTAAAATATACATTATAAAGTGTGAGATTAGACTATGTATAGCCCATATTATATTGTATAAAAACTTATATAGGTTATGTTAAATGATATATTTTATCAGTCAATAATTATTTATTTTATTATACATATGCCCTCATAAATGCGGTGTCCAAATTCTTAGAGGTAGCATATAATCTTAGCCCTTACCCCTTACCCCTTCCTTTTGATGGCCAAGGGCTAAGGGGTAGGGGTGAATTGGGATGGGGCTTTAAGCTTAAACTAAGAGGATCATTTTCTAGTACCAGTACTTGTCTTCTATCGATGCACACTACACTAACTTTAGCCAAAATCTGCAGTTTAGAATGCACCAGGAAAAGATATTACAGTTTCTCATCATGTTACCTCATGTAAATATGTCTATTGAGAAATGTAATCTCTACAAATGTCACGGTATAGAACAGTGCTCTGTGTGTTTTGTCTCGTGCAGATCTGTGGTTAATCACAACTTAAAACCATGAGAGCTGGGAAGCAGAAGATTACTACAGAATATATGTGTAGCCGTGTCTTACTGTTGAATAACAGGGATTACATCTTTTGACTGTATGTAAACTAGACATCAGTATATACTATATGTAAATCCCATAGCTGGAAAGATTTTAGATGTGCTCTATTTCATTGTTCTCTTTGAATCATCATTTTATAAAGGACTATAGGTTTTGTTTATTGTCCTGAACCTTTTTTCTTTTTTTCTCTGTTTCAATCCATCAACTTCTCATTTATCAAATCCATTGACTGACAAGTGGTACTTAAATAAATAGCCCCTTGCTCTACTATCGACAACAACTCTTCAAATAAATTAAATGCTGCGCTCCCTTGTGTTTTTTTGCGCCAAGCCTTACAAACAAACTCATTTATTTTCATTTCCTGACGTCGCCATTTGCATGTGACTCCGCCCCCAAATGTGGCTCTACTTGACTGGGGCTTACATTCATTCAATAACCACTTAATCACAACAAATTATTAGAATAATTTTGTGGCTTGATTAACTAAACAGCTATAGGATTTCAGAACAATGTATCCATATCTGACACACATAGGTTGGCCAGTGATAATTAGCTGCTAAATGAATATTGACTGACAACCAATCAGCAGTGTTTTTATAAAGCTACAATAAAAAATAAAAAAAATACATTTATTTTGTCAGACCAGTGGTTTTATAGAATTTAAAGTGTTTTAACCTTAATTTATCGAAGCGTGTGTGGACTTAAATGCTAAAAACATAATGAAACAAACTGACAAAAAATACTTCAGCTCTGGATTACCATAAAATAAAGGTTTGAGTGCAACTATTGTTTTATCTGAAGAAAAAAATGAATCACATAATAGCATATAGTCATTAGATTACAATTTATTAAAAAAAGAAATTATAAAGATTTAAATATATAAAAAATCTGTATCCCATTACAGCAAGAGCTATGGCAGATCACAGGTTTGCATTCTGTCACTTTTTAAAATCTAAACAAATATAAATATACAAATATAATGCCAATAATGCAAAGTACAAAGTACAAACAAGAAAGTCTTTTAGTTTTCTAGCAGTTATGTATTGTGCAGATTAAAAACACCTAATGAAAAGCATCTTCTGTTTCTAAACTATGTTCAGATGCCTTATTTTTGAACCTTTTACCATTATGGCTACCTGAATGACTGAAAACCTCCAAAAGGAACAAAAAGCTCACTGTAAAGTTCAAAGTCAATTTTTATAGCACATTTAAAAAAGCTGCCTTTGTTGCCCAACGTGGAGTTATGTAATTGAGTAAGCAAAAATAAATAAACAATAAAGTACATGATAGTGAAACACAAAAGCAGTAAGAAAATCCCCAGATCTATAAAAAACTCACTCTGCTGTTGTCACCCCCAGTGTCAATGCTTAAGGGGTGGGTTTAATACTAACGTTAAACATATGAGTTATTGATCAGAGCAGTGTTCTAGACACAAAAAACTATTTTTGTTTTGGGAACAGAAAGTGATGCTGCTTTAGTTGAAAATAAAGCCAGCAGCTCACATCTTGATCTTCCTCCCCAATAATGAGGCTCACATGCGTTGCTGATGATTGACGTTGAGGATTATTCTGTTCTTGACCTCTGCTTATGTCCTTATATTTATTATATTAATTGCAATGCAGTAACAAGCTGTAAAAATCCAAAATCTGATGTCACATGTTAATGATTGTTATTGTCAAAACTGTCCTACCACTATTGTTCCACTAAACACATGGATTCACAACAGTAATGGGCAATTAAAGCATAGACATACTTGAGTATTTCAATCTGAATTCAGAATTAGGGTTAAAGGACTCTTGAGGGCAATAATGCTATCCTTTGTGAACGTTTTCCAAGGTTGAATACACATAAAGAGGGTGCACTGTTTTAAATCAACCAAAGCATTTAGGAGGGAAGCTAAATCCAATGTTAATAGTTTTGATATATATTAAGTAGTACTAAGGCTATTCTCTACCAACCTAACTTAATAGCCAGCTTTAGTACAATGCAAACTGCAATATAAATATATAATTAAGTATGAGCATTAGAAACTGCCACTGTTGTAATTCAAATTGAATATCAATGCCACCCTAAACATGCACACTAAACATCACATCTGTCATTGTGGACAGTGATGCAGAGACAATGTGACAAGTGTTGGCTGAACTAGTGTTCAACTTGAGTTATGTTTATGCTACAGAACAGAACTTCATCAATAACTCATGCAGCAGCTCAGTTCACCTTGCTAGAAGTAATGTCCACGCCTCACAGCCACATCCTGCAAAGTGTGAAACAATACAGTGGCAGGAAGACTTGTTAAAAATACATAACCCCCAGAGATGGAGCACTCGCATAAGAATACAGAAGCAGGTGCCATCTGTTTATTAATGCATGTATGTGTCGAGGAATGTGTGCATTTCTAATGTGTGTTTATAGGAGAGTGGATAGTGCACTGCCCAGCAGCTTCACAACACACAATATGGCCCGTGACATCTACAGTACATCATATCAGCAAAAGGGCCAGATAATGGCTCGGCCCTGTTATGTTTCATGCATTGTGATGAAGTCGCCAACGTTGCTAGAGAAGATAAACAAGGTGAGTGGCCCAAAGGGATCACAGGCTTAAACCGGTACCAACCGTGTTGAACCAGGTTGGAACGTATAGGCCTACTAATTTGATGCACTACAGTGATGATCAGAACGGATGAGTGTACATTTCGAGTGAGGATGATATACAACATTTTCCTTCTTTTGAGCAATGCTGTTAGGATTTTTTAAAACCTATCCTGGGTCAAAGAGCCAGGGAAAACTTGTCTATCAGTGTTTATGTGTCTCCGTTGTATGAAATGCACCAATTTCACTTTATTAGTCTTAATTTCAAGGATAAATACAGGCTTGAAGAAGAAGTAGCAGGAAAAATAGAGAGGATATTATGCAGTGTAAATTATGGGACAGAACCTCTGTTCTGACAGATAGCATTACTCAGTGATGCAGACCAATGAACCATCAATTTGTCCATCTGTTTCTTGCTCTGTACCATCTTTCGCTTTCACACTTCCTTTCTGAAATCCCCCTCTCCCATCCTTATCCACACTTCTCATTTCATCTAATTAGACTGTCCTTTCCATCAATCATTTTGTCTTTCTGTAGCTCAATCATTGAGAGCAAAGCAAGAAATCAAATGGAATATTACACTGTTGTGCACATGACTAATGAAAAAAAGGTCTTGTGTAGAAACCATGGCTGCTATCAGTCTATTTTTTTTTCTTGTTTATCTTCCATGCTTCCTTCAGGCAGTTAAAATGTATTTTTCTTTTTTTTATTTAGTAACTAAGCCTGTCATGAGCACCTGCTGCTCCAAACAACATGGTTATAATTCACTAAGCTGCGTTGAGAGGAAGTGTCTGTATCTGTGGCTGTATGCCTAAGATGCTGTATGAGTCTGGTGTGAATTGAGAAGCTGTTTCTTTGTGTACTGTCAGCTGAGCACAGACTTTCAAGTCAACAGCCACACACTGGAGCGCCATGCCCAGCCAACCCCATTGTTCCCACTGACAGGCCTCTGCATGAGTTGGGTACTGGCTGTATCAAAGTAAGACCAAATAGAGCAAAGGACATAGCTTTTCAAATAAAGGCAAACACAGTTGACATTAAAGGTGTAAGTTGTGGCCTGAGCCACTCTTTTTTGAAGATGTGCAGTTGCAAGTATTTCTTTTAGTATATCCACAGTTTGAGCATTAGTAAAAGGTCAAATGAAACACCTAATATTAACTGATATGGGCAACAAAACATAGTGCAAAGTTATGCAGAATGATACCAGAGCATAGTGGATTTAAAGTCAACCACCCACTTATTGAGTGAGTTCAATATTCCATGGTATAAAAACAAGTCTCCTTGTAGTCAAGTGTGATAATGCATTTGATTCTAATGTCTTATAGTTTATTTTGTGTCTATATTTAGCCACTGCCGGATATAGCTTGGTGACAGTGGATGATAGTATGGTGCGCTCTCTTTCATGTGCGGACCCCTACCTTTGAGCCCACAGAGGCCCAGTGTGTAGGCCCCAGTGAGCTCGTTAATCACACAGTGTCAGGCCTTTAATAAGTCCTTGACGGGGTTTCGCTGTGAACGACACTCTTTATCAAAGCTTTACATTGCCAGTGTGTCCTGACGAATGATTGATCCCCACACGCTGCCCTTCATGCTGACTGACAGAGCGACAACCCCACAACCAAAGGCGGGAGAGGTGCAAATGCATGGACATGTGTGATGCACAACAGGTTGTGGATTGCTGTGACTGGGTGTTTACACCAGGGGGCTTTTGCAGGATGATGGATTCACGAGTCTGCTCCATTTTTCTTACTACTAACAAACCTTTGTGTCTCCAAATGCAAAATTCTCCCATATCAAAATTATGTTTCAACCTTGTTTGTTTGTGCTGTAGACAAACACCATGGCCTTGCTACGATACAATAAATATGTATCTTAAATATGTAACTACCAACAAGACTCAGATATGAAGGATTGCAGGTTAGCATCATTTGCCAAAGCTTCAAAGGGAGAAGCAGAAATAAATGATTTCTGCAAACACCAAATCTTTCAATTGTTTCTGAAATGACAGGCAGTTAAAGAGTCCTAAACTACAAAGTATGAAGTGAGATGTTATTGTCAAGGTAGCCATAACTGGTTTAAGTGCCTAAGGCTAAAGCTTTCATTGGTGTAATAAAAACAAATTAGGAACCCCGATCCTTGGTGCAAAATAATGTGTACACATAATGAATTTGTTATTGGGTTATACATCAGTAATTAACTTGGTTAGGTTTCCTTGGGACATTTAAAATAAAATAGAACCCTTTGGAAGATAAGCCATCTGTACTGAGCATCAGGAGAATGATGCTGCATTAACAGAAAAGAAGTGCAAACTTTTTTTAATGTTATTTAACATGAGTACAAATCAAAACAAAAATGAGGCAATATATCTGGCAGTCAAATTATGTGAAATATGTGCAGAATATTACTTTAACAGCACTAGCAGACCTGCATAAATATTTTTTTTTTCTGGAATAATCTTCAGGTAACACAGCAATTGTGAAGCTATATTTTTAATTTTTATCTTTATCTCAGCCCAGAATCTCTCTGAGACTATGTTACACTGACAAAAAGTCTAGCTGCATACTGACTGTGCTGCAGCTGAAGACTATAGTAGAACAACTGTGGTAGGCTGTACAATACATGTTTACTATCTGTGTGGCCACCAATGACTCTGCAGTCTCTTCTGCTGTAAGGTAAGGAATCTCTAAACTACAAATATACAAACTTTTAGCCGTTTCTTTTCCTTCAATAGTAGATAAAAAGAGCAGAGAGCCAGGAGGTTGATGTCCATGCACAGCAGCTCATTCAGAAGCTAAAACTGGTCCTGTTAACACAATTCCAATACCGGTTTCTCAGACCAAAAGCCACATGCCCACTGTTCACAGATCAAGCAGGGCACATTGTGTAAGAGTGTGTAGAGTAATAAGTTACAGCAACAAAATGTTTAAAGCCTTTTTTCAAACAGTAAGAGGTGAAACTATAACTTCCCACGCATAATGACAAAGACTGTCATTCAAACCAAAGCTTTAACAACAGGGTAACATTAAGGGAAGAAAAAAGGCACATTATTGAATCAAACAGGAAACTGTATAAATTTTTTTATTGCCAGATGCTGAAATATAAAGTGAATCAAACGATGGGATCAAGAAAAATATTTAAGTTAGCTTAAAAACATTTTACTTATTACTTTTGTTCTATATGTAAATAGAAGAATTAATTTCAGAAAGAACAAACATAATGCTGTGTTTGTTGTCTTGTTGCTTTAGGGTTACACCCAAGAGTTACTCCACAACAGTTTTGTATTCACAAGCGTTCGGTTCTGCTGTTTGTATCTTCATGCTTGGAAGCTGCAGTCAAAAACTTTCTCTTTGGTAAAAAAAGGCATAGATCTGTGTGGGTATCCAAATGGTTTTCAACTTTCTGCACAAACCAAAAACTACTCAACCACATAGAAATCCAGGACGATGCAGTGAAACATCCTTTAAGAATTTTAGATTTGCCTTGAGCTATATTGAAAACAAAATGAAAAACAGGGTGCACGTGGCAGAGTGCAAGAAGGTCGTGAGATTAAGACTCCGGTCTTTCTGTGAGGAGTCTGCATGTCCTCCGCGTGTTACTGTGGGTTCTCTCCGGGTACTCCGGCTTCCTCCCACCGTCCAAACACATGCATGTACAGGTTAATTGGCAACTCAAAAAAAAAGTGTCCCAAGTGAATGAATGTGAGAGTGAATGGTTGTCTGTCACTGTCTGTCTCTAAACGTCAGCCCTGCGACTAACTGGCCTCTGTCCAGGATGTACCCCGCCTCAGGCCCAAAGCTGCTGGGATAGGCTCCAGTCACCTGTGACCCCTAACATGACTGAGCAGTAGAAAATGAATGAATGAGAAACATTCAAGTGTGAGGTTATACAGAATGGACCATTCAAAAAATCCCCTAGTTCTTAATGGATATGTGCCAATGTACCACGAGACACTGGCCCTCTTTGGTACTATAGCTGGGATGAATGATACCACATTCGTGCCTTAAGGTTAATTCCTAATTAAATTCTAACTTTTTTTCTCTTTTCTGTTCTTTCTTTCCTTCTTATACAGAAAAATCCTCTCAACATACTGTGAAATTTGTTATGTTATTGCTCTTTATTGACAGGCATTTGGCAATTGAAAGCTTAGTTGGCACTATTTTTTATTTATTTATTACTGAAATAATGTGAAACAAGTTAGAGACTTTAATCCTTGCTCCTGTGGTATTTTACACATCAATGTGGCCCTTTGGGTTATTGTATATATTTAATAGCAGTGGCTGGTGATGTGTCAGTGCTTTTTTTAACTATAAGGTAGAATAAAAAACTGTTTCCCAGTTGGAAACAAGTTTAACTTTATTTGCTTGATTGAAAACTCAATTAAACTGAAAACAATGTAAATCCAATAATCTTTACCACCTTTATCAGCAGCAGGTCTGAGTCACTCGCTATGAGATGACACCCACTGTTCACATTTTCATTTCTGCTGAACACACATCAATATACCATAAATATACAATATTCATGATCAATAAAAAAGGCAGGTTGCATTCAGGATGCTAAATGTCTTCTGCCCCATTAAGACTTTGACTTGTCAACACATCACCCATCTTAACTTGAAACCATTTTTGACAGGACCCATGCCAGCAGATAGTAAAAGCTAAATAAAGGCTTGGGGTGCTTGTCAGGTGCTAGAGATCAATAGCTAGCATTCAGAGTTTCAGAAAAATAATGGCTGAAGGAGATGGTTGATTGCTAATGATCAAACATGCAGTTAGCAACACAGTGGTGCCTTTCACGCTTTTAATCTAAGGCTCGACCCACTCATTACTTAGCTCATGTATGTGGCACCCCTTAATAGATGTTCCTAAGATGGTAGCATGTCAAACGGACGCCGTCCCCAGAGCTGCAGGCTGTCACACTGCCTCGTGTCAAACCCTTGATATACGAGCCACTTCTGTCTACTTTAATGCATTTAAATGGAGCTGTGAGTCCAGCAGGACCAGCCCAATTTCAGAACCAGCGGTAAAGGCTCAATCTCATCTACTGCCTTGGTGGACGGAGCGTGTACATAGGAAATGAAATTGAAAATCCATCAAGCGGACCCACGTGTACACACACATTTACACTCAAATACACATTCTGTAGGCTTTTTCTTGCGACTTTTATTCACACACAAGGGTCATATCTCACATTTTCAAAGTGTTATTATAATAAAGGATGTGTGATGAGCTGCTGCTCATGTAGAACGCTAATCCAGGCAAAAATAGATTTACTGCAGTAATTGAACTACAGTCAAAGTGATGAGAGTGAAAAGAGCTTCTGACTGCACCCAGTGCAAAGGTATTCTAACCTTGAATTTAATTAAAATCCTTTTCTCTTTAGGCCATGTGCTTTAAATCAGGAAGTGTACTGAAGAGCACAGCAATCATCTGTCCTTTTGTCAAATGGAATGGGAACCCCACTGCATGCACAGATACGCATTTATGTGCATGGGATGGATATTGAGTCAGGGGCAGTTTTACATGTAAGTACTGCAGAGACTTGTGGAAACATGTTCTGAATCATTAAAAGGGATTGTGTGTATTCCTACTTGTTTTTTTTTTCAGGACCAGCGATTGTGCTGGTAAGTGTTACTAGTACATTCTGTCTTGTTATTATAGAAAGGTAACATTACAGTAAATAGAATTACAAAACATATTTAGGTTTATAGGCTCGACTTGATAAGGCCCATGATAAGGTTATAACATTATAACGTAATGCAAGTCTCCATAGTAGACAATATAATCCCATATACTTTATAACACAAATACATACTGTATGTTCTGTAAAAAAAAATAAAATAAAAAAATAAAACATTTTGGGGGAAATATTACCCTTATGTAAAAAGTTAAACACATCCATTCAATATAAACTATCCAACTTGACTTTTGGTATCTGATTGGTCATCTAAACTACTAAGAAAAAGTATACATATAATCCATTACTTTGTTACAAAGACCAGTTAATAATGATGTCTAGATGTTAACTTTCAACAATCATTATTTTTTTTCTCTAATTATAACCACTGATACTCAAATGAACTGTATAACCCTCACAGGTCATGAATGTGTCTCAAGAGTAGGCTAGACTAGAAGTAAAAATGACAGAAATATAGTACAGCTCTATTAGGTATCTGTGACTGTCACTCGTGGTTTCAGATCCATCACTCTTCTTTGTTCAAGAGAGGCGGGACTAAGCCAATCAAGCACTACACTTTAACCCGATATAACTGGGTAAACGTTATGATGCATTAATAATAGCATTTATATAGATTTTAAATACATTATCTAAGCAAATTATACACTATTGGTTTGGTAATTTTATTTTTTATTTTGATTTTATTTAAGTCAAACAGAATAATAAACAAAATACCATATCTTAATTTTAAACAAAACTTATATTGACTAAAAAGGTGTCATGAAAATAAATTATAATAAATAAAAAAACACTAGTCCAAACAACAAAACAAAGCAAAGCAAAGCCGAAGAAATACAAATACACAACATTTTATTACAATTTACTATTATAATCATCATTAATTAATTAACATTAAAATATTTTTTAATTAACAGTATTTGTTATATTAACAATTAGTTATTACAATAAAGTGTATTTGTTAAAAATACTAGTTTAATATAGTTTTTCTTTTATTGTGGTCATGTTACGCACCCATTATTCCAGTCGGTTTCACAGAATAACAATACATTGAGTTATACTCTGGGAAATATCTTCCTGATCAAAACGCAGATATCTTGCGTAGACGGAAGCTCATTGAGACGGCGTGTCCAAATCTACTTTTTCTGATTTTCAAGGCGGAGACAGTGGTACAAATAGGTGCACGGTATCAAGAGGCTGTATTTATGCGTGACATGTGTTTTGCTTTTAACCAATTACAAAAGTATTCCTCCAGTGCAGCGATGAGTATTATTATTTATTTATGTCTGAGGAGAATACTCTAAACTTCTCAGACAGAATACTGGATTCACCAACCTTAGCCCCAAAAGGCCTTAATGACAAACTTAATCTAAGCATTTTTCTATAGCTATACCAGCATTTTTGTGAAAGATATTTCCTTGTGATGACTTGTGACTGTCCTATTGAATGCATGGAGATGTGATTAGGGTTGACCCGGTTTTTAGGAATTCCCTGCTGGCTGTATTCACTGGTCATATATACACTGCCTTTTTGTATGCATTATTAATATTTATTTGAATGGTTAAATATAAACTGAATGACATGTTTTTCTACTCTTTATTTATATAATGTATATTAATAGTATATTGAGATGTTTGACCTGTTACTAGCCACTCCCTAGTTAAGATGGCAACCTAGAGCTTTTTTGCTATTTACCTGATATAGCGCCAAAACCTTGTGTGTTGAGTCCTATTAAAGTCTCCCATTGGCAAATTAGATGGTGCGGGACTGTATTTTTGCGTTGCTGCAAACCCCAGCTGCGTCCCCAGTGAGTATCTGTGTTCAGCTTCTAAAGCCCCGCTTCCTCATTGTTTAAGATCTTTTTTTTTTTTTACTCTTCTCCGCCTTAATACTGACGTGAATATTTTTATTCAGTCATGCGCTGTCCTGGTTGTAGCATAAGGATTTTAATTTATTTTTTCAAAAGTAAATCTATTTTTAATTAAAGGTTGTAAAAAAAATAAAAATTATAGGATATAATTTTAGGATACAAGTCCAATTAGTGAACAATACAGTATGGAGCAAGCTATCTGATTCAGTACGTGTCTACACCTACCCATTATAGCAATTCTTTTAGACATTTCTGAACAATTATTAGCTATTTGTGGTTTCTAACTAACATTGTGACTGAGGATCACATCCAGAAATGTATGCTCATTAACGCTTTTAATTTTAAATTTATTAATTAATATCTCTATTGGTTCATCTTTTCTATGTTTTCCAAATAGTCTAATTTTTGTATTTTTCATATTCAATGATAGCTTAGTACTATTGAACCATTCCTTTATTTTGTTTAACTCAGTTTTGTTTAACTCAAGTCTTTACTTGAATACAAAATAGTGGTATCCTCCACAAATAGGATACATTTTAATTTAGTTGATAAAAGGATTAAATCTACTACCCTCAAAGGCTTTTTACAGTGTATTATAATAAACTGCATGCTGGGTATTTCTCTTACCCCTCTGTTTCAAGTGGTTGTCCCCCGAAAATCTTTGTTTGGAGGGGTATGTAGCCCTAAGAAATGGGATTGGCCCTAACTCTAAAGCAATGAGAAAAATTCAGCATCGCTTTAAAAACGTTTGTATGTTACAGCATGTTCACATGTTCAAGTCAGTTAATCATTTTTACAAAATGTTTGCTAAGATCAAAGAGCCACATAAGAAAAAAAAAACAACAATTGTATTTTTCGTCAACATCCAGTTTAATTACATCTACAGTATACTGTGTCATGGTGAAAACATGAACTTTAGAAGCTGCTCCAGACTAAATATCCCAACATCCCTGTTCTGAGCCGATAACCGCCAACAGACTCGTGGGCACACTCCCCAGATGCAGAACTGCTAGTGCATGTGACAGTGTGAGAACCAGCTCCCACTGAAAGAGCACAGCCATGTGAGGAACTGCCCTCTTCCAACACCTGCCCTTCTAAATGAAGCACGAGACACATGCACAATGGAAGAGAAGTGCAAGAGGGAGACATCAAGTGCAATTGACATGTTGCTCTGGCCCACTGTCGAGGAGAAAATGTCAGCGGAGCACAGGAGCGCTTCCCGTTAGGCAGCCACATTCTGTGATTGTTTCAATGGTTGGTTGACCCTGCCTCTGTGTGCCAGGCCTGTAAATGTAATTTGTGTTGTAGTGCACTGCACAGAGGCCAAGGTTAGAGTTGAGGTGGTCCAAAGATGCAAAATAAAGTGCCTTTATTCTACACCATGCTTTCCTAAGGCATTGCACCACTCAGAAACACAGTATGTGAGCTTTACCAACAAACTGCCAAATGATAAGCATTTTTAAAACTTCTGTTCTACTCTTATTCTTGTACGTTCTACAGTAAACCTGACATTATTCTGCCTATTCTCTGTCACTAACTCTAAAAAAATCACAAAAAAACTTTCAGCTTTGTTTGAGGGTGGTACAAACAGGTGGTTAAAAACTAGCCACAAAAACACATTTAACAGATGTCAGAATCCATTAGTGTTTTTTCCCCTTTTCCATAATAAGTGTAAACACAATTTCTCAGAAAAACTGCAACTTTCTGTGCACCTGATTAAAACCAAAACTTCGGCTAATTTTCTGCAAATGAAGCCAACAGGACAAATAATAGTCTATTTAAAATATAGACTTAACTGTTGCCGTTTCCGATTCTGTTGTGGGGCAGTGACGCCTTAATCAGTATTTTGATCAAAACTATCAAAAGATGGTAATAAATGTTTTATTGAAGCGGCAGAGAAAGTATATGAAAATGTGAAATAAAAAATATAATAACCATGAAGAGTGTAAAAGTGTCAGTGTAGTTTAATGATATGAGGTCATGGCAAAGGCAAACATACCGCAAGCTTCAAGGGTTATTGAAAGGTTAAGCTGCCAGTTTTGTCATAAAAATATATCCAAGTGCTACCATTAGTCATTTGAATGGCAGCCTAGGTGCATCCTGGCTCACAGAATTCTTACATTACGGTCAATGTAATTATAAAAGCAGTAAAAAAATAATAATAATAATGCTCCGTCTCCTGACAAGGTTATGGCTGCTGAGTGGAGGTAAACGGTGGGTACTGAGAAACCTCTGCATCAGTGAGGAAAAGACGCTCACTTATTTAAATGTGAATGCAGACTGCTAGGAAGAGAGCTCTTCCAACCAAGGCCAAGTCATTTCTAGGTTGTTTATTTATCATGTTCCCAGGATTTTCAGTTTGTAAATAGTGTTGTATGAGTCTGGTTACCTGAAGCATGGTTTGACAGGCTCTTGTGATTTTTTTACCACAAGAACAAGACTTTCCATACTTCACAAGGAACTCAAGCGCATGACTCCTCACTTTTCTGTATTAACCACACCCACTTCAGATTTCTGACCAATCACACAATAGTTCTCAGACATCTACAAGAAAAAAGTTCTGCTTCAACGATGTGTCAAGAACAAACTGCAAAAACTCCCACACCAGTTCTTGCCAGCTCAAGATCAAGAACATATTTCTTGTTCTTGCGGAGTATGTATTGGCCTTTAGGGCATGGACTGTATAATGCTTTAATTCTTTATATGACAACTTTGAAGTTGGCACAGATTACTAGATTGTTCTTGTCATGGAACTAACATGTGATAAGTGCAGAGCTGTTGAGGAACCATTCATTTGTCCTGATTCTGTCATAATCCTCCATATTGATCTATGTATAACTGCTGTGAATGCAATCATGGCACAACAGTGTCCATCTGAGCGCACTACCTCAGGACTGAGAAGAACAACTCAGCGAGGTGAGCAGTGGTATACTGGGCCACTGACCAAAGCTGACGACACAGCCTTGTGTGTTCTAAACTCCCCTCTGAGAGCAAGCCTCTGCTTCCTTAAACAGACCAAATTGAATTAGGACGTTCGAGCAGCTGGCAAGTGTGAAATTGAGTTGAAGTGTACCCCGAGGTTAGGAGTAAGACGCAGGGTTTGAACACCCCAACAGGTCGGAGCGGGATCAAGCTTTGTCTGCGAGCAGAATTCTAAACAAGCAACACAGAGGCTGATAAGGGGCAGCTGGAGCCCATTCAGTGCAGGGCAGTATCATGGTTTGTGTATGCATGTGGGTTGGAGTACGCACTGGGATTATATCGCTACAGGGACAATAAAGTCAGCTGAGTGATATGCAAGCTATCTGGAGAGCAGTCCCCAGCAAAAGCCTTAATCTCATTCTTTTTATGGCTTAGTGTGCCTAAAAACACAGAATCGGTCTCAGCTGTTGAGAAAAACATGGAGAGAAACGATAACACACTCCTTCACTTCCTTTTTTTTTCTTCTATGGCAAACAAGCAGGCTATTCATCTGTCAGTCACAGCTAATGCACCCCGTTTGTTCAATTCAGCTTGTCTGTTTCACTCAAACTAAACTAGAGCTGCACACAAATATAGAAGCCTTAAGGTTTAAGCATGGAAACATCCAATAAAGCTGAAGCAATTCTACACACAATCCAGGAATCACATTAATGTTTGATCACAGGCAAAATACCTAGAAAATTTGCAACAGTTCTCAGATATTCTATTGTACATTTTTCTTCAAACCAGATATATCTTTTTTTTTTAATTGATATCACAATTAATCAGCTTTCAACTATGACTGCAAAAGCTTCCCAGAAAAAGGAATTAACCAATGCCACAATGCAAATACATAACCCACTATCATACAGCATCATTACATGTACCTGTAAATCAGCTTTTTCTCTAACTGCAAAGCCGTTAGAGAAAAAGCTGATTTCTTTCACTTGTAGAACACTTTAAGACATTTTGGCTGTCACTGTTGTTTGATAAATTGACTTCCATCCATTTAAATGAACAGCAGTATCTTGTATCCATCTATCCAGTGCACAGTCTAAATCATGTCTCTGAGCGTGCCCTGGCCTTACACAATGCCGCTATCCATCACAGCGCAGCCACGGCCTTCCGCTGCAAATCACAAGTCCACATACATACGTCCTTTAAAAGTTGTAGCATCTTCCATTTACGGCTTACAGCAGCGCTCTCCCTCTTAAACACAAATGTTCTCTTCCCTGGTCTCTCAACCTGTCCAATCTTCTGGTTTTCGAATGGCTATACCTTTTTCCATTTATTTTTATCACAAAACTCTGGCGTTCTCCTCTTTCCTTTTGACCCCACAGCCAGCCCTTTATCTCATCCATGCGTACCCTACCTCCATCCCTCACACGGCCATTATTTCCAACCTTGATGCCAAGTGTTTGCCTGATCAATCACATTTTCTCATCCATCCCTCCCCTCCAGCCAGTAGAACTGTGCTATCAGTCACTGCTCCGCGCCTACGTTTCAACCCCTCTAACCCCATCGCGGCAATGGTTAATTCCATCAGTCACACGCCTCTCCCACCCTCGCACCGAGCACACCACTTCCATCAGTGTTAATCCATTTAAAGAGCGTTTTTTTCCTGGCTATGCTGGTGCGACCACAAGAGCAGGACACGGAGAAAGGGGGAAAGTAGAGAACGTAATTAGCACCGAGGCGGGTTGGTTACAAGGCAAAAACATGTTGAACTGAGGCTGAACTGGCGCAAGCGGGCACAGAGATGAAGCTGGAGGCATAGCATTTATGAGCAGCTCAAGGCCTAGGGCAAAGTTTGGAATTGTTGGACCAAGATCACAGTTCAGCTTCAACAGCTCTGCGAGAGCTACAGCACAAATCCTCAGCTTTAGGAAATGCACAGAAATAAACTATGTTCTCATCTTGCATTCTTCATTCTTGCATTCCTCATTTATCTCCTAAGACATATTCTGAAAGAAAACCCTTCACATACATGTTCCTCCCTTCACAGTGTGCTGTTAGTCATTCATTGAGTGTGTAATGGTGCTGTGAACTCAGGCTGTTGGGGTCTGATACGTTGGTAAAAGGGGTATTGAATATTGGAGCCAAAGGGGGATGAGTCCAAGAGGTCTGATATCGTGGCTGTCTCATCCTCACCGAAGGCTTCTGCGGAAGCCGAAAGTGCTCAGGAGACCACGGGGCTAAGGAGCAGCATGAGAAAATAATAATTATAGTAGGGGGCTGGTGATGAAATGGGGGTGCGGAGTAAAGAAACAGAAGGACGTGAGTAATGAGCAGGGGGAGAGAGGAGGGAGATTTTTCTTTTTCATTGGGTAAGTAAGAGTTATTTGTGATTGCAACAGCCTAAGCCATCATTACATGTGAGTCGATGTAGTTGTTTTGCTTTTAATCTGAACAGCAGATGTTCATCTCTTGTTACTTATTTCCTTCATTACAGGCTTTCCATCATCTCCGAGCTCCTCTATGCTCTTGTTAGGAAGAGTCATTGTCACTGGAGCTTCATTCAAAAGGAGGCATTAGCACTTCAATTCATGTGGCTTACAAATTTATCATATATTTTTTTCAAGCATCCCTTTATGTGTTGGTCCATGTAGATATATCTATTTTGAGAAAACCTGGCTTGGTCATCAAATATGCAGTGTTTGTATGAGCCTTGTCCAAGTTGATAACAGCCCTACAGCCGAGTGTTACTTGACAGTATGGGAAAAAGGGGGAAAACACAATTTTAAATGACAGTAAAGAAAAATAATAAACATAATGGAGTTTTAATGGAAGCCAGAGGATGTGTATAATATGTCACTTAAATTGGATATTAGAAAGATTATGTCAATATGGGGATTTATAAGTCCTATACAAACAGCTATTTTCCTCCTATTTCAGTGGTATGTTTTATCTGTTTGCATGTACAATATCACAAATATGATCCAAATCAGGTCAGGGAGATCTGTCTGCGCTCTTCCTTCTCTCTGGAGACAGGATCCAGCTTTGTCTTTTCTTTGTCACACGCTCAGCAGCTGCCCTAACTTTCACACATTATTTAACGTCTGATTAGCCTGCCTCTCGTTCCTTGCCAAGCCATTTTATGAGGTTTTTAATCATCTCGTCTCTCTGCCCTCTTGCCTGCTCTTCCTCTTTATTTCTCTGTCAAACACACACCCCGATGCATCCCCTTCAGACCTTTCCATTTCACATCGCAAAAAGGGAAACTCTAGAGACACACAGGAAGGTCCTATTCCTTAACTTTCAGCTCATAAACCCAAAGTCGTGCTGTCCGCTGTGTGGGGGAAGTGTGTTTGTGTCATTTCCATAAGTTCAGAGGGAGTCTCAAGTGACTGGCCCGGAGGTTTACTATCAGTAGCATTCCCATCCTTCCCGTGTGTCCCGCCTCAAGGGGACCCCACACATGCACAAGTAGACAAAGCCAAACACACAAGCCCCAGCACAGTGGCGCTCTTGGGACTGCCAGCGCCCCAGGCTTGTCTCCGGCACTCTGTCTCTCTCTGAGTCTTCATGAGCTAGATTCTCTCCCTGCCAGTGCACACTTCTCTGTGACATCATTCTGAGAAAAGCCACAGCACAATGTCTGTTCACAGTCACAAGCACAAGGTTTGGTAAAACTTCCGACAAAGTTGTGGCGACAAAACGATTCCTCAGTTATTTAGATCTATTGGTTGACCAGACAAACAAAAGCTACACAGCAAATCAAAGCCTTTGCTTCATACAAACTATAATGTATTATTTCCTATGCATTCTCCTCTTATCAGCCCATTTCTGTGCTGTGAAACACTTATGATGTGTAAGTACGCCTATGAGGATTCCCATGTGATAAACTTCAGCGCAGGGAAAGCGATATTGAGATGTGCTGAAAGAGGATATCAACAAAGCCAGTAACTTTCATCAGCTTTTCAACAGGGCCATAATAAATAAAAAGCTTCCTTCACCTTTCCACTTTCAGCAAAATCCTATTACTCATTCACAAAAAGGATTTTACAGGTCATATGTTCAGCATCTGGATCATTTCAAGGGCATTGTGGAAAGAAACGCCAGCACATCTTTAGATAAAATACCCCATCTTCAGCTTCCATTTTGGAAAATATTAATCACAACTATGGATAAAATTGCACTGATTAAAATGTATTTACCAGACCATATTTCAGGTAGGCAGGTTGGAAAAATACTATATTCAAACTACATATGAACCTTTAAACGACAGAATATTAGGCATATTTTGAGACAAAGAAAAAAGTAGAGTATATTTTTGAGTTGAATTTGAAAAAAAAAAACAGTTTTGCATGTGTGAGGAAAATAATGTTAGTACTTCATTGTCTGTGTTGGCGGTTAATGCAAAAACAAGACAACCTGTAGCGACCCTGCAGTAATGTTTCCCGTTAAGATGTTGTTCTGTTGTTCAGGAGTTGTGTGATTACTGACTGTTCGGGGATGTATTGTGTGTGTGGTTGGTGGTGTGTGTTGAGAATGCACGGAGCACAGCCTGAGTTGAGTTACGGCTAGTAAGAAACTTTTCTACAATTTGTATTTTGGCGTGGTCAAGGCTGACAGTATTTTTTTAAGTTCCTGCAATAAAGTAGTTTATTGGACGCTACAATATTAACAGTTCTGTTTGTGACCATACTGTGCTCAAATTGTCTAAATGTTGAAGCAAATGAATTTCCAAAACTAATGATAACATGGTCATTCTGTGCTCATATTGTAAGAATCTCTTTATTAGTAAAAAGAAAACAAGTAAGGAGAAAAGTACAACTTAATCTTAGATCTGAGACAAGTGATAAACAAAAACAAACCAACTTCTGCAGGTTTTCTATTACGTGTATCATGCAATCTATGTTTGTTTTTTTTCTTGTAAATTTGCTTTTCTTAAAATACACTGTTGTACTTTTCTTCTTGTCATTGATTAATACATAAAACTTTTGGTATAAAATAATTTTATGAAATAAGCCGACATCTACCTTTTTTTTCTTGTGTTTGTCCAACAATACCAAGAGGTTGTCCTGAGTGTTTTTTGTTGAAGGAATAATACCAAAATTAACCTTTTTAGTTCGAGCAGTCAAAGACCAGCACAGAGTTTAAATGAAGCTTGTTCTGTTTTTGCAATAAATGGGTTATATTACAAGAAAGGACAACTTTTTCCCCAGTTTTCAGTTTTAAATAAAGTCCACCGCTCCACTGCAGAGTTCTTTATTAATGACTGATTAGCTACAGTAACAAGTACAGTTACTAGCCTGCACACTACAAGACTGTTACAAGCACGGTTCTACGGTTATGCTGTTATAAAATCAAAAAGAGTAAAATTTGTTGTAAATTATTAGAAAAAACTTTCATGGCCTTAAGTCTACAACCAAATTAGTACCAAGATGACAGAGTAATACTGGGCACAACCTCAAGTGTAAAATTGGAGAGAATATTTGGATAGATGGTAGAATATGGAGGTTACTCAAATTTACTGAAGCCCATAATGCAGTTAGAAAACCTGGATGCAGCTGAGTGGATTGGAGACAGGAGTGGAAATGGTTAGTAAAAGGCCTTAACAGGTCAGAAAAAGGCTGAAGGCTAGTCAGCAGGATACAAGGTTTAGCAATTTAACTCCTCAGGATGGAATAAGTAAGATATTAAAAAAAAGGGTTTGTAGCCAGGAACCACAATCCCACTCAAATGTAACTGTTCATTCTTCTTCTTCTTCTTGAGTTTCCAGCAGACTAGACATCAATGTGGCATATTGCTGCCTCCCACTGATCACTTTAGGTATAGACCGGTCTTTGTACGACACAGGTGTGTGGAACAGGTGTGGCTGGTCAGTGGAGGAGAGACTTTCTTTAAACTTTTTAATCTCACAGGATAAAGTAGAGAAGTATGTATTCTTGCCATCCACACATCCCTATTACTCAAAAGATAAGATTTTTCAGTATGGTATTGTAATTGATTGGGCAACTGTGAGCTCCCAAGCATTCATTAACGCACTCTATAAACACATTGGTGTATAAAAAATGTGCCCTACAGCTTTTGAGCAGCTAGGTTAACTGCCCAACACCTTTGAATGTAGTTACTTATCGGTCAGCACATTGGAGCAAGGTGAGCAGAAAAAAGCAGCCTGAGGGAGCTACCGAATGGTGTGTGGTGGAGACAGTTAATCTGCCTTTTTTTTTTGTCACACCACACACACACAATGGCACACACCAGCCACAAGCTCAACCTGCTTCCTAGTTGTCTGCTATTGCCAGTTACTAAAGGCAAACCTTAATTCCCTCCAAATCACAACTACAAAGCCCAATCTCTCCACCCAAAGAGAGATCCAGAAGGATAAAAAAAAAGATTGGCTCAGACAATTCTTTCTCCACTCACACCACTCTCAAATCAACAGCAAAAAAAAGGAGAAAAAAAAGGGAATTAGGGCGCCACCCACACTTGCAAACACATACACATGTCAAGCTATTGTTTAAAGGTTTTTATGTCCGTCTTTCTTTTCTGTTCCTGTTAAACAAGTCTGTTTTTTTGCTTTCCCATTACTGCTTTCACCTTGTTGAGAACACCAGTTTACCTTACCTGACTTTTTTATGTAGGTTGCTTTTTCAACCAAGTGAAAATCCCAATTATCTTATGATCTTTATTGGGTTGGTGCTATAAGACAGTATTTCATAAAGTTTTTTCAGGAGACCTATTTTTCAAAAGAACAAATGAATAGTGCCCAAGTCCCTTTGGTTTGTTTTAGCATAATTTTGGTCATTTTGTGTTTTGGATATTTTTCTGTTAGTTATTTTACTCATATTTAATTGATTTTAAGCCATTTTTATATAGTTTAGCCCTTTAAAATATTATTTGCATATTATTATTTCTGACTATTACTCATTTATGAATCTATCTGAAACCTGTTCAACTCCATCTAAAACCTGTTCAAATCCAACTTAAACATGTTCAAATCCCACTAAAACTTGTTCAAATCCAACATAAACCTGTTCCAATCCAACTTAAACTTGTTCAATCCATTTAAAACACGTTCAAATCGAAATTTAACCAGTTCAATCAATTTAAAACCGGTTTATATCAAACTAAAACCTGTTTCAATCCAATTAAAACTTCCTCCACATCCATTTAAACCTGTTCAAATTCACCTAAACCCTGTTAAAATCCAACCAGAACCTGTTCAAATCCAAATAATACCTATTCAAAACCAACCAAAACCTGATAAAATCCACCTAAAATCTGTTCATTATCTAAATTGCATGCCTATTGACTTTTACAAAGGAAGGAACAAGCAACAACAGGGTTACAAATGAGAAGGGAGGCAGGAAGTAAAGGATATTAACCTAATATTAGACCCATTACATTACCTAAATTTAGACTCACAGTATAACGCTTGTAACTAGTTGCTAGTAACACGGCTTCAAGCGAAGTATCCAATAAAGTAGAGGAATGTTGATGCCAAAAAACTATCTGCAGGGAAACAAACAAATTGTGTATAAAGATGTCAGCCAGAAATGAAAAACCTTATAACTGTGCCAGTGTGCAACCCAAAAGCAAATCAGCAACCTTGAACATACAAGAGTCCCTGTTGGACTGGATTGTGTTGAGAATAATATTCCAGAGTTGTATACTTCGTTGTAACCTTAACGCAACCCTAAAGGCCACAGAGGCCTGCATACTAAATATACAAGGTAGGTGGGACTACATAGGAACAATTTCCTCATCTACCTCAAAAACGTATGTGCTTTGTCGAGGTGAAAAGTAGGAGCAAAGTGCCTTAAGAGCCACAGAGCAAAACACAGCTCAGTGCTAGGAACCACTGAGTAACATCTCAGAGCGTAACAGTGAAGAAGAAAAACACAAAGAAAGAGGTGACATGAACACTGATTTCCTGGAAGCAATACTGTGGTCTTGAAAATAAGAGTATAAAAGAGAGCATGCAGTGGAGCGTTATCTCTGGGTGTTTTCATGTATAAGTTACTAAATATATAAGAACCCTTTACTGACTCTTTGAACTGGCATGTATGGTGCGAATAATTAATGGTTTAGTTTAGATAGACAAGCATTTCCTGATATGGTGACTCATTCTAGTCAGGACAGTTGTATATGTTAGACGTCTCATTACAAACAGTTATCAAACAGGAAATCAGTATCTTTTAGTAACCAGACGTTTGATATATGTAAATCCATCTAAAACCTGTTCAAATCCAACTAAAACCTGTTTAAATCCAACTAAATCCTGTTCAAATCCAACTAAAACCTGTTCAAATCCATCTAAAACCTGTACAAATCCATCTAAAACCTGTTCAAATATATCTAAAACCTGTTCAAATCTATTTAAAATCTGTTCAAATCCATTTTACACCTCTTTAAGTCCAACTAAAACCTGTTCAAATCCACCTAAAACCTGTTTAAATCCAACTAAAACCTGTTCAAAACCACCTAATATCTGTTCAAGTCCACCTAAAACCTGTTCAAACTCATCTAAAACCTGTTAGCACATAAAATAATATTTCATTAAATCTACAAAGTTTGTCTGTGTCATGGTGAAGAGCCAGGTCTGGAATATGAAATTTTCCTTTTTATTCCTTCCCTTTTTTTCTGTAATAATGCAAAAAAAAAAAAATCTTAAGATAAGTGCAGGTATGGTTTGTGTTATGTTTAATTTCTTTAAAAAAATTTCTTCATCAGACTTTTTGAACTAATCTACTTCCTGATTCCCTTGCCATGGGTTCAAAAGCTAATCTAACGGCTCCACTTAATGAATCTTAATCACACAAAATATGTACATTTTTGACAACTATCTTCATGTTTAGTTGGTAGAGTCTGTTTTCTTGTGGTTGCCACATTTTTACATTGACAGTCCCTGCAGTCTATCAAGTGCAGTGTGCATATTAAACAGCAGGAGCACAGATTGAATGACAGAGAGTCACAGGTTGAAAGAGGAGAAGGAATAGATGGGTATAAAATACAGGTAGTTGCTTTAGAGACTGTGATTTGTCATTCTACGAGGCAGGCCTTTGCGAATGCTCTCCCCAGATAAATATTCATGACAAGTGGAAAGGCTTGTTCGCTTTTGTCCTCCCACCTCTAGGAAAAAGCCTGACTGAATCTTCACGTGAGAAATGACTCTGTCAGGACCCATTTTAAAGGCACTACTCAGCGACCCTGTCCAGCACATCAGCACTGCCACCCAGCCTCCATCTTCCTTCCTAATCCCCTTTTCCCCCACCCCACTCTCAGTACCTTTTTCTACAATCCACCATTATTACCTCCAGACTGTCTTTGTCTCTTTCTCTTCTTCTGTTTTCATTTGTTTCACCCACTCGGCCCACTTAACCCCATGAGTCAGAGGTGTTAGTTTGTTATGGTATATGACATATAGTTAGGGTCTTGACCTTTATGCCCACGACAGCATTAGATAAGACGTTTTGCAATAAGACAAATACGAATTAGAACTTGTGACACAGAATGGGGTTATGCGTGGGCTGTGAAAAGATGAAAGGACTTAGAAACTCAAGTAGGGAGTGTGTTTCCAGAAGGATTTGGGGGATTTTGAGGGGGTATCACAAATTAAGTCCATCAGAGCAAAGTGGATCAACATGAGTTCACTTCACACCATCTGTAAAATCAAAAGACCAGCTTCCAAACAATGAAGCTCTGTCAAATCCAATGTAAAATATATCCACTAAAAAATTCAATAACAAGCGAATGCATATTTCATGACACTGAAACACACCTAGACAATGTGCATAAATCAAATCATGTACTTTTCTTTCTATATTTATTTCTGGCAGGACTGTATGCAGGAGCTGAAGTGCAAGAAAGTGGCAATATCCTACAAAAAGGCTTTGTATATTAAATTTTACCTTTTATTGTAACACTAACATTCTTACACAGCACAGTGAACAGAATCAATAAACACTACAGGTTAATTTAACATCAGAAGAAAGCATTGATTGGTATCTTTTGCAGACCAATCTCTTGTTACTACTTTTTAATAGGCTATTAAGTTTAGACTTTATCAAATTGAAAGTTTAAGGAACCAAAAAATCAAAGTTCCTACAGCCTCACCTTTAGAGTTCAACGAGCCTGCATTAAGGGAATAAGAAAAAAATGGAGACCAAAACCTCTGCTTTTCTTCCCGTCCACAGCTAAATCAGGGTTTGTTTCATTTGTTAAGTGGAGCTGGATCTGCAAATAAATCCATTTCACTTTCATCTAGACTCTCATTTGCACCACTTCCTCCAGGAACAAGTCCATGCATTTGAGCAGCCTTGATGTGTGACAGCTGTATGTTTCAGCGAGGAACGAGAACAACAAACATGAAATGTACATATGGCGCCTTGTTAAATGGAGGTCATATATAATTGCAGTTGCCAGAGAGGGGCATGTCTTGTAAACCAAATGTAGTGAGTTTTTTTTCCCGTTGGCTTATTTAAGGCCTCTGCGGGGGCAATTAAACTGATGCTGGATTCAGATGAACACTCACACACATGAAATTTCTGACAAAGACCAGAAATAGCATCTCAATTTGCTCACTGCTAGCAAGTCAAATCTAGTCTTTTTACACCAACAGTAAACCACTGAGTCTCTGACAGATGACTATGTGACACATCAGACATCTGTAACAGAGTCATATACCACCGGACCATTCCCATTCTCAAGGTGTAATTGAATATGGTGTGGTCACTTGTCCTCTTGAAATACTAAAGCCTAATAAATAATATAATATAAAATTATTTTATCAGTAGCTGGCATCTAATAGGAAAATATGCATCCTGTATCTTATACTGTAAATTAATGTATCTTTTATTATCCCCAGGGTGAATTTCCTTGTTGGCCTAGAACAGGGTTCAGGAAACTATGGCTCGCAGATAAATCTTAGCAGACATTTCTTAACACGGTAAGTAATGAATAATTAATAAAAAGTTTAAGGTAATTAAAAGTAAAAAAATCACAGTGTTAAAAACAACATAAAAAAAAAAAAATTGATGAATTTTCTACCGCACCTGCTCAAGGTTGTGGGTCGCTGGAGGTAAATCCTGTCCTATAGGGTACGGGAAGGTCCTACACCAAAGCTCTATTTTCATTGGATAATGCTTGCACGGGTCGTTGTGAGGTCAAAAAGTAAACTTCCCTACCTTTAATCAAATAGTCAGCTAGCTATTTTATGCAAAGCAAACCCTTTTGACAAAGGAGATGGCAAAAAGAAAAAAAAAAAAAGATGAGGAGTATCGTACGTTTCAGCATGATTGGACAGAGGAATTTGCCTTTGTGGAGAGAGCAGGTTCTGTGGTGTGTCTAATATGCATTGATAACATGTCATCAATGAAATGGTCAAATATAAAGCAATACTTCGACACACACCATGCTACATTTGCATTGAAATATCCAGCGGGGGACAGCAGGAAGAAGGCATACCAAGAGCTACTTTGCAGGAGTGCAAGCTAGTCAGCAGCAACTCCATGTCCCATACATGGAGTTGAATGTTTTTGATGTTGGAGAGGAAACCGGAGTACCCATGCATACTCCACCCAGAAGGCACCATCCGGCCAACACTTAGTCCTAGATTTCATGTCAAGATTCAAGATTCAAGATAGACTTTATTGGTCCCCAAGGGGAAACTAGTCTCTTGTGGATCATAATACATGTATACATAAGACACAACAAAGATTACAAGCCACACTATGTATCTATCCATCCACTACTTGAACCAACATTCAATTAATTGGAAAAATAATAAATAAATAAAAAACACTTTTGCTTTAACACTTTCAATAGCGGACAAAGGGGCTCAACTCTAGGTTGATGATGGCAGACCTGCTGCCAAAGCCTAATAAATATATGTGGGTGTATACATTAAACTCTATTCTGGTGTATTCAGCTCTAAATTCAGACCCACCCATTTCATTTGCAAACACGTCGATGTAATGAAGATCCTTGACGCTCAAGAGAAAAAAATAATTATCCTCATAACAATGGATGACACATGCTATACTTTCTCAGCTTGGGTATACTTTCTTACTTTGGCAATATCATTTGAATATTTGCACACCCACACACAGTTATTATCATTTTTCAACTAAGTCAAGCAACTTTCTAACTCAAGCGAAGAAAAGCGTAAGCAGATTCCACCCACAAACTGCAAAAACAAGTTAAGTATTCAAGCCTCTTCACATGCAGACTGGCAGAGAAAATAGATTCACCGGGCTTTTGATGTAGAGTGCTATCAAGAGGCACCTGTGGTAAAGTCAAACACTTGACATGTGCATTATCTTTTTCAAGTGCATTTTACTTTGTGAATGTTTCAAATAAATGTCTGTTTGTGGTAAATGCTGCACCTTTAATATTAAGAACATAATGGAGCGCTCCTATCACCGACATGGGGTTCAGGGATGATTTTTACTTTGTATTGAAATCATGGACTTTGAGAAGAAAATGTTTAAATGAGAAGGAGAACAGTCCGTCAAGTGTGCTTCATCGGAAGAATCAACAAACAATCAATAATAATACACCTTATACATGTTAATAATCCAACTCTTAGTATCTCTTTTCCTTCCATCGCAGCTCTTCTTGTTGTTTACCAGCTGTGGCTATGGCTATCCTGTTATTCTGATCTAAAAAAAAATGTACATTATATGGTGGTTGAAGTTTGGCCTCATTTACAATTTAATTAATTTGGACCCAACCTCACCCATAGTTGT
Source organism: Neodontobutis hainanensis (assembly GCA_024349245.1). NCBI lineage: Eukaryota > Metazoa > Chordata > Actinopteri > Gobiiformes > Odontobutidae > Neodontobutis > Neodontobutis hainanensis. Next base: position 8,948,157 of record JALDNG010000015.1, read on the forward strand.
CATAAACCATATATCTCATGCATTCTGATTTCTACTAATACAAACATGCTTTTAAACATCATTGCTTCAAAGACCTTACATTTTATGTGATGGACCAAAGTAACAAAACAATTTACTTGCCATTCTCAGGCTTATCCCATTAGCTTGTGGTTTTCAAGCAGCAAGAAATCATTAAAGCAATCATTCGTTTTTTATGCTCTTTTACAAATCCACATCTGCACTAATCTTTATTGTGTAGACTAAAAAGTGAACCGGACTGGGCTTAACATGGGGACCAGTTTTACCGTGATCTCCTTTTTCCGTTTGCTAAATAACTTTACCATTTTACAAACAAGTGAAATATTTTACTATACAAATGTGTCTCCTGGTTCAAATCAGTGTGTGCGTTTGCTGCCTTTGTGAAAATGGGGACTCACTACAGGTGTCGTTGTGTTCGCTCAACATGTGGCACACCGCAACAAAGCCAGAATAGGCCCAGACAGAATGACATAAATCATAGCAAGGAGCTGTGTTAATTTAAGTCCTTGTCAGCTGTTGGTATAGCTGTGTGCAGTTGTAATAAATGTACATGTTCTTGTCCTGAATTTCCAAACACAAAATGTAGCACTTTTGTTGAAACAAAGGGATGGAATATAAGCTGAGGTATGGCTGATTATTAATATCTTTGTGTTGCTGATATTTCACATTTTTTACCCCAACGCTTTCAGAAAAGTCACAGATCGTCACAGTCATATTATTTCTGTATAAAATAAAACTGGAAACTGGAATTTCTTGCACTGGCTTGAAAATAACCCATTTGTGTCATGGATATAGCAAGTTGCTTTAAACTCACAAAGGTCTTTTGAAGAGCTTTTTCTACTGTTAATGTACACATATAGTATCATAGACTTTGACCTAACTACTCCAGGAAATTTAACTGCAGACATTTAATATTTGCCTTTTTCAGATCTACCTTCAAATTTACTAACATCATGTCATCTTGAAACAGCAACATTTCAAGATGCACTGATAATCTACAGAAATATGGTTGACGGTTGGTTGTGAGGGGTATGTATGATCTCTCTGTGAAACTATGGGGTCTGCATACATTTCTGAGTGGATTGCTCACTCTAAAAAGCTCAGCTGTTGGCTGTCAACCCTGCAATCGTGAATGTACAGGGTGTACCCCGTCTGACACTTATTATAACTGGGATAGGCTCCAGCCCCACACAACTAGTGATAATGGAAACCCAACTACTAGTGTGGTCAGTTTGATCATTTGTGGTTTATTACGTTTAAGTGCAAAACATTTGGTTAAAAAATTCAAGATATCTTGCCCCGCACAGGAGGACACTTTCTCTTTTGGCTCCATTACAAATAATTATCTCCTTCGATCTTTGGCAGCCTCTGTGGAGCAGTAACATGAGCTTACACTGTCTTTACCGTCAGCTGTCTTTCCACAGCGTAAGTGGTTGAATGTATGTGACCTGCACATCCCAGGTCTGCTGAGAACAATGTTTGACTTGAGCTCGAGTTCCTTTAATTCTATAGAAGGCTGGTCCCATCACAGCAGCAGAGCGTGTCTCCCGGCGAGACTCTGGGAAAAGGCAGAAAAGCCCTGTTTGGAGGAGGTCAGCCACAGGAGGGGCCTGTAATGGTGAGTGCACTGATAACCGGCCACCCGGTGTGACTCTACTGCCACGTACAAAAAAAACCAAGCTGTCACTACGGGGTCCACCGCAGCGGAAAATTGTCTCCAGTAAAGCGTGCAAGGTAGGCAGAGGATGTGACAGTGAAAACATGCAATCCTAATGAAAATCAAATCCAGTCAGCTCTGTCCTCTGAGGATCTCTGCAGCAGGACGCCTATAGAGAGCTCACCTGATAAGAAAGCTGTGGGTCAGATCTGGTAGACTATTTTATACTTAAAAACAATAAAATTTTCTATCTCCAAATGGGGGCATGTGATCCTTTCATTAAACGAAAACCATCCCAGTAGCTGGAAATGTTCGTTAGCACTGAATTGTAGGATGTAAACATTATTTTAAGTTTATAGGCATCCTTAGTGCTGGGAGGGGGTTTGGGGTGGAGGGGCAAGGCTAACCAGTGGGTTGTGTAAAAGAACACAGCATCACAGGTGACGACAGCTATAAATGTTCTAAGTCGTCTGAATTAGTCACAGCATGTGCATGAGGGGGCAGATGCAGCATCTCTATGGAAATCAGGAGACCTTACAAGACCTTTGCCAAAGCCACAGACTCATCTTTACCTTCATTACTGCTGTCTCAGCCTTCCCATGAGGATCCCAGCACAACCAACGTACCAGAAGCCCTTAAGAGTGCTTGCAAATGGCTACTCAAGCACTTACTCTAATGGGCTGTGAGCACTGTGGCCCTAAACCCCATGTTTTAATTACTTCAGATTTGCAGGACAAATTCATGCCCAAAGTAGGATAGAGAAAAAAAATAGTAAACCCCTGAGTATAATATCTTGAGCTGAAAGTCTTTGCCAAGTTATTCTAATTGAAGAAAAGCACAAGAATATCACTTACAGTTGAAAAAACTTTATATCTAACACCCCACAGTATTCGCTTGGGCACTCAAAGAGACGGAGCTGTCAGAGTGAACTGGATTTTTTAAAGAACACACAACATAGTATGATCAAAGAGATTTGTGTTTTCACTCTAAAAAGCCTCACAAGTGTCTTTCAGTTTCCAACAATGATTAATTTCCCCCATATATACCCTATGGTCCCTTAATGACTAACACTCTTCTTAAGCAGACCTTTTGTTTGCTGTTTCCCACAATGGGTAGACACAGCTTTATGGAACACAATATTTTGATTTCCATTGCATGAAAGCTCCACTCAGTGTTTACATGTTTCATTTGGAAAATGTTGAAATTCCAAAATCACTAATCTACTGTATTTGTTGGCCTAAATACTGAGCATGGAGAAGGAGTTTATAATACAATATGTCATCTTTAATCTTCAAGATATTTTAGTTTTAAAATTGTGTAGAATGTGTGCATTAGAAAATATGTAAAAAAAAAAATAAATAAATTGCTAGATCTGAAGCAAATGAAATGCATGGAACATATAATACAGAACTAGCCCCTGTCACAAATGACACTGTGATTGTGTTGATGCATGTTACACTGTGCATTTAGAAATGCTATAGTCAACAAAATATAGTCAACAACAGGCAGCGGGACTTCATGAGGTTTTCAGGGAAAAGACGGTGGAACAAATAGGCAGGACTTGAGGTATAAAGAGGCAGGATCTGTGTGTCACAGGTGTTTTACTTCAGGTAGTGCAGATAATTATAAATAAAAATATATTTATTTTATAATTTTTTATATTTGAGTCATTCAACTGGGATTTAATGTTAAAATTCATTCTTAAGCTATTCTTTTTTAATATGTGATGAGCAGACAATTAGAAAAATACAAATCATTCAGACAAGCCTATACTTTCTTATCACTCATTTTATAATAAACAAAGGTCACTTACATCCAGAAAAAATATATTTATTTATTATTTTGGCCAAATTGGGATTTTTATGTCAGGTTTTTTGTTTAATCATTTTAATTGTGCAAATCTTCTGCACTAAACAAAAGTTACACCCAGCCAGCCTTTCCACATAGCCCCCATTTGGGCTCAAATATGGGTCCCAAGTGGGTTTGTCCACAGTTTCCACTGTGGCCCCGCCTGTGTTAGCCCATATAGGCTTCGATGGGGTTCAGAAGTAAACAATAACTGTGCCAAGTTTATTTTTTACATTTTATTTAACCAGAGACTGTGAGTGACATCAACAGGGAGGAGAAAGGGAAGAGTTCTTTAATTCGATTTTAATTATAAATCATTTTATCCCCAGACTGTACATTCTCCTGAGGCAGCATTCAGGAAATTTACATTTCAGTTTTGATGCCTGGCAAATGAGGGGTTTATAAAAAATACTGTTAATGTGTTTTTTTTCCAACTAGAGATAATTGCTTTACAACATTAAAGAATTGTTCTGTATCTTGTGAAAGATAATACATTAAAAGCCTGTTATGTGTCTGTAAGCACCGTCTGTAACGGTCATGGTCTGACCCTGACTTAAAGGAACACATGACACCAACATCATCTAATCATTTTTTTGTTAAACCTTTTTGTCATTGGCAATGCAAAAACTACTTTAACAAAAGTGATTCAATGCAAAAAACTACTTTAACAAAAGTGATTCTCATAAGTGTAAAACTTATGGAACCGTAAACTGAAATATAAATGTCCTGAATGTTGCCTCAGGAGAATGTACAGTCTGGGTATTAAATAAATTATAATTAAAATTAAAATAAAGAATCCTTCAGTCTCTAATCAACAATTAAATGTAAGAAACAAACATAGGCATAGTTCTGGTTTACTTCTGACTTACTTCTGAACCTGATTGAAGGCCAATAGAGGTGGGGCCAACGTGGAAACTGCAGACAAACCCACTTGGGACCCATTTTTGAGCCCAAATGAGGCCCATGTGGAAATGCAGGCTGGGCAGGTATATTTATTTTACTCACGTCTCATGTAAAGACTTGGTCCTCGCCCAGGCAGAGATGAGGAATGTGGATGATCACAGCACCAATAAGTTTGGGACTGTACTTTCACAATGCTCCAAACCACAGATCCAAGCTCCTGATAAGGCCCAGTGAGTTTTCAGTGTTCTGTTTCAAAAGCCCTGCTTTCTCTTTCTCCTTCTCAATCATAACATGTATACTTTTATTTAGCCATGCGCTGTCCTGACTGTAGCATAATGAACTTTTCTAATTCTGGTATTTAATAATTAGCAATTTAGCAAATAAATAAAATTAATTTGTTTGCCAATTTATACCAGAGCATTTGCACTGTAATAATACAAATATGCGTGGCAATAACTTAGTCCTAATTGAATTTAAAGATGTGTGCATCAGTCCGTGGTCCTGCTCCTAAATTCAACTGACTGTTGTACCCGTCGGCACCATGCCACGCCTCTTTTTTTAAACCCCCACCCCTCACAGCGCCCGCAGAAGGGCATGACATAGCTGCATAGAAACCAAAGAACAAAACAAAATAACCACCATCTTGATCACCAGCAGGCCTACGCCGCCACAAGATACGGCTCATTGCCTTTTATCTACAACCACTCATTTAAAGCCACAATGCTTGATTTTGATACAATAATTTAGTTGTTTGTTGGTGACAGCAAAAATCTTAGGTTAAATAAATAATAATAATAATAATAATGTTTGACGTTAAAATAAGTAATGCTTTCTGTACCAAACCTTAACTTGCTGAGGTGTTTTATATCGTTTATTAACTTTACTTTCTGTATTGTTTTTACTTTTAATGGGATTAGATATGTGTTCCTGTAACACTATAATGCTGCACAATTCTTTGCCCAAAACATTTCTTTTTGCCTGTTTCTAATAACATTAAAGTGCATTTTAAGATAAAGGATTGTTAAAACCAGTGCAAGGACAAGGCCATTATCAATCAGCAGCATCCTGTCTTCCCTTATTACTCATTTAAATACCTTAAGCCTTGGACCTGTGAGCATTAATTCAACACAAAACTATGAATAAAGGGCAAAGTTAAAAAGATTCAGGTGAAGTGGCAGCTCTGCCCGTAGCAGCCAAAAGTTGTCTCTCTTGCTCCCCACACGCTGACATCAAAAGCAATAAATGGGATGAACTATTGTAATTGTCTCGAAAGCGACCTGCCTTGCGTAGGCATCAGTATACGGCCCGCTCACTTCAAATGACTCCTCCAACTCCTGTTTGCTTCCTGACAGCCAGGTTCAGAGGTCCACTGCACTCAAGAGCGACAACACCATTGGAAAACACATTTAAGGGAAAAAGGGTCGGCATAGATGGGCACTAAAACACAGCAACAGAGACATATACACACCTACAAATGAAGCTGAGCTGCAATTATCACTGACAGCCCTGCAAATAAATCTGGCACTTTGTCTCCATCTAGGCAGCAGGTGCAGAATAGCAGGGCAAACAATAGAGGGACTCGTTGGCATGACTCTTGTACAGATAAAGCAAGGATCATTGTAAAAGAGAAAGAGCATGAGAGTGAGACACAAAAACCAAATAGAACACAAGCTCAGGAGAGAATTGCTTAACATAGTAAAAAGGAACAATGCTGTCGAGAAGAACAATGAAAAAAAGAGCAGCACACATAAAGGTATGGAGAGTAAGCCACAGTTGTTTCTTCCAAAAGTCAGAAAGACCTTCTCAGCTATCAGCTCCGTTTAACAGTGGAGTGGGATTTGATTACTTCAAAGCCACTCGTAGAACATGAAGTGAAGTGAGAAAACCCCAGAGTCATGTTTGGGGAGAATAAGAAAGCAGGGATGATGCCTTTAAACAATTCTATCAGATGCTCTGAAGAAGAAAAGTGCCTCACCAGAAAATCGCTTTCCGCAAGTGCTTTAAAAACAATGTGAAAGTCAAGGCAGCTATATTTGATGTCTGATTATCCTACTATGTAAAAATCCCCGCTGCTCTGATGTTCACAACAAGGTCACGAGCAGGTATTCTTTTACAGTAACGCAGGCATTGATGTGTTTTTCTGCTGCTAACCTTGGGATCAGTGCTAAACAAGCTGTAAAATGACACACTCAAAACAAGTGTCAATCCACTGCAATCGGCTGCTATAGAAAAGAATGCAGCAACAATGGTAGATGAAGAAGAGGATTGAAGAGGAAGTGTTCATTTCAGCAGAAATGCCAGTATATGTTCATGAATCATTGCCTAAACAATATTCATAATTAAGCAATGTCATGCAGGTCCTTGCCTCTAACTTATTGTCTATTCTGTTAGCCTCCTATGCCATATGGACATAAACATCTGCATACAAATGTTCTGCAAAAGTATCAAAGACACAAGCACTTCAATTAGAGTTGCATGAAAGATTATCACAGTCACTCACATACCTTCAGGAATTAAAATGAAAATGAATTGATTGCGCATGACACACAAGTTATGTTAAAAACCAGTACCTGTCAATTATTCAGTGATCATATATAGCCATTTTCCTGGTCAAATAAACAAGTATGTTTGGTAATTGACTGAGCAGTATGGCTTAATCATTACCATTAGTTAATTAAGTCATGCAATTATTTTAGACACACAATGTGCAAAAGAAACTGAAAAGTACTGTCAGCAACTTTGGTCTTTGTGACTTGGCAGACTTGAAATGTGGCCAAAAAGCAGCCCTAACCTACTTAAACAGGGCCATAATAGCAGCTTATTAAATGCGATTTTTGAAAACACATATCACAGGATAAGAAAAAGAATATAATAATCATTGTAAAGCCGGGCCAAACTCAAATTGGATTTTGCTTCACAGTGACATAGCTACAACGGCCCTTTCAGCAACTTTGATGAACAAGAAAATTTGTCACAGTAATGTGGTGGTGATTTTGTGAGTCATTTTAAATAGGTCAGGTTGAAAGAGGGGTGTTTTTTTTGTCTACACAGTGTATGTTTAAAATTTCCCTCTCATTTGTTCTCTTTAATTGATAGCTCTAAGTCGACCCAAGTGCAGGAAATACAGAATCCAGTTGCTTTAGCTTTTCACTCTAAACAAAAGCACAATGCCAAGTCAGTAGGTCTTTGATTTATATCTAGTCCAGTATATCTCCTCACCTACCAATTTAGCAACCTAACATCCAGGGACTCGCTGCTTTTGTAGGACCCATTTATCTGAAGGTGTGCCACGAGGGAGCAACTCACCTCAACCAATACACACACATAAAAATAGATCAAATGCAGCTGGCAGAAATCTCTATCAGACAGCTTTAGCCCTGTGGCTACAATTAAACAGCGCAGCCAGTGATAACAAGCTAAGTATAGAGCAACCTAAAGCAAGAATGCCAAAAAACACAGAAAGAAAAAAGGTATCTTCTAGTGTCATTGCCTGTTATCATGAGTAACGTACTATCATTCAAGTTTTTCTGAGGAAAAAATAAAACCCCTAAAGAAATGCCCCCTGCTATTGACATCTTTCACACAAGACATGGCAATTGCAAAAAGTAAGCAGCATTTGTAGAAAGATATTTCATAACAACACATCTAGTACGGAAAATATATGTGAAATTTCTAACCTCGGCCAGATGTTTCTGTGTAATAGACCAGAAAACCTTCCAGGAAAAGCTGTGGCAAAGTGCATGTGCATTCAGATGAATACCCAGTAGGTGATTGGGTGTCCTGCCTGAAACCACCAATTTTATTCAATCACAGCAAATGCCGTGTTGTTTAGATAGTAGCGGCTACTCGCTTGTCAATCCCAAAACACGACCATAACTGAGAGTTTGTGAACCTAAAAATCACACGAGAATCCAGCTGCAGCACAAGGTAACATGGTCTCTGTAGTTTTGTCTGACCTGGATATTTCAGTCTTTCTGCAGATGAAAAAACGATGAGGGCAGAAGAGAAGAACATTATACCATTTAGACTCTGGGCCATTTAGAGGCGGCTTGTGCTTGGAGTTTAAAAGCTACTGTTGAAGTTTGGTGAAGTTAAACACTGCATGTTTAACTGGTTAAATTAGCAGATTTTGCAACGACATAGTCAGTATTATTTTACATTACTTTCAAGCATTTCAACATTTTAGGGAAAGTGCCCTGTGGTTTGAATAGTTAATTAAAATCGTACAATTAAATAAATTGTGTGTATATTCCTCTTGTTGCTCATAACTGTGTAAATCATATGATATTAGTAGAGCAGCATAATATGATTTATGTATTGTTTCCTCTGTGTTATCAGGGTTCTTTGTGCAATTGTTATGTTTGTAGATCCATTTGATAAGGGAGAATGGGTTGGTGTGTGCATGACAGAAAAAAAGCATGGACATACAGTATCTGGAAGTGAGGAGTGTAGAGAGAGACAAACAGAGGGGTGAATACTCATGAATATCTTTAATGTGTTACCGGGAATGTTTGTCAGTGGTTCGGTGGAGGAGGCATGCATAAGCAGACGAGACGCAGGGAAAGAGGGTGTGAACCAAGCATTTCTTTCAGCACACAAACACTCACTTGTATCTGGATGTCATTGGGGGATTGCCTTTTTTTAGCGGCCTTTCTTATCTCAAACTAGGTATCTGTCTGGCTCGCTGTCTGTCTGTCATCCATTTTATCGTTGTGCTTGTTCTTGCGCTTGTCCGACCACAAAATTGACAAGGCGTGGAGATGGGACTGGGTGACAGCATAGTGTGTCCTTCACACATGGTTTCTAAGGCCTTTGTATGCCTCTTTGACTCTCTGCTTAAAAAGTCTGCACAAATAAACCATTAATTCACTTTCCTAGGATGTTCTCTTTTTTTCTTTCTTACTTGGCACTCTTTTACGATTATCCAATGGTGTTTTGCATAATTAGGCCACTTATATCAAATGCAGGCGGATTCTAATGGAGCGCTAAGGGGACATATTTACTTTAATTACTACTCTGAGTATCTCTATCCGTTATCCTCCTCTCATTCAGTCCCCTCCCAGGAGACCATAGCAGCTACATCAAGGGACAGAAGACTGAAGAAAACAGTGTTTCCTTCAAAAGGTCACAGCCTCCCACTGAGGAGTTAAGATAGCGTTTGACCTTAGAGCCCATTACAGCGGCGTACTGCTCAACCACAATCACAGGGGAACACACAGATAAATAAAAACTCTAGCTCTCTGTTTCAGACTCTTCCATTAAACGGGAAAAATAAGTGCACGAGAGCACAGGGGGCGTATGTGTACAAGCACTTTTGTACCGTTCCCTTTTGTCTCCCTTCCATGAGTGTGTGTTGCGTCAGGTGGATGTGCATGTGTTATTATTTACAGGAGGCTTTTAGAATTTCTGTCAATAGCTGAAGTCAGAAAATATTACAAAGTGCACTTTACCACCACAGTCTGTGGTCAGCTGTGGGCTTTTACTCCACATGAGCTTGGAAGAGATGGAGAGTGAAACCTCAAAGCCCCACATGAGCCATGTGATTGAACCACTACAGCACCAGACAGCAAAGTCCAGAATTGTAATGTGCAGCTATTACTCAAACTTATACAAGTGTTTATGTAGGTGAGGAAGTCCAAACCTTTCTGTGTTTGTTTGGTTTTTTTTTTTACAACTGCACCCTTTCATTTTAGTAACCCAAGCTAAACTAGAGAGTGGAACTGCAAGAGAGCAGAGCAAAATCTCAGAAAACAAAGAAATAATCCTGCCATCATGAGTGGCATTCTTCATTAATGTCATCATTAGTCTTAGTAGCATGTCATGCGCTGTTGCTCCTTCACCAGACTCCATTTGTAAAAGCCTATCATGGAGCGTGTAGCAGAATGACAGGTCTAAAAGGGACTCTTCACACTTGGGAGGCTTTTCATGAGAAACAAGAGGTTAGCTGGAGGTCTTCTCAGGATGATTCACAGCAAGCAGCAATAAACATGACATGTGTCCATCTATTTTTTTTATTACATTAAGTGTAGTAAGGAATTCTTAAGAACAGATATCATCATCCATTGTCGAGTTGGAATGGAGGAAATGGAATGGTCATCTATAACAATGGGGGGTTGAATCTGGGATTTATGGTAAATACTAGCACACTAAGAGGACAAAGTGAGTCAGTTCCCTTTGGATGGGTGGGTTTTCAAGAAAATAATCAAAAATATGGCAGTATGTTTGGGACTAGTATCTGGAAGTTTACGGCCCACCTGTTGATGTGGTCTTGAATTATTTATGACACTAACATACCAGACCGGGCGGTGTCCTTTCTGTTTAAATTTACCACATCAATCTGCTGCAGAAGCAAAGGTGAGAGCACAGCAGAGCAGAAAGAGAAGAAGGATAAAAGGATAAAATACAAATGCATGTGCGTGAGCTTGTATGTGTCACTGCAAGGTCACTCCTGTCTATGAAGAACAGGACACCAAAGAAACTCTGTCCTTAGAACTGTTTCTCTTCACTCTGCTTCAGTTTTCTCTAAAATAATAGGTCAGTTTAACAATTTCTGGTAGTTTGGTTCTCAGGGGCTTTTGTTCTAAATGGACTTGTTTTGTCCTAGACTTTCTCATTGGCATGTTAGTTGTTGATTGATGTTTAAATAATACGTTGGAGACAATAGTTAAAATGAACATTTTTCAGATGTGTGGCATTTGTTTATCCTCCCTGTGTTGAGCCCATGACTATGGCCTTGAAGGAAGCTATTATCTGTCTCTGTTTGCAAGGGCTTTACTTTTCATTCGTCCTGATTCATATGAGCAAATCTTTCTATAAAAACAAATTGATTTGAGCCTAGAATGTAAACTGACTTTATCCAGAATCTTTTTTTTTAAGAAGAAGAAGCCATGGTCAAAATAAAAAGCTGTTTCAATACATGACAAAAAGAAAATCAATAGAGATTAAGGTTAGAAAAGGTCATTAATGAATGTAAAAAGGTTTCATAAACACTCAGGGGTATAAAACAAATATCTCAATGACAATCAGTGATGACAAATAGATGGGAATCCAAGTGGCTAATGGAAAAAAAGAAAGGGGAAAAAAAGTCTTGCACCTGCAGCTCCCAGCTGTGCAGTGCTTATTCTGAATCATTGCTTCACCCGGAGAGACTGCTTAGCGTTTCATTTGGAAAACAGGGATTTATTGCAGCTTGCACCGTGTGTGTGCGTGTGATGAAGGGGTGCGAGGCGTGTACGGCAGTTGGTGGAGAGGAACTTGGCTCCCTACCTGAACATCTATAAATAAGAGGAGCTCATTCAATTCTGAGCAGACCACACCATCACACGGTCAGATTGGGGGCTTGGAGCAGAGAACGCTGGTTCCATGTGGATCAGTAGTCAGGTGGGATGAGGTGTGTGCCTTAACATGATTGGATCGTGAAATTCTATCTGTGCACTTTCCAAAACTGGACAGAACAAATGCACTGCCATGCATCATTATCTGTCAGGACTTTAGAAATATATCAATAGCTCCCGTAAGGTTTTTGCAGCAGAATCAGGATAATGGCTCACTGTAAAAAAAATATGTTGTGACACTTGTATATAAAAGCATCAAATAGAACACAATTACCTTTGATTGGCTTCTATTCTTGTGTTAGTAAAAAGACCAGAGAAAGTTAACTCAGCCGTCATTTACATCAAATTCAAACAATGTGATAGATACTCAGGGAACAATTATGGTATTCACAAATCACAAAGGTGAAATTCACATCGCACATAGCACATATGAGAAGACATTGATAGTGTGGCTTTCTTTTCTAGCCCTGGCTCATAAAAGGAAAGAATGAGCTGTTAATTATGGCGTGCATTAAAGCTGTGCACATTACATTTATTAAGTCATTTACTTTGGTTTAGCACTGCTTAAACTTCAAACTGATTGTTTGTGGGAGATTTGTACTAGTGCGTCTGTGGTAGGTGACGTTGTGGACTGCGGGAGGAGCAGTTAGATATCATGTTCCTTTGCAGGCTCTACAAAAGGTCCGAGTGCAGACGTGTGAATGAACCAAGGACTTATCCAATTAAGGATGAGTAATGCATATTAGAAAATGGGGCAGTAAACCTACGCAGGTCAAACAAGAAATGCCAGTTGAGCGGTGCTGACGGCTTGCCTCTCGGAACGTACAGCTGCGATGGAGAGAGACACGTACACAGGCAGACAGACAACAACACCCGACTTTCCCAAATGAGCTGTTTGCCTGCCACGCTCCAGGGCTCTCCCATTGTTGCTGTGTTTAGAAATAGTCTCGACTAGGTTATTTTAAAATGAGCTCTCACTTAAACCGTTACAGCGTGGCACCAGGAGAACCAGTCATTAGAGCTGCCGTACAGTGGGAGATGGAATGCAGATGTGAAGTATACTCATTTACATATATGCTTTAATATGCACATGGCTCACCAGTAGAAGTCAGCTGTTGATCTACTGAGTACCTTCCTTGTTTAAAGGCGCAGAACAGGAGAGATTATGGTCCGAGTTATAACCACACTGTAGAGCTTCCTTGTAACAGTAGGTTTCTATTGAAGTTCAGAATAGAAGAGGAAACAACTAAAAAGCCAGTCTTAGATCAGGTGACTGTGATCATGCACTTTAATCATTTGACTCCTTTGAAGTCAAATGTAGGATAAGCAGATGCCACATAAATCAATTTATAAGCAGTTTTAGTGAATTATTCATTTGTGTTTCTAAGAGTGGTGTGAAGTGGCATTGTATTTTTGATGTTTTGGTAGCCCTCCTTCTGACCTGTTAAAGCTGCACTTGTTGAAGTCCTTCTAAAAGTCAAGAGGTGTTTCTGTGGAGTATAGTTGTATGGCAGACGGTACACTGCCCTGAAAGACCTTAAGACAGGACCACCAAAAATGCTTATAGTGGGTTTCAATGTGTGATTATGATTTAGGTTTCACAGCAAAGGCACAAAAAGTACAATTAGCAGAAAACAAACACATGCACAAAAGGAAAACGTCTGCTCACAATCCTAAGAGGCAATCGCTTTTTCATTGCCTTCCGTGGAGTGACTGGCGGAGACAGCTGTTCTGAGTTACTTCCCATATTAAAGTAAGATCAAGCGTGCGCGCGGCTCAATCACATTGGGAATTAAAGCTTTATTAAATATTCCTCAAGAGTCCACATCCCCTGAGACTGAGACACCCCAGAGAGTCTGAGACCACAAATAACAGGCAGCCACAATCTAGTTGAGTAGCCAAGTACCCGCTCACTCTCCTCCATCCGCCTGTGTGTGTGTCTCTCACTCCGTTTCCCACACGCACACACACACACACACACACACGCAGAGTGAGCCCGAAGAAACGCTCAAGTTAGTGACTGAGCGGAATATAGATGCGAGTGAAGACAAGAGGCGCTAGAGCCGTGCATTTGCACATTGACAAACTGTTTCATTCTCCCATTAACACTCCAAATCCTTACAAAAAAACAAAAATAAAACGCAAAATTGACACGTCTTGCTGCCCCAAACTGGATGGCGTGAAGGACGCACTTCATGGGAAAACCGATAAACAAATGGATAAACTTGGCTCGAGTCTAAATGGCAGCGCAGGTGCGTAAAAAGCGGAGTATTTGTGGCCAGTATACACCGAGAATTCAAACGTGTAGTTCTACTCTTTAATGATTAAATGTCACACTCACAAGCTCATCCACACGCGTAACTCCTGTCCTACCTGGTGCACGAGGAAAGCCAAGAGGATGCGGACTCCAGTCTCCATCGCGGGGCGCTTCAGGAATGTCTCTCGATAACGGAACAAAAAAGGTTACGATTCAAGACAGGGTGATAGAGACTGAGTCAGCTCTGTGCATAATTCCACTGTCCAAAGCGAGTGAAGAGAGGAATGCCTTTGTGCCGTTCAGCCAGCAGCTGCCAACTTCTCCCAAATACAACTGCAGTCTGATCAGCAAAGCGCTGGAGAGTGAAAGCGAGACCACGACCAATGGATTTATGAGAACGACAGGAGGGGTGGCGGGAGAGAGCGCAAAGAGGAGGGGAGATGAGGGGTGCTTATGGAGTCTCTATCAAAGCCTACAATATTGATGTGATCATTGGAGAATTTAGCAATGCAGATCATAATTTATGGCAGGTACTGGGGATTTACGAACCCCCGGCGTTATCATGTGTCTAGTTTTTTTTCATAAGAGGCAGCTTTATGATCGCGGTACCATTGCCTCTAATCCTTGCCATTTTCAGGTGATTTGTCGTTTCTGTCAGCCTATAGGTTCAATATATCGCCGTGAGAGCTTCTATTAAATCCATCCGCTGCGCGTTAGGAGTGAACAAACACAACAGCAGACGGCGTCACCTGAGGGGCGCCCTACGAGAGGGAAACTTTACTAATGAGGCTTCCAGCGGGCTGTTGTGTGTTACACTAATGAACCAATATAGCGCGTGTAACAATATGAGCAGGGGTCACCGCAAGAAAGGTTATTACAACGGGACAGACATGTAAACTGAAAACAGTAAAGCTCTCTGGAATAAAAGTAGAAGTCAAAGTAGTAAAGTTCATTGAATTCAAATTAAAAACACACAAAAGACACACATCAATGTATGTGTTTGTGTGTCCATGCCAGTTCACTGAGACTGTTTTCTGTCTTTATTAGTCTGATCTGTGAACATTTTAAGAAGAAGGGGCTAATTGACGAGAGCATGAAAGAATAAAAACATGGCACAGACGATTTGACATTTTGAACAGTCTGTTCCAAACAAAAAGTCCAAAAAGCTAAAAGCAAGTCTAAGACTATATAACTGGCAAAACTGTGAAAGAATCCCCAAGGTGTGACCCTCGTGCCAGTAAAGAAGTGTCATGGACAAAATACCATTATATCGTGCATGTATATCTTTTATTTGTTCTGTCCGTCTTGTTGGGATTCCATTAACTAAAACACTGTTCAGAAATCACTGCGATCATATTAGGTTTGATAATAAACTCTTAATTTAAGTTTGTGTCATGTGTGTTATTGGCTAAAACCTGTTGTTTGTTTAAAAATGTGCACAGTAATATTTTTTTTTGTGAAATGGCCATTCAGTAAGTGGATTAAACCCAGAAAAAATCAACAGAGTGGATTCAAAAACAATTCATAAATGGGGAAAGAAAGCTAAAAATGATCAAATGACAGTGCATCCACAAATATCATCTGAAAATGTGCAGTAAGTGTTGGATGTGAAAAAAAAATACAAGCATTAAAAAGTGGTGTCAGCATTATATTGAAATGATTGTGGTTTTAGAGAAGAGCAGTGTCAGGTACACCTCTGCACTCTGGAGGCACTGGAGAAAGTGCTAAACTAGTCTCTTGTTGTTGGTTGTTATTGATGTCCATGTTGTATGTTTGTTTGTTTTTTGTTTTGTTTTTTATATGGATCTTTTTTGAGTCTGAACTAAAGAAAGATTGATTGATTGATTTTAAATGTCAGACTTAACTCCTGGAGAGGGAGAGATCAGCACAGAGACTGACGTCCTGCAGACAAGCAAATACAGTATTTATATTATACGTTGTTATTAAGAGTTGTCTGTGTAGGCTCTCAGTTCTCCAGATCATGCAATAAAAGATTAAAGAATTGGACATATTTTCAAAGTAGACGATACTGCATTCTTCTTCCAAGTGCCTTTGTCGATCGTAAAGTTAACAGGTCTGTGAAACGCACAGGGTTGTTCACAGTTTACAAGTAAGTGAGTGTCCAGCAGGTACAGGATCTCGACTTTATTCAAACATGTAAGAGAACAATATAACATGGGTCATATTTAAGTGACAAGCATTACAGCATTTATGCACATGTCACTGTTCCAGTGTCTTATTGGGCTATTAGGCAGGTCACTCGATTGGGATCCATGCAAGCAACGCCACAAACATATTTGAAACAACTATTGTAGATGTCGTTGTATAAATTGAGCTCATCCAAAGTGGTAGGTACCTCACCCTTTGTGTTATCTCTAAAACTGCATACCATCCTTTTAATCCTCAAGATTTTGACACTGAATGCTGTGTCTTAAAGTTTTTTGGTGCAGAATACTGAAGAAATTCAAGTATATAAATCCTTTTAAAGGAGGACATTTAAATGTTCCAGCTGAGTCTATATCCTGAGGGAGTCAATAAATGAAGTCAACACCCATATATACATTGTGAGTAAAGCCTGGAGCCTGGATTAATGACTGATGTGCAGATCAAAGGCAATGGCTTAAATTTTATGGGAAATGAAAAAGAATCTTAACTTTTCAAAAAGTTATTGAATTGTATATAGATAAAAACAGTATCTTGAAAAATGTTCAAGGTTTAGAGACCCAACAACACAAAGGTTTATTCAATGAGTAGCAAACGTTTTCTCATTCAGGGCCTAAAGGTCAGCTGTCTATTAACTGAGTCCATCGGTCTTTCTTTGGGGACAGAGCTGCCAAGGAGAACAGTGCTCATACAAAGCACCCCCAAACCTCTGAGACAAACTGTAGACCAGACGTTTGAGGGAAGATTCCCAGCACCTGTAACAGTGCAATATATTATATATGGTAAGTGTGTATTCAGAAGACTTAGAGTTCTTTATATATACATTTTGACTTCACAGAAAAAAGGTGAAAAAGGCTAGCATCACATTTTAAGTCAGGTAGGGTTTCAGTATGTCTCTCAGTGGAGGCGAGCCAGTCAAATTCTTCTTGTTCCTTTCCACAACAGATGTGAAAAATGAGGGAAGGAATTGTTGTGACGCCTGTAGAATTGCTTTTCCAAGACAATTTTTCTGCCATATTCATTCATCAGTTTGGTAAAAAGCACTCCAAATATCACCAGTGACTCAATTTTAACCATTGAAAGGAAACGGAGGACAACCCAACAATATGTGGCTTATTCACTGAATGATGGAGGGGTAAGAAAAAAAGACCAAAAATTATGATGTAAATCTCCCAATATTGTAAAAACTATAAAAGAATGTACAGAAATAATCAACATTTTTGTCAAACAACTCTCGGCTGATGAAAGACAAAAAAAACCTTCTCATATTTATCCAAAGACGATCTAATTAGGACTGATTCTGATTGGTCAATATGGCTGCCAGTTTGACTAATTAAAAATAAACGTTTTAAAGCACACTTTGAAGGCAAATAGCAACATGGACACAAACCAGTGAGATGAAAAGTAAGCTCTGCACAACTCAGAATCTATTGGTCTCCGCCTTTTCTCCAAAAACTAGTCAAGCTCCATCATTCTTCTTGAGTTCTGCCTTAGGATTTGCTCAATGTCAAAGCAATACCATATTGTATTAACTGGACACACTATGACAATGACAATGTAGGTTCAAATACATAATTATTTATCCAAAGTATTGCTCACAACTTCTTATTAGTCTTCATGAGTATTTTTTTATTTTATTTTATTGTTCAGAAAAAAAGTCTGTAAAGCCCCAAGGCCACAATCAGATTAAGCAGTTCTCTCTTAAGAACTGATTTCTTAAATCTCCAAACACCATAAAAAAGTTTGGGAGGAAAAATATTAGAAGTTCATTTTTTGCATATCTAAAATCATATCTCAAAAATAGTAAGTAAAGTTTTTCACACACAGCGATGAAAAAAATGTTTTAGGAGAAGCTTGTCTGAGATCTGTCAACTGCTCTTTGCTCGTTTGTCAGGGCTTATCTATCTATTGTTTCTAGGAAAAGGGGTTCAATCAATATTAAAGTAGAATATTAACACTACCTTATGACATAAATCGCTATCAATGCTTTCTTTCATGTTTACTGATGCACAAGAAACACAGACAGGAAGAGAAAATTGAATGTTTGAACAAATTTGAACGTTTGAACTTCGATTATGACGTCAACGTTTGAAAAATCTGGTATGCTAATGCATTTTCTTTTATGATTAATTACTTGAACAAAGCGTTGAAAGAACAGACTGCCCTTTTATTATAAAGAACAGCGCCTCTGAAACCTCTATAGTCCTGAAACCTTGAACTGGACCACAATATAAGCGTGTATACATGTTTCCAATTATTCAGATTCATTGGGCTAATCATCCATAACAACAACATGAATACACAGGGGACAGAGGGAAAGCAATTAGCGCCATTTATCTGATTTAAGCCACAAAACCTGCTCTCCCTCGGCTGTAATTACACCAGCTCTGCATAAAGGTGACTGGTTTCATACCTAACAACTTACAAAGCAGCAAAACCCTAATCTTGAAGTTTGTCTACCTACTTGAATATCTCCTGTACACTGAGCGCAGCCTTTTGGGAAAAATCGAACCACTAGATGGGGTTAAAGTGGCTCAATCATCTGTGACTTTTCATTTCTGCAGCTTTCAACAGCAAAAGGTCATGTCATTAAAGAAAAATAATAAAACAATTGACAACTTTTTTTTTTTTTATCCAGTTGAGTGTCTACAATGGCAGTGGGAGGAAATGTACCTTGCCTCATGCACCCGCTTCCACAACCCATAAATAAATAAAAAAAAGAGACGTTACGTTGTTAATAAATAAATATATTAGGCTTGAGATCTCCAAAAGTGTCCTGGTTTTCTCCATGTTTTTGCCAGAAATTGTTCTCCATGCTCCATCTTTAGTACTGTCCCAAAGAGCGAGGGGAGAGGATGGAAGAGACCTGAGTAAGGATTCAAGAGCTTCTTACACAAAAGTCCAACTCACAGCTGAGGTGTAAAAACCCTGTTCCCACACAGTGCTCTGTTGGAATGAGACATGTAACAAGCACCATCACGTTAATTTGGTGAACATCTACAGACGGGAGAAGTTTTATTTGCATTCCTACATCAAGTTTCTAAAATATAATTAAACCTAACCATCATATATTAAAACCACAGTCTCTCATCCAACATTTATCATGCATTATATTACCTTTAATTGTTATGTTAATTTCAGATCAGCATGAATTTTGTTAGGTCACCTCTATTACCTTCAATTTTCCACCTTTACTTTGCTTTGGCTTTGTGGACATCCACTCAGGAAATGTGTGAGCCCTGACAGCCTTTTCTTTCTTTTACATTTGTAAATGCACCTGAAAACTGCTTTGAGGATCAAGAGTTTTATTTATATCATACACTTTTGATTATGTCACCTCTCCCACCTGAAATTATGTAGTTGTTAGATCATAAGAAATCAAGGTTGGACAAAAAAAAAATGACTCTTCAACTACTTCCACTTGAATGATGTATTAAAGACACTATTTTAATATGAATTATGACCCATAAGATTAGGTGCCTTGCTTTAGGGAAAGTTACATCCGTGCATAACACATACTGTTCACAGCTTTTGTTTTCATCCTCACAGCCGTTTCATTTTAAGTGATCATCTAAATTTGCTGTTGACTTTGACTTCTATTATTTGGGAAAAACAAACATACATAGAACATAGAACTGCTTAACAATGAGTTAGAGTGGCCCGCACTGCGACATAGAGCCCGGACTTTAATGTCTTCCAACACATTTTATCAGCTATATCAGTCGGCAATCCATTAATGGTCTTAGACACACATCCACTTCTTTAAGTGGCAAGTTATTTTAAACAACCCCATACTGTATCTCTAATGAGACTGAAAGTTTTTGTATACAGCCTTATTTTAGGACAATAAACTTTCTAATACCCATCTGCTGCCGGTTGTGTTGTTTTGTGTAGTGGTGCATTGAAGAATGTTATGATTAGCTAAATATCTTCACAGTAATGGCTATTTAATTTGATCCACATAGCAGACAGACACTCAGATCCCCCGAGGTGTGGACAGGAAGACAGCAAGAGAAGAAGATTTTGTACTTCTATACCAATCACAGCAAACATGAAACTCTACTGAAATCCGTTGTCAGCAGGAACCACCAGGGGGCGCCCAGCATGTTTTGCTAATAATTTTTATTTAAATAGTAATATTTTTTTTTTAAACAGTTGTTACAAAGTGCTTAACATTAAAAACAAAGTGTAACAACTGCAACAACAAAATGTATTTATTAACTGACAGAGTTTGTGCAAAATGCAGTGATACAGTATATAACATTAGAATAACATTAGAACATTTACATTAAAAGTTGGAGGTATGTTTTAAAAAATCACACCACTAATAACAAATTATGCACATAATAGATAAAAAAAAGTTAATAAATATCATTAAAAACTTTATTTAAAAATGGGTTTTAAGAAGTGATTCAAAATATGTCACTGATTCGGCCAGCCAGGGGGCTCTGACCAAAAAAGCTTGGTAACCTTAAGTCTTTGGCCTCAACTTTGGAAAACTTAACAGGGACATGTCTGAGGAGGCTTTAAGGCTGAGTGGAGTCTTAGTAATGTAACTTGGCACAAGGCCTAAACAAGCTTTAAAAGTTAAACCTTAAAATGTATTCTTAAATGCACAGGGAGCCAGTGGAGTAAGCCTAAAACTGTGTGTTGTGTTGTGTTGTCATCAAGTTGGAGGCAAGAAAGGAACCAAGGCGGGAGCCAAAACGGGGTATTGACAGTGATGTTGTTGGGGGAAACTGGAGTACCTAGATAAAACCCAATTATGCATATGCAAACCCCATACAGAAAGTCCAGCCCGGCAGTTGAACTCTGAACCTTCTTGCTGTAAGGCACTGTGCTAAACACTGTCTTTTTCATATGTTTTTCTTAGTCCTGGGGAAATGTTGGACCTTGGTGCATAATGAGTGAGATAAAATATTACCCCTGGTCCCACCTCCATCCTAGCTCCTGGAAAACATAAGATGTAATGCTCTAAGCTAATTGCTGGTTTCCACATTTCCAAATACAAGACAGATGTGCTATTGATTGTAGAAACATCAAAAGAAGGAGCAGAAGAATAAAATTTAAATAGACCTTTATTGTCTGTAAACACACATTTTACATATTTTAATTACCCTGTGCTACTTACATGAAAAAAGTAATAAAACACACAACTCAATTAGAAAATATTACATAAACATGTGCCCAAATTTGCCCCTGCACAGAACACAGCAACCAGTACAGCACACAGCTTTAAAACCCTTATAACCTTAAAAGTGAATTTAAAATGCCAATAAGCACTGTCCACTTTAGTGTTGATATGTACAGACCTCTGTACAAGGGAATGGCCCGAAAACTGGATTATTGTCACATATTCTGATCAGAATTGTGGCTCGACAGTGCAGTTCCAGTCCCCAGCCACAACCAGGAAGTCCCCATCACTGCAGCTCCTTATGGTGTCACACAGAGCATCCATGACAGTTATCTTCTGTGCTCTTCTACTGGGCATGTAGACAGAGATGAACTCCAGGTAAGTGTTTTCAAACTGGACCCTCCTGACCTTCAGCAGGCGGCTCGCTACGACTTCCTCCACTTCAGTGGAAACTGGCAGGACGCTCCGGGAGAAGAGCAGTCCCACTCCTGCACTTCAGCTGGTGTTATGGCTGAGGTGCACCTGTCCTCTTCACTCCCTCATCCACTCACACCCCAGGACCGGTGTGCTGTGTGTCTCCTGTACTAGCACCACATCAGTTTTTTTTTAATCCATCCATGGGACAAGCTGACTCTCTTCACTCGGTCTCTGGCCCTATTCAAGTTTAAAGTGCCCATTTTAAACTTCCACATGAATAATGAGTGAGTGGAGAACCATAGAAAAAAATGAAAAAAAAAATGAATGTGGCTAAATCACAGCATTTCTGACCCAAATGAGCACTTTCTTAGAGTCAGGTCATCTTCTTCATTCCCTCCTGAACTCTTCATGATCACTCTGGCCGACTCTACAAACAGCTTAAGGTCTAGAAACCAATTTTTAACTTTAACTTAACTTTAGCCCCTTGGTTTCTTGCAAAAAATGTTTTTATTTCAGCTGCAGGGTAAGCTTGCTGTGACATGTCTTGAGACATATGCTCTTCCTCAGACTCTGTGATGATAACACACTTTACTTTAGCTGCTTTTGAGTCTTTTCATTGGTAGCCTGATATACCAGACCCTTTCGCAAATCCCTTCATCTGCGATTATGCAAACGGACCAATCAAAAGCTGTCTGTCTGCAGCAGGATGTGGTTTGCTGGCCATATCATACACAAGTAACTTACCTCACGCGGCTGGTCCAAAATATTCAACATTGCAGACGCTTCTACAGAGAGGCAGTTTATGTCTGCTCTCGATGGGATTATTCTTTATTTTCCCTGGGCAAGCTGTTGTTAAATGACCCTCTGCTCCACAAGCAAAACACACAAAAAATATATACATGCAACCATTAATTCTGAAAATTAAGTTCAGCCAAGTGCAATAAATGCGGGAGATTAAGTGGAACTCCGTGGACCAAGGAAGATACAAATCCACAAGGACACTGTGTTAAAAAAGAAGACCTAAAAATAATTCAATTTTTGAATTAAAATACTTAAAAGAAATGTTGAAGTTAAATACAGATCAATAATGTTTTAATAGTGCTAAAGAACAAAATGTGTTAAGTGTAAATGAGAAACAAGAATTTAAATCTAAATAGGCCTAGAATCAGGTCAAATTCTGTGTCACAGATAGACAGACACAAGGGCATACAGAGTCCACTGAATACATGACACAGAGTTTACAGGACAGGGACACACCGAGTCCACAGAGGACAGGGACACACCGAGTCCACAGAGGACAGGGACACACCGAGTCCACAGAGGACAGGGACACACCGAGTCCACAGAGGACAGGGAGACACCGAGTCCACAGAGGACAGGGAGACACCGAGTCCACAGAGGACAGGGACACACCGAGTCCACAGAGGACAGGGACACACCGAGTCCACAGAGGACAGGGACACACCGAGTCCACAGAGGACAGGGAGACACCGAGTCCACAGAGGACAGGGACACACCGAGTCCACAGAGGACAGGAACACATCGAGTCCACAGAGGACAGGAACACATCGAGTCCACAGAGGACATGGACACAGAGTTCACAGAGGACAAGGGACACACAGAGTTCACAGAGGACAGGGACACACATAGTTCACAGAGGACAGGGACACACAGAGTTAACAGAGGACAGGGACACACAGAGTTCACAGAGGACATGGACACAGAGTTCACAGAGGACAAGGGACACACAGAGTTCACAGAGGACAGGGACACACATAGTTCACAGAGGACAGGGACACACAGAGTTCACAGAGGACAGGGACACACAGAGTTCACAGAGGACAGGGACACACAGAGGTTACAGACGACAGGGACACACAGAGGTTACAGATGACAGGGACACACCGAGTCCACAGAGGACAGGGACACACCGAGTCCACAGAGGACAGGGACACACCGAGTCCACAGAGGACAGGGAGACACCGAGTCCACAGAGGACAGGGAGACACCGAGTCCACAGAGGACAGGGACACACCGAGTCCACAGAGGACAGGGACACACCGAGTCCACAGAGGACAGGGACACACAGAGGTTACAGACGACAGGGACACACAGAGGTTACAGATGACAGGGACACACAGAGGTTACAGAGGACAGGGACACACAGAGTTCACAGAGGCCAGGGACACACAGAGTTCACAGAGGACAGGGTCACAGAGTTCACAGAGGACAGGGACACAAAGTTCACAGATGACAGGGACACAGAGAGTTCACAGAGGACAGGGACACACAGAGGTTACAGACGACAGGGACACACAGAGGTTACAGATGACAGGGACACACAGAGGTTACAGAGGACAGGGACACACAGAGTTCACAGAGGCCAGGGACACACAGAGTTCACAGAGGACAGGGTCACAGAGTTCACAGAGGACAGGGACACAAAGTTCACAGATGACAGGGACACAGAGAGTTCACAGAGGAAAGGGACACACAGAGTTAACAGAGGACATGGACACACAGAGTTCACAGAGGACAGGGACACAGAGTTCACAAAGGATAGGGACACACAGAGTTAACTGAGGACATGGACACACAGAGTTAACAGAGGACAGGGACACACAGAGTTCACAGAGGACAAGGACACACAGAGGTCACAGAGTGTACACAGTTTGTTGTAGAGCGCAGGTGTGTTGACGTCATGACTATTTCCTGTCCAGAACACATGCATTCAGTTTCAAATTCTTTCCTCAACCAACCGGAAGAATAAAAGGCCGCCAACTTTCTTTTAATACATTTCCTCAAGTCTTTCAAACTTCTTTCCAATAGGCTATACTGTGGCTTGACAAGGCCATTTGTATTTGTTAAACTGAACCCTTGAGGAAGAATAACATTAAAACCCATCAATTATTGTATCACAGTGTTAAAGGGATATCAAACAGAACTGTTTCCTTTTGCTCAGGAATAAAGTGCTCTAGTAATAAATCTACCATTTATATTTCTAACACCATATCCCGATATATAAAAGTCACCTGCATATTTGAGTGAAGATGTTTACAGGCATTGATTGCAGGTCGGTCCGTGGATTTGCAGAAGATGGTAAGTAGCCAACAACTGACTAATCATGGCCTCATTGTGGTTAGGGATTAGTAAGTACTTTTACAGTACAAGATCGATTAGCTATCACTGTAAAGCATTCTCAATCGTACAGATAAATCATCACATCTTGGTTTGTTTAGACATCCATTCATAAAGTTGCAGCCTGGTGTGGATTTGCATGCACAGCCACAATGCCTTGTTTACTCCACTTTCACATTACCATTCACCTCACAGCCCTACACATCACACACTGCACTGCACGGCCACACACTCCAATCAGATGATATTTTTATTCATTTTCAAGTGTCTAAATAACCACTCTGTGCTTTATTCACTAAGACACTTGAATAACCACTCTGCGCTTTTTGAGAGACAAGCTTGTGTTAGCTCCTACAGTCTTCTGTTTACATATTGTGCAGTGTCATATAGACATATTTACATTGATTTTCATTTGAAGCCGTCATGGTCCGGTCCCAGTCTCCCACACATATAAGCACATTAGAGAGCTTTAAACGGCAGGGTCTCTGAAGCACTCCTCTACACAGGCTAAGTGATTGGCTTAAGGGCACTTCAGCATTTAGGAAGGACGGGTGCATTCGGTTCTGCTGTAATTATTCACATTCAAACTTTTAAAATGCTAAGAGTATGCTTTTACCCTTTGAAGCTATCTGTGTCTGACTACTACCAAGTCATCTAACAAAGTATGCTCTGTGTCATTTAAATGATTAACAATGGCATTTGAAAGAACATCTTGTGTGTGTTCTTGTGGAGAATGAAGATTAAAGAGAACTGTAATTCTCACATTTGCATCTTGGCATTTTATTTATTGTATGTACACATTTTGGTGTGGTGTTCGCAAGTTTAAAAAATAAAATTTGATGGACTTTATGTGTGGTATTGAATACTTTTGCCAAACTGCGTCATCACATCCTTCAAATCAAACTTTCATTTTCCAATATGATCACAGCCCTGCATGTTCAGGGGGTCAGTGCAGGTCACAGGAGAACTGTGCGTCTGGTTTGGTCATGGAGCACAGAGCAAGAGTTATGTGTAGAAAGTGCGAAAACGTAATTTTAATGCCAAGTCTTCAACCATACAGCATAAAATCACGGCACAGCAACCTTGATCTATTTGAAAGTCATTTGAGGAACGTGTGACATGCAGAGCCTGAGGCAGTGCAGCTGAGAACTGATTGACACCTTTCCCCCTCAGGGTTTATTAAACTGCCGTCATTTTATTACCATCTGGAAAACTCATCCTGCTGTGGAGTGGCAGTTCTTATAATACTTTAAAGATGTTTTGTTGAAAAGTGTCCCCTGAATTCTATTTTTTATTAGACTTGTTTAAAGAAATGGCTAGACAAAAGACAAGGTCTTAACTGTAAGACTTTGTCAACACTCCAGTTAAAAGTTTTAACAGAAAGAAGAGAGAAGTAAGAGTTGAGACCAATTTCCCTCAGCCCTTATTGCAACTCCCATTACACATAACAAAGACATCATTGCAGCCTTTGTCTTATGTAGCCACACATTTGGGAGGAGACATAAGGGAATACTGAACTTTTTGTCTGATGATGACGGCCCATTGGCATCCAGTGTAATGGTTTCCTTGTGTTTTGGATTTTTTTTCCTCTCCATCTTTATTGATTGTGCTGTACAGTCACCATACCAGTGTACAATGTTCCCCTTCACTCAGCCACTCTCTGCTGCAGAAACAAAGCGCCTGTCTGATGGGTCTGTAGTTACCTCCCTGGTGCTGTGCAATAACTCTGTTTCACATTCTGTTGAGGACCAATGTTTATCTGTGCTGATAGTAATGCAACAAGGGAAGGAGAAGGGCTATGTAAATGTAGAGGAAAAGACACGCCATTTTTCAGGAACTATCACAGTCAATGACAATGGCTCACCAGCTCCATACAACTTTGATATAATGTCTTCAAAAAGCAGTATTACTCCTTTTTTCATTTTCTCTTTGTCCTCTGCCTATTTCTCTCTTGGGAATGGGAGTTGATGCTTGTCGCAGGTGTCAGAGTCTCTAGTACTGCCTTTTCTCACTTTGGCAGAAAAATAGCAGCAGAAAAAGCAACAATAAAATTATAAGTGTAACGTAATGGCCCATTAAAGTCTCAGTTTGCTTTCAGGCTAGTGGCAGTATTGGCTGTGAGGCTCTATCTCAAAGTCAATTTGTTGAACGCTAGAAAAACACAACTTGCCATAAACAACTATAATGACAGCTAAAATCTATGGTATTTTATCCCAGCTGGAGAATATTGGAAATGAGACGATTACGTCAGCACCATTAAATTGACAATAGAGAACATGTTTAAAGGAGCTATGTCATATTTTATGCATTAAAGATAGCCATGGTTACCTAAACGAGATGGAAACCAGATATAAGAGATCTATCTCATGCTTTTAGGAAACATAAATGTTGCCTCACAGCAAGAAGGTCCAAGGTTCGGCTCCCAGGCCGGAAAAGAGTTTTCATGTTCTCTCCATGCTCAAGTGGGCTTCCTCCAGGTACTCCAGTTTCCCCTGCAAAATCAAAACAGGCTGGGCATCCCCTGGTGGTGGCTGCCAACAGTAAATTTCCTTAAGGTGATAATATGACCACAAAAAAACTTTGCACATCTATTTTCTGGGGGAGGTGCGTATTAGAAGAGGGAGCAGCCCACCATTATAACGCATGAAGGAGGTTTGGAAGCATTACATTTTTAAGTACAGGACTGCAGCAGCACATGCCTTCACCCTAACCATCATAGATTTTTCTGTATTTGTCATTAAATACAACTACTTCACCTATAAAAACGATTGGTACCTCCAAGTGTCAGGCACAAGCAACCTGTATTTGAAAGGGACTTTGTCTTGAATCCCATCAAGAATATATACCTATTTTATATATACCGATTTATTGACAATTTATTTTGCATTTTAAATACTAACTGTGAAGAGAGAATAATGTTGTAACTCTATTAAATAGTTTCAGAATTGGCCATATATGTCCATTATTATGATGCAGCACATTTATTTACTAAAATTGTGCTCAATATGGACAATGTTTTTTAATGATTGATGGTACACTATGTATAGCTGGTGTATTTGTATATTATTGTTCACTATGGTGATACTTTATATCACTGATTTTTTTTTTGATGAATGACCTCACTACCATGAGTACTGGCCACTCCCTTTTTAAGATGACTTCTTTAAACTCTGTAACCATTTGCCTAATGAGGGCCTTGTGCCAAAACGTCGTTTGTCTAAGTCTGAATAAATTTCACTTTTGCAAGTTTGTACAGTGTGCTGGAGTTTTTTTTAATTATCAAGGGGATAAAGAAAAACATTCAACATGTTTTTTAAAGGTAAAAAAAAAGTAATGCATGTTAAAATATTTTACTTACTCTGTTATATTATTTGACCAGGATTTGTTTACCTCCTCACATATTTTTATTTTTATTTTTGGACATTGTACATTAAGCCAAAATGCTTGTACCAGCTTATTTCCATCTTTGGTCCTGTATTGTACATGTTTTTGGGGGTTTGGGAAACCAGAGCACACAAAGGAAATGTACATAGACACGAGGAGAACATGCAAACTCCACACAGAAAGGCCCTGCTCTGGATGGGAATTGAACCCAGGACCTTCTTGCTGTGAAGATAGGAGTGCTAACCAAGGGGATAACATTCCTCTGCCATTAGTCATGTAACCGCACGCATGGGAAATAAAACAGAGCAAGTCTAGGTTTGTGTTTACAAGGGATAATCCAGTTAATTCTGTTCAAATGATATTTAAAATGTGTAATGTGCCTGTAATGTCCATTTTATTGTCATTTATCGTTCATCTGCTGACTGCGTACGTAACTGCAGTAATTAAAGGTGATTAAACTTGGAAGTTTTGTAGTCTCTGTTCTGTTCGCACTCAAGAAAACAACATAGCGTCTTTTTCTTCTTAGTCCTTGAGATAATTGCGACAGAATGAAGTTACACATAAGATGACAGAAATGATGATGAATGGGCGGCTGCGCTAATAGAAATGACTTTTCCCAGGGTTATAGAAATGATTGACAATGTGAAATAATAGCTTGGACAATCAATGCCTATTGATTGATTTTACAGTGCCAGAGTTCACAGAGAGATGGAAGGAGAGCTTATGAAATATGAGCAGTTATGCTGTCTTTAGAAGTTATACATGGGGTTATGAATCATTCCTGATGGTCCATTAGTATTCAAGTACATAATAGTGGACTTGAAAGAAAAACAAAAAGTGGTACTTCAGAAGGAAATGGGCCTCCTGCAAGAAATTCAGGCTTGTACTGTAGTCATATTTAGACTGGTCATATACATGCATAATCAGGACTGGATGGATGGATAGATTGGAATCTGCATTATAATATATGAGTATGTATATGAGCGCCTTTCATCACATGGAATCATTTCTGTTAGCTTTTTTTGTTGTTCATTCAGGAATATTTTTAGGTGGGCCGTGCGATCCCTATTGAGCTTCTGTTCCATGCTGCGTTTTTATATCTGCTAGTTTGTGGTCCTAGAGGAAAACAAATCTATTTTAGCAAACATTTTGGTGAATCAAAAATACACATATACACATGTGTGACAAAGTCTAATAATAGCAGTGTTTACTGAACAGTATGAGTACAGTGTTATTAACTCACGTGGACAAGTCGCTCATAAAAAAACTTCCACTTTGTCACAGTTTTACGTAATTCCTGCTCTTGAATCCTTCCATGTCTATTTTACTGCCTTGTCTTTTACAGTAACTCTGTATTAAATAGCATTTATGGTTGTCTTTTTCACCTAGCACCTTGCATTTAAACCAGCACTATAGTAAGTCCATCACACCCTTTCCTAATTTGTATAATTAACCTTATAACGGCGTGCTGTGAATGAATAGTTCAGGGCCAAGCAGCTTGAGGAAGAGACGATAAGATGAGTATCCTTATCATGAAGGCGTTGGCTGACTGGATAAACACAAAGCACCCACAAGCAGAGTTCAATAATTAGATCAATTAAGCCAGTGGGTAATCAGTCGCAGAAAGCCGACTCTCAAAGCTTCTATTCAGGATATGAAATGATGAGGCCAAGTGAACCTGCAGCTTGTATTGTACACACTGAAGTCTTCAAAAAGACTCATTTGCAAATAACGCACACACATTGTTTCTGACAATAGAAAGTGCAAAGAAAGCTATAAAATCACAACTTTCTTTTTTACATGGCATACACTGATAATCACACACTGCAAAACTCAATCAACACTTTCACACTTATTAGAAGACAATTTTACAGCTTCCTTATTGTTTCACCTCCACATTCATCATTTTAGGCTCAGAATGACAAATCTAATTCTCAACTTGCTTTTTATTAACGCTAAAACATGCATATACTTAAAGATAATTTAGCACCAGAAGAGTGCCTTCTATATTATGACGTGTTGTCTGTAAATTCTTATTTTTTGCCATCTTCCACTTAGGCATTTTCTAGCCTTCTGATCTTTCTAAAGATGGGGAGAATAAGCCGAGTGGGAGCTCTCCATGGTGCTGAACTATTTCCAGCTGAACATCTACCCTCAGGCCACAACAACCAGAAATAAGCACCAACAGTATGAGGCAGTTTAGAGTGACACTTTAAATGCTATACTGAAATGGCTCTTTTTACTCTTTAATTAGATACAGTGATATCAAACACTTTTAGTAATATTATCCAGGGC
This sequence comes from Neodontobutis hainanensis, assembly GCA_024349245.1. Taxonomy (NCBI): domain Eukaryota; kingdom Metazoa; phylum Chordata; class Actinopteri; order Gobiiformes; family Odontobutidae; genus Neodontobutis; species Neodontobutis hainanensis. The sequence continues at coordinate 8,978,705 of JALDNG010000015.1, forward strand.
CTCCATAAATTCAAATGCACTAAGTAATAAAATAAAAAATGGCATGTATATTTTTTATACAGTTTAACTTCCTTTAGAACTATTAGCTGCCTTTTAAACTATTTATCACTTTATGCCTAAAGGCTGTGTTGGCTACCTCAGAAACCTTTTTAATAATTTGTCTTTCTCTTATGGAGTACCGCAAGGGTCTATATTTGGTACTTAAGCAAATATTAAGTTCTATAAACTGGGATGCTTTGTATGAAAAAATAATAAAAAAATGTATGTATAAAATAATAATTATTATTATTATTATTATTATTAATAATAATAACAACAATATAATAATAATAATAATAATAATAATAATAATTATTATTATTATTATTATTATTATTATTATTATTATTATTATTATTATTATTATTATTATTATTATTATTTTGAACTCACGACCTTCTTGCTGTAAGTGCTAACCACTCTGCAGAGGCAGAGACCAAGGTGATTCTGTCCTCAAAGCTGGGTCCCTTGGGTAAACACTGACAAAGATTTTTAAAAGACCAGACTGAATTCATTTTCTCAAATTCTAAGTTTATAACTTTTATTCAGTAAGACAGACACATTATACAGACTGTGAACTGATTTGTAAGCTTGTGTTGTTTATAATGCACAAGCAACAAAAAGCACTGAGGTCAGGCAGGTCAAGAAATACATGCAGACATTAATGTTTCCGCTAAGTATTTGCAACTGAATGCACAAAATAAAGTCACGTACAAAGTTCACTACCCACCCACTAAAAGTCCATGTTCAATACAGTCACTAAAGTGCAAACATATTCACAGCATGGGTTAAGTTACATTTTACACCCAATTAGGAGGAGTCCAAGGCAGTGACCACTGATGTGTGTTTATGTGTTTTTGAGAGAGAACACCATTGGAAAATCAGCATGAGCCTTCCTGTCAGCCACCCTTCCACTCTCTTTTGGTATAATCAAAGACTTCTTATAGCAACTAATGCTCCATTTCAAAATTAGATATTTGACATAATAACCCCTGTCTCTCTCATCATTAGTGTCATCTAGCTTTCATCCGTTTCCCTCACAAGCACATTAACAATTCAAATTGCCACTGAAAGAATTCCCTTTGAAAGCCTTCTACACAAAGGAAATGTAACTATACTGTGATGTATTGTTAAATGTGTTTGCATATTTAAAGTAATGTTATATGGCAACTTATTAATAAATATTTAGTATGATATACCACCATTAAAGTAAATAACATAAGTCTGTCCTTAAAATTTTAAGTGAAATGGATCAAATTGTGTACATGAGAAAAAAAAAAAAGATTACTAGTCACTGTCATAATTTCTCTACTCCTGTTAGATTACCAGAAATCTTATTTATTTCTTATTATTTTTTATGTGCTTTTGGTCTCACATTGGAATTATCTGTGGTATCTTCCCTACAGAAAGGCTGTTGCTGAAAACAGTTCAGCACTTTGTCTGCTTTGAAATCCAGGTGGCAGCCTGTCTGGATAAGCATCTAATGCATATCTCTGTCCCTAAATTGGTGTACTTTCACTGAATGTTTATACGTTGATATCATTGATATCTAGAAAGAGAAGGGAGACGTAAAGATTGGTAGCTCAAAGGTTTGGATTCTGTCTGTTTTGGTTAAATGACTGTCCTGTGTTTCATGCCACTATTGCTTGGTTACATCGAGCCCAAAGCTCTGTCCTCCATTTACGGCAAAACTTGTTCCTGTTGCCTTTTTGGTGTACTTCCTCTTGGCTTCAGAGTAATAGGTTAGAGCGAGTGTGTGAGCTGGTGGATGAGTATTTGTTTGTGGCAGCTTGTGACAGTGAGTCAGAGACGATGTAGGGGGCCATATGGACTGTGACTTCCTCGCAGCTGAGCGAGGGAGTGTCCATGGGGCTGTCTAGCAGTGCATTAATCTGGCAGGTTTTAATGGTGAAAGCAGGCAACAGCCAACAGCTCTGCACTCCCATAGCAGTTGTACAAGTGCAGGCTCTAGCAGCAAATGGCCCATGGCTTAGCACTGGAAGAGACACTTTTTTCCATGTTAGTACATACTTTATTTATTAAAAAATATATAAAATGCAGAATTACTTTTGCAGTTCCAATCTTTGTCTTGATGTGAACTGTTACATGGCTGGAAATCAGGTAAAAAAAAAAAAACTGGGTAGAGTCTTGTACATTTATATTAAAACAGCATGAACATGGACTCATTATGATGTTCAATTCAAGAGACGGTTTCGAGTTGATATTGTGTTATTACAATAGAATGTCCATTTTTTGCATAACAACAACAGAACCACATCAAACCGTCATAATGGTTTCAATTTGTGTCTTTATATGCTTAAAAATGAAAGAAAATGATGGAGTAAGATTATGAATGTATGAAACGAACACAATAACTAGATTATGAGTCCACTCTGCAAGCAGTGTGAGTCTGTGAGTATGTCTGCATATATTTTCTTGAGTGTTTATGAGAGAAATAAATCAAATGCCTCTTAATAGATTCAAAATGACTACATCAAGACAATACACTCATAACCTTAAGTGCTCTCTGTATTTCCAGACTGTATTGGAAAGTAACCTGCTGATGTGTTTTCAGCAATGAATTATTTTAAAAATGCACAACAATATGCAAAGAAGAAATATTTTTCAATTAGCAATCCCATGACCCTCTGTGAAACTGTGCTTATGCAGAGAAGAGACAATGAACACACAATGGATTTCCATTTACAAGAGCCTCCTCAGAGCATACCATCTCTAAACAAGAGGGAAGCAGTGTGCAAGCAGGACATTCTCCGATTAGTATTTTTCCCTTTTTTCTTCTTTTCTTTGATTGTCCATTATATTAAACACAATGAGAGAAATTATGAATGTGGGGCCATGGCTAATATTAAATAGCTTTTATTATATTGTGTGTCACTCCAGTTATAATTAAGAATGCACTTGATCAACATTTTTAAAGATAGACAAGGGAAAACAAATTGGGCACACTACTAACTGGCATGGGTAATTATTTAATAAAACTAAACCCATTTCAAAATATATAAAAACAATGGCTACTGTGGTGTTAAAAATATACTAATATACTATTAAGCAAATGATAGTCAAAAGCTTGTCTTGTTTTTAATGTTTGTTAAGAAATATTTTCTGTGTTAGAAATATAATGAAAAAAAAATCTTTCCAGACTGTTCCATCTCTTTTTTTTACCACCAAATGCAGTCTTGAGGTTCCTTTTTTATTTTTTTTTTACAAGGTCTTTAGGAGTATTCATCCATTGCCATTTCAAATTTAATTTCAATCATTGAAACATGAAAACTACATACAATCCCTGAAGAGACTCTTTTTAAAGACAGACAAAAACAGGCTCTACAGTGGAATTAGTATGAAGTGGTTAGAGGGAATATATGGGCCATTAAGCAAATGGGGTATAGATACTACTAATGAGGATCTACAGTAACCCCACAGTATTTGTAGTGAAAATAGCATTCACGTGGCTTTACCCAAAAAAAAAACTATCCAGAAGGTTAAACATAATGATTGCTTTAACATAATGATGATGCTAAATCTTTTTTCCCAAAAAAGAAAACATACTTAAACATAAACATTTGTTAAAGAATTTGTGCAAGTTCTTCAAATGGAGGGAGGTGGAACAGAAACCTTCCAAAAACATAATGGTTCATTGTTTTTAATCATCTTTTTTATTGTTTTTATTTTTCTAAGATGAACCTTGCTTCTATTTAATATTTCAGAAATGAAGGACTTCATAGGGTCAGAGAAATGGTACAGCATTCCTCTGATCTAGTCTAACTGGCTAATGGTCTCATGGTAATGGTATCTGTGTTTCACAAGAGTGAAAGATGAAAAACACTGGAGAGTGAAAGTGATTGAAAGAACAAAGGCCTGACAGAAAGTGTTCTAGACAAGGAAATGTGGAAAAGGGATTAACATACACCAAGGAGCAAGAGAAATGAGTATGGGCATACAGAATCCTCTCAATATGACTCAATATAACAAAAAAAAAAAACTTTATTTATTTATTTATTGCTTATAGTCTTGTCTAGTTTTTGGTAGCAAAAAAAAAATTAATAAAACAATGCAGAAATGATGGTGCAGGACAATGAACATCAAGTATGTGTGTACCCACAAAACTAAATGCAGGCTCTGCTCAATGCACAAAGTCCTTTGTGTCTTTTCCTCTGTGTGTTTAGAATTAAACATTTTAGCTAAGTCCACATCTAGCTCTGGACTGCTCATAGAATCCCAATGAAGACGATACCATCCAGTGGTCTAGTCCTCAAGTGTAGTCTTTTTTTACTTACTTTGACAATTCTACTCATAGATCTGTATCCCTTTATGTCCACTCATTCTTATCGTTTTTATGTTTTGTCCCCACCTTTCTTCTTTTCTCCTGCTTTCTGCTCAGGACTTGTCTTCTTGGACAAAGAGAGCTACACAGCATATACTCCCTGTGGAAAATTATTTTACTTATCAGTGAGTCTGCAAGAGCTCTTTTATGGGCAAAAAGTGTCCATTACCTATCCCTGAATATTGGCAATGCATTCATTCAACATTTAAAAGATGATTGCATGTTTAGAAAGAAGCTAAAAGTAAATTCATTCATTCAGTCCAATGTATAGCATTTATATTTTGCAGTAGCAAATTAGTCCCATTTATCTTTTTTAATTTTAATTTTTAACTTTTTGCCTTTATTTGATAGATAATAATATTAATAATGGATTGGATCTATATTGCACTTTTCTCCCAAGGGACCAAAAGACTCAAAGAGCTTACAGGCGTCCAGTATTCATTCATACACAGTCACACGGATGATGGTAAGCTACAACCCTGGGCAGACTGACAGAGACGTGGCAGCCATTTGACAGACAGTAATATTGACCCGAACAGGAATCAAACTCTGGTTACCCGGTATGTGCTCGACCAAATGTGCTACTGCTCAAGAAGTTCTATTTTTGGGGTTCACAGAAAGAAAGGGAAGTATGTTGGCGACAGACCAGACGAAGTTTACATAATTTAGATTTCTGGGTCTTAATGAGAGTGACATTTGATAATTGATAAGGTAATTTACTTGTACACAAACCTACGGCCTCCAACAACATGCATGTAAATTTAAATGAGTAAATGTTAATTCCTTTTAGTGAATGAATTTGAGTATCTGGTAATGTCTAAAGTGTGTTCTTCCTCACACCTAAAGCAGCTGGGATAGGCTCCAGCTCCTTGGGACCCTCAATGTAAAGGTGGCAAAATAATGAATATTGTTTCACTTTGACAGAATGTGACTTTTCCATTGACTGTGAAATATATACCATAATCAGATTTTTTTTTGTATATTTTATTAACCCGAATTGCTGTTCTTGTATTTGCCATGTCTTCATTGTTTTTAACAGCTTCCACCTTCTCTTAACAGCTTTGCTTCCTCCTGCTGCCTTTCTCACCACATTCTGTGCTGTAAGTCATGACTAGTTATGGCACCTTGGTGCAAGACACAGTTAGGAAGAGGCTATTACCAAGATTCAGAACTCGCTAATGGACTGTTGCAATCGTTAATCTTCGGCTAATCTCAGTGAACTTGGACTTTGATGAGGGACAGAAGTGGGAAGCCGAAAGAGGGAGAGTCACACTAAAAAGAAATGCTCCTAGGGTCATGGGCCAATTTTTATTAAATTTTATCAAGGATATATTAACACAGGGGGAGGGAGCAAAGTGTTGATTTGAAAAGGGAAATAACTGCCTTGAAGAACTGCCAATCAGAAACAAAGCTAAGGGACTAAACTGTGGTTTGCTGAAGCAGTTTGCAACTTTGAGAATTTGGAATATAATCATCAATAGATTGAAATATAAGCACTGGAGGACTGATTTCAATGCCATTAGCAGTTTATTATGAAACTTTAATACAGTAAATACTACATGCAAGGTCTCACACATTCCCATTATTTTCAATTAATTAAGAACAGAATGAAAATCTCATAAACCCACATCAAATGAAGAAAAAAATGATGTGGGAGTGAATTTATTAGATTTCTCCAGTGGTGCTGTGAGACTCTAGGTGGGAGGAACGTAATCATCTGATACAGATACAAACAGTCAATGTCTATGTGAAGTCCAACAATGGGCTTATGCAAAGAGCTGAAATTGCTGGGACAATATTAGAGAAAGAAAATATCAGTACAAGTCAACAAAGAAAAGCAGCTAATTGCTTTCAGTTAAAGAAAAATAAATCAGGTAATGGAAAATAGCTCCTGCTCTAACTTCAAACTGTGATTCAACAGTTTTTAACAACTTAAGAAAAACAAATTTCAAAAGAGTTGGTTTCTTTGGTGACAGCAGGATGTTGTGGTAGAAATAGTAGCTCTCAGTTGGAAAGCTATATTCATGTCTTAGTTCTTGATAACATGGAGGCCTTCCTACTGTGAAAAGGGATGGGAGCTTGAGTCTTTCATCTTTTATACAATAGGGCACCATTTTATTATTAATAAATATAAGTATTTTAGTGCCCTTCTTTATATTGCCTTGAATCTAACTCAGAAATTAACTCCAAAGCTTCAACATAGACAAATATGAGTTTTTAGAACATTTTGATAAACTGCAAAATTCCCCATAATATGCATGGCTTGACTTTGACTTCCACACTGTCTTACTCTTGACCACAGTCACAAAAAGTCTTTTCTCACTAGTCTTTGACAAATAAACTACAAACTGTTGATTGAATTAGATAATAGTAATGGCTCACAAAATAAGATGAACATGGAGGGTGTGTTTGAAAACAATTGATTTTGGAAGATAGGTGATGGCCACAACATTTTTTATCAGTTGTAATGAAATTGATTATTGTTATTTTTTTACTATTATGTAAATGTGTGTATTTAATTTATAAATCTACCCATAAGATATCAGCTATATGAACTGAAATGTGTGTGTCTGTGGGTCTACAGTACATTAACACATATACAAATATAATATTATATATTTGTATCTGAAAAAATTAGGTAATTTGAATATTTTGTAAAGTAATATTTAACCAGGGCACAAAAACAAATGGTGAATTATTGAGAGTCTTACTATTATGTATGGTAATTTCTTGCTGTACATCGCATCTGCACTTTGTCATGAAAGTTATTCTGCATATTTTGAGATTGCTTGCGAGGTGATCTGGTTCAGTGTGAGTAAATTTAATTAACTTTGTGTCAATGGGTTGTATCTCTAGCCTATGTTCCCATCTATAAATTAAACCACAGACAATGTAAGGGCATGTCCTTCACAGAAAAGCATTGACCACACCTTACTCTTTCTCCACAGGCTCCATCAAAAAGGGATGATTCTGCACTGCATGGCTGCCATTGTTCTACTGTGGGCTTTAAGTCAACAGGCAGCAGAGGAATCACTCATGCACAAACTATTACCAGCTGCAGCCTTGCTCCTCAGAGGGAAATGTATCAGGAGAGGAGTGATGTTCGGCATTGATCCTTTGCTGTGCCTCTAGTCTGGCCACACTTTGTGACAGGATATGACAACATAATGTAGGACCACACTCCATGACAGAACACTGAGCTCATATCATCCATCATATTCAAGTCTGGGGCTGCAGGGCTTTGCTGAAAGTCATGGGAGTTGATTTTAAGGGAGCGATAAGATCAGCAGCGCGTTTCTTTATTCATTCATTTTGCTGCTTACACTTATTCAGGGTCATTGGGGGCTGGAGTCTATCCATATCCTACACCTGAGCCAATGCAGCTAATCACAGCTGACACTTAACCTCTATGGGCATTTCACCCAGAAGCAGGTCCATAGAAATATGGCACGATAGGTTTCCAATTGTGCAATCTAAGTTATGACCATAGTTGATTAAAAAGCAGACTTTCTAAAAGGATTTTGTTTTTTTACATCTTGGTCAGGGCCTTCAACAATAACACACTATTAATTCAATCAACCTGCAACATTAAAACACAAAACCAACATATCCAAGTCCATTGGATTACGGTCCATACAAAACTGAATGGACTTTGACTAAACATATAAATTTAGAGGACGGGTAAGCTATGACTGACCTTAGCATGTTCAAATTATACAAAGTTTTTATTTTTTCCTTCTCATTCCCAGATACCATCATCTTGCTAACTGGTCTCTCTCAATCATCAAGAGGATTCCACTTCCCACTACCAGCCACAAAGAGTCCTCCGGTTACGGTGCGTAGAAAAGATTAAATAGCTATTGACCTTTTTTTTTCAGTTTGATGAAACTAAAGATGAGCATACATCCAGGAATTTTCACAAAATACCCCCTTTTTGGTTAGCTAGTTCACCCTATAACAGTTAAATACCACACCTCACCACGTTCTCTGAAGATCATCACTAACAGCAAAAGTCCAATGGAGCCTGACAGTTCTGACACTATATAATGAAGTAGCAACTTTTCCACTCCAGCTGTAGATGTCAGAATGTCAGAAGTCTGACAGAGGATATCATTACATTGTCATTGTATCCTTCCATATAAAAAAATACTATAAACATTTCTTGACTTTGTTGCTACACATAGATATACCTCATTATATGGAGCAGCCATTACTGTTTATGTTTTTTAGTAGTGAAGGAAGAGATATAACAGCGCTGCCTCCACATCAGACACATAATGACTTTGGCCTTTTCAAGCTTTTCACAACATTTACTACATTGCTGGCTCCTTGTTGCTGGCTCCTTTGGACGACATGTAATTACCATAGCAGTGAGAAACAATCAATTATACCATCATGCTTTTCTTCTGCTGGCTTCTTGCCACATTGAGACCGAGAATATGTCATGACTGATCATCCGGCAGAATTTCAAAAGCTAATCTGAGAGCTGACCTTTACTGTAGAGCAGCTGCGATGATGGCCTTAAAATATTTTAGGCAATCTTCCTTTTGGGGGGAAATGTATGGGTTTGAAAAATGCTATTATAAAAAGAGGACAAAGCAAATCATGCAAGAGATACGCCGGTGGCACTTCTGCTAACTGATGGAAATAGTGTGCTTTCTAAGCCTCAGACAAACCCTGGCTGTGAGTATTAGGAAAATGGGAGTAGAATGAATGATGGCAAAGGGGAGGATGCCTCTGCAGGCCTTGTATTAGGTTAGGGCTTTTACATCAATATGGGGCAATACACTGAGCCCAAGGCTTTCCTAAAGACATTCCTCTCTGTCTTTCCTTGTGTCTCATCCTGCCATTCATACTGTATCTTATAACACCAGTGATGTTCCCTCGTGCCATTCATTGCTTAACCATTTTCATAATTACGGGCTCTCCCCATGTGTAGCTGGCATTTAATGGGGAGATGAGTTAATGTGCATGACGTTAAGGGCTTTTCTTTTTTCCCTGGCATGCAAATTCAAGAGAATTTTGCCTCCCACTGGTGTTTGCAGCCAAGAGTGATAGTGATCATGTGCCCACCACACACAACCCATCACATACAAACAGAATCACATGCTTAAATTATACACGGATGTCCATCTAATCTGGTAGTAGCGAGTGGTTTATGTGCAGCTTTTGCCTTTTACATAAGAGCTACGGGATTCATGACACCGATCTGATGAAGTGTCAATTAATTACGAGAAGTGACATTATGTGGGTGGTCACCTGTATCATCTCATTAACAAAAAACATGTGTTTTTCCATTTGGTTTTGATAGTTTGGTAACAACGGCATGAGCAGCTTCTGTTGCAACTAATTGGAAAAAAATACAGCAGCAGCATTCTCTTTACATCCCTGATCTTTGCAATTGTGCTCAAGTTTCTTCTACTAATACCCAAAATAGTCAAAACTGGAAGCTGTCCACAATGAAATTCAAATGAGTCTTGTTTTTTACTAAACTAATAATGTTGCATAATCTGACAACAAAACAGCAAAATATTAGTATCCCGTATAATATTTGTAATTTTGAAATATTATAATTTTTTGTGAAACTTTACTACATAATGGATGTACGCATTATTTATTGTATTAGTTAACTTAGAGTGGGAATAGGCAAAACAACACATGTTTTTTATTTGGCCAAATTGCTTGCTTGATATGACACTAACCGTTAAATATTACTGGTAAAAAAAAAAAATTGACAAATCTCAGATTGGACACTACAGTTAATACATTTACATTTTCTGCACTCTGTATTCGATATACTCTCACAACACAAATAAACACAAGAATGAACTAATTTAATCACAACACACTTGTTGTCCCATGCCAAAACTTGACCTGGATAAATAGATGCACAAGGTAAGAGTGATTTCTGTGTCACCCTTTGAGTTCAGCCCATTGGGTTTGATTACAACAGAAACAAATACAATGCCAAGGACAAGCCACTTGGTCTTGTCAGTTGATTTAGGGGGACTTAAGAATCTCCCTTCTCAGTTGGAGGTTCCATGTCCTTGATAAACGATTGTACGTCCTCCTGCGCCCCATTCACCAGCTGCTCCCTTCTGTTTTATACTCTCCAAATACTTCTGTCAGGCAAACAGTCTCCAGAAATATCACCTTCTGTCAGTTCTATAAGTCAGCATAGAGTGGAGAAGAAATAACACACAACCACTGAATCCACATGGAACAACAATTAGAATGTAGCAGATGTACTGCTAAGCCATAACAAACCACACAAAAACACTGATGTCTTTTAAATTTAACATTGTGAAATCTTATGGGATCTTAAAGCCTGCTGTAATGTATATTCATAACTTGAAGCAACATTGTGAACATTAAATTAAAGGCATGCCGTGTGAAAATGTGATTACATACTTCAGAGTCTGATGCAGATGGGATTCTGATAATTGTTCATAGTTTCTTTTGTTTTTTTTCCCATACCCTTCTTTCAATTCATCAATTTAAATACCAATTATTAACCATGTGGTAAACCTTTTTTCTGCAGTGACCAGATACAGCTTTTCTTTTTTGGTTCAAGAAAAAATGACAACAAATTCACATTAGTTCATAAATGTCCTAAACCTTCATGCAAGAATGTGTGCTCAAAACAAAAAAATAGGGTGCTTCTCCTTCAGCAGCTCACTCTCTCCTCTCTTTGAATAGCCTTGTCCCAACACTCACACCACACCAAAAGCACTTTCATGCACATTTGTTGAAAGGGTTCAAAGCTCTTAACAAGAAGAACAGTCCAGAACATATTACTCATCTACTCATCGACAAGCCGTCTTTTGTAGCGATGTTTGCTAAACTCGTTGATTTTATCAAAAAGTCAACAGCAACACGTTATTTGGAAATTTTGCTCGAAGACAAAGCATGCCTACAGCGTTAACACAATGCTGTTACCTCAACAACAGATATAGGAATAGTTTTTTTAATAGCGTTTCTTTTCCATTTATTGCTGGTTTCTCGTTGTTCTCAAAAGGCAAAGTTTCATCTGATGTACACTTTGTGGAGGAGTGCATAAAGGGTGCTAATGTAGTCCAGTTAAGAATGTTCAAAGAGAAGGAGGGACACCTTGAAGTGAAAGCGCATATGAGTGGAGGTCTAATGTCTATTTTTTGTAGCTCTACAAATGCAAGGAGTAGAGTATTTTGAGAGAAATATACACTCAAAATAAAAAAACTCTACACTGCATTGTACTCTAGGCACATTTAAGTCCAGGTGTCACTTTAGGATTCCTGTGGTTGTGATCTGGATAAGGAAAGCAATCACAGACACCAACGTAAAATTAATTATTTCTAATTAATGGATTCCAAATTTGTTTAAAAAGAAAATTGTGTTTAACGATTAGCTCCCGCAGCTATGTCTTCAGAGTGCACATGCAGATCCTGCAGGTTTGTTATGTGCCTGATCTGAGTGCTCTTACACAACATGCCCAAATGAATCACCACTTTGGCTTTTTGTTCCCTGGCCCATCAAACTGTGCATGTAAAAAAGACACCCACAGCCAAATTAATATGGATTTGATTAACAATGATTTGAAGTTGAGACATTGTTTTCCATTGAGTGAAGCTGTCCTCAAATACTCCGCAGTACACTTGTAGTAAAACTGAGAGAAGCATACTCCAGTCTTTTCTGCTGCCTGACTTCATCAGATATTCTATGTAGCCTGTTTGTTTCTCTCAGTTCAATTTCTTCCTCTGATCTCTGACACTGCTGTACCGCATTGTATCATTTATTTTCTGTTTTCTTACATTACGCACTCTTCACTTGCCGTATTGGAAAAGGCCGACCTGTTTGCAGTCCCTCTGATGTTTTTAAAATGATACACTGACCTTCAGCCTGTCCTCTTTTCCTGCACATATTTGTAAAGGAATCTATGAGGGAAATGAGGCAAAACAAGACACTGCATTTTATTACTTTTTTACCTATTCACACAGACCATAACTATCGCAGTAATGCTTTAAAGTTAACATAGAATTTCCTTAGATGCCCTCTTCAGCTTTTTATCTTCATGGAGCTGGTAGCTTGTGGTCTTTCAACTGAAAAATATAAAATAGACAGATAGCGTGAAATGAAAAAACATGAAATAAAAAGGCTGCTGGTGCTCTTTGTGGGTTCAGATACTGTGGCCATAGCTCTATTCATTCACACAAAATCAGATGAATTTGTGTAAAAAGAAAAAGAATGGCCTAGAAAAAATTTGTAAGGCTCATTTGTCATCTTTTTCAGGACGACTGATGATTCCAGCCATAATTTATCACTTCCATAGAAGCTGACTTAACTAGAGCTTACATTAGCCAACTGTAACAATGTCAAAGTCCTGATAGGGTCCTTTGTGAATAAAGTTAACATCATGTTTGAGAAAGCAGTCAGAATGAGACATGGCGAATGGGAGATGAGAGAAAAATGGAAGGTGATTAAAGAGTCTGAGTGTCGTGCCATTCCTGTTTTCTGGCAAAGTAGTGCTTTAACAACATTAACATTGCCAAGAGCTAATGAGCACTTTAGTGTTGCTGCGACTGCTGCCAGGAGACTTCCACAAAGATGTTTATTTATACGACAGCTCACACTATATACAATGGCTGATGTTGTGTCACTCCTTAAAAATAGAAGCCAAAAAATGTCAGACGTTCTGCTGGTTGGCTACAGTGCAAGTCATAAACCATATTAAATAAAATAATTCAACATGGGTTTTTACATGGATGATGTTAAGTTGACATTGTTTACTAATAGTAAACCTACAAATTATTAACCAACCGTCAAAATCAATGTTTTTGGATTGTCACTTTTCCTAATTTTTGAAAAACAGGTTTAAACATTTAAAACAGACAAACATTTCATTTATTTTATAAATTTGATGACTTATTGACACATTGGGTGTTTGAGAGACCTCCAGTGTTGTGTCAGAACCTTGCATTGTGGGTCTTTTGGCTGACTTTTATTTTGAGTTATTTTGGGATAAGGACCTTTATCCTTCACATCCTTTGTGCCAAGGTTTAAGTAATGACACAACCATTATGACAACACAACCACTGTCACAACACCTGTCCTCATTAGATCTTTATTCTTAAAAAAAATTAACAACTGTCAATAAAGTTGTATGTGTTTTACAGTGTTTTTAGTCAATGAGTGCTGCTTTGAGAAAGCACACATCACAGTATTTCGGTTATGGCCATGATGAAAAAAAATCTTTAAAATGCGAGACTTGTTCGATTAAGTCTTCTACATTTTATTTATTATTATTTATTTATTTCATCTGATGTTTCTAGCTAAATGCATGCCTCCTGCTTTGCATCAATAATACACTTATTTGTTCTTAACTACCTCATGTATCGATTTTGGCCAAAAGATCATTTTTTCCAAATGGCCTTGTGTATCCTTAAATGCGAGCACAACATTTCTGCTCACTCAGCATCTTTGGCCCCCAATCCCTTAGCAACTCTTCTCCCAGAATTATGATCCTAAACCAGCACTGGGCCAAGTGACCCGACCTGGCGTGTGCCCATGCTTGATGACATTGATTGTTTGAGTAAGTGAGACGTCTGCACGGCCGTTCTATGGCCTTGCTGACCAAGGACCATAGACATGTCTCTGCCAGACCATCAGACTTCATTATCCAGCAGCAGGAGAGACATGAGGGCCTTAACTGGGTCCCAGAGGACACACAAGCCAGCAAATCACCTCCATTTCAATGTTTCAGAGTCGTTTTCCTCTTGCTCTCTGTCCTTTACAACGAGCAGGGTGGGGAAAGGCAACTCTGTAAGGTCTTAATAACCTTTTCAATAAGCAGACCCCCAACTTGAAAAGGGTGCATTCTGCACTCTGCCCCACCAAGCAATACAGTACAGTACAGTTTAGTTTTAGTATGTCATACTTTTAGACACAAAAATAAACATAGAATATCTTTGCAAGGTACCACATAAAATCAGTAAAGTGGTACCATATCAAGGGCTTGATAATCTGCAGTGAAGTCATTAGTCAATAGAAAGTAAGGCAAGGAAAGGCATCAGCGATAAAAGATGCTGCATGCTTTTTTTTTTATAAACTCCAACATAACATCTCTCATGTGAGCAGCTGTTTTGGCTTCTGCTACATGAATGAATTCACTGCATGTGAATTAAACTGTGCTTTTCCTGTTGTTGTGCATCTCATTTGCCTTCTTTTCTGACATACCCTTTACCAGACTCTCATTACCTCAGCGGCTTTTAACAGCAGTGTATATGAGTTTTCTTTCCCTTTTTTTTTTCTTGTCTGTAACTCTCCCTGTGAGCACGACAAAGAAGGATATCAAAGACGTCAGGCAGATTTGTAATTCAAGTCTGCTGCCTTCTGATCACAAGGGATGAGCAGCAATCGCCTTAGAGGCAGAGCTTAAACCTTCATGCAACATACTGTACATATTTTAGGTGTGCATAGTAGACAAACATATACAGCATAAAGATAGACTACAAAGCAACTAAACTATTTAATTAACAAAAAATTTTAAATATGTTGGGCTGGATAGACCATGCTCTTCTAACTGTGGAAAAGTGCTGCACACCCCATTACTGTAATACTTCTCTATTAAGAAGTCTTTGTTGCTTCTGCCTATAAGAGGAATAACCCAGAAAAGTAGAAACAGAGCCTGCAGCAGTTTGGGGAAAATTGTACTCTTGTAGAAAGACATTAACTGTTAAATTGTCAATTTTTACCACAACTGGGAAATAGAGTGAGCTCCAAGACATATTTTAAGCCAATTGGCATTAATTAGGCATGTGATGCTGTAATTGTATTATTGGGTGAGAAAGAAAATAAAAAGCAATAGAAACTAAGTGAAGAACTTTTAGACTATAAGATGCATTAAGTTTTACGTAGCCTTCATGTTTCTGTCTGAATTATAAAACACAGAATTTATGTCATCATGAGCAGTGTCCAATAGTTTCCAAAACATTGATAGTCCCCGCATTTCAAGTCAATAGTTTTTTCCAACTATTCAGTAGCTCTGGGCCAAATTATTCATGGTGTTACTGCAATGTGGAAAAATCCTATTTGTCACACATAATTACAAAAATTATCGTGTATTATTTACACAATTACCAAAGCAACGTCTGAGTCAGCTTTCTCTAGTCTTGCAAACTAAAAAAATAACATTAAATCCCTTCAGTAGATTGTGATTAGAAAACTGCACTTTTCACTTTTGTCTACGCTTTTTTTGATTTATATTTTAAAGAGTCTAAACTGCACCTAGTGAATGAATGGAAGAATTAATGTTGGTTGTCTGTGTCAGCCATTGTCCAGGGTGTACCCCGCCTCAGGCCCAAAGCTGCTGGGATAGGCTACTGCGACCCCTATTATGTCTTCTTTGGCTTCAATGGTATTCTGTGTTAAATATGGCCCACTACATAAGTGATCAGTTGCTTCTCCTTTGCTTTTACACCAAAACAGGATTCTGTAGTTGCTTGTAATGAATGCTTCTTTCACTCCTTTTACACCCCAGGGCTCATCGAAGACCATGTTATGTGGCAGATAAAAATGTCTTGGGCAAGTTGTAAAACAGTCTCTGCCAAACCATCCAAACCAACAGGAAATTACAAGGTGCCAAGAGCACCTTGGCTGTTCCAAGTCTATTGTTTGAATGTGTGTCTATACTATTTCCTCAGCATGTAGGCAGTTCAGAGCAGTCTCTCTTCATTTCAGTGAGTGCCTTCTGATAGCTGTGCTGTAGTCATAGCAGCAGGGAAGTGTGTAAGCAGAGGAGCAGATTTTTATATTACACCAGCAGTTTAAGCAGCTTTAGACATTGCTTTTTGCTCTATGCTTTTGGTAAGACAGGATTTTCCACTGTTCAGGGCTCTGTGTACATCTGACGTATGGTCTAACTTGTCATTTTCATATTTATGCTCATCAAATGTGCCTGTTTTACTCATCTTGTTAATCCATGCCACTTTGCTGAAGTGATACCATGTAAGTGATAGGTCTGTACAGTGTTTTTATGTACATATATACATTTACTGCAATGCTTTCTTTACTGTCTGACTATTCTACCAGAGATGGGATATGTTTACTAATTGTAAGTACTGCCTCCTTCACATGAGTAAGTGTTTATTTCCCTCCAGATGGACAAATCCACTTGCTTTTCCAAAAAAACGAATAACTGGATGGATGCTGCTGGAAGCAACAACGTGCTTTGTGAAAGCATTTTCCAATTTCTCCTGCATGAGGTCAAATTACAAGATGTTCAACTAGGCTTGAAATGGACAGTAACGCAGCGTAGTGAGAAATGGCTCACAACAATGTATGTTAGTGTTTTACCTGACAACATTGCTCACTGCTGAAAGCAATGATGTGTTTAGGGTCTGGTTTATTTACATAAAAAATGGAAAACAGTGTCTGTCTTCATATAAAGAAAAGACATTTGGAAAGTTCAAACTTCTCAAATGACCTACATTTTTTTGACAAGGACCGCTTGCAAATCCTCTAAAGAAGATGTACTATGGGATCAGGGCTTATAAGGACATAATGCCATTTTATAGAGCTATTCAGGATAAGGTCAGGCATGAAATATAGTCCACTGACTCTACATCTATACACCAATCCTAGCCCATTTTTCAGCAAGTTGTTAAATAAGGCTCCTGTTTTTTAAAGCGGGCAAATAAATAAGTTATAGGCATTAACTAATTAAATAATAAATACAATTGAGATAAGTAAAATCATTTTTAAAATCCTTAGTATTATTATTATTTCTATGAGGATCTTGTGTGAGATTGCTTTGACAGACTAACAAATGTATTAAATTGCTAAATATATATTTTTTATATATATTATGTAAAATAAATAAGAAATAATTTAAAGTAGTCTCTAAATAATTTGGGCTTGTATCCTAAAACATTACTAACATATGACTAATCTACTTTTTTATTTATTTATTTTTTTTACAATCAAGCTTTATGGAAGCACAAAAGCTCTGGTTTGCTTTAAAAAAAATTATTATGCTAGAGCCAGGACAGCGCATGGCTAAATAAAAATAAGTACGTTATTATTGAGGGGGAGAAAGAGTAAAAATTTGACATTCAATAAGGAGTAAGCGGGGCTTTAGAAGCACACAACTCATCAGGACGCAGACTGATTAGGAGCTTGAAACCGAGTTTTAGAGCATCTCGAAAATACAGTCCCGAACTCATTGGTGCTGCTTTTCATGCCACCTGTCTGCTATGTCTGTCTGACACCCGTTTAAATATATAGTTATATAAAGTTATATTAAATATAGTATATAAAGTTTTATAAATGTTTTGTTATGCCCTTTTTGTGCATCTTGTGCTCTTATCCAGTTTTTAAGTGAATTCTTTTGTGCCTCAGAAGAGTTTTGATTTGATTCTCCAAGCCCGCTGTGTTTCAGCTCAGTCCTAAACTCTCCAGAGGACTGTACCGTACTGTACTGTATTAAAGGAATCAGCGAAGACTGAGCTACACATTCATCTATGATCATCAAACACAGACCAAACGGCAGCCAAATGAATATCCCAACCTAGTCAGCCTTGTTACCACATTTTTGCTAATAGCTTTTCACTACTTCAACCAACAAACTCAACCGAGATCTTACATGAAAGCAGAAACGCTAACGATTACAATGGTGCTTAGCTTGTCACTCTAGGATACAATCTAAGTAAATCAGCCAAAGAATGCCAAACCTAAAAGACATGTACAGCTACAGACCACAAACTTTGCCTTAGCTTTGTTGTTTAGTGTTGAAAACTGCTGTGTGTACACAAATGACGCTGCTTTTATATTAATTCCATGTGTCTGGGTTTATTAGAATCCATCCAAAACATGGCAATCACCATCTGTAGTGAATACTCCAAGGTTGCAACTTCTGATTGGCCTCACTTAGTTATGCTCCCATGCCAAATGCACAAGGTCAAAAAGTGATCAAAATGCCTGGAAAGCACAAATATACAGCAGAAGTAGTGAAGTAGAAGTAGTGGCTGCAGATTGTCCTTCTTCTATCCAGAGATGACTACCGGAAGGTAGTCATCTCTACAGTCACACCTCTACAGTCACACACGGTCATACACCAGAGCTGTGGCACTGGAGGCAAGGTGGGTTAAGTACCTTGCGCAAGGACACAATGACAGTATGAACTGGGGTGGGTAACTGGAAGGTTGCTGAGCCATTGCATATACATTAAGTTATTATGCCAGTCATTATTAGCGGTCATTATATTAGGTCAAATATGTCTGTCATTATATGAGGTCAAATTTCTAATTTAGTTGCAGCAATAAAACTACTAAATACTAAACTTTGATTTTATAGAGTTCAGATTCTTTATCATCTCTATAAAATCAAAGTGTAAGAATGTATTGTGTTTACTGCCCCATGAGACAAGCACATATTTGTGTGTATTTATTGAACATGAAGATATGCAGAAGTATGACTCATAGTAAAAAAAAAAAAATAATAAAATATCTAAATATCTTTATATTAATATGTCCAAGTCCCTAGAGTAACATGTAAAGATGTGAGTAATTTCAGATGGCACAGGTGGTGCCAAAATGTGCAAAAACCTTTACACTGTTGGTGTTTTTTACATTAGAAGAATTATTTTTGGTGCAGTAAATGTGGACATGTGTAGCTTTGATTTGCTATAGAGTTGGAGCGGGACCTTAATCCCCTTCACTCTGTTACCAGAATTATTATTATACACCTTGTAGTCACAGAGATATAATCAGTTTACTATGGAGATGTCCTTTTTAAGGCAGACACCCCTAAAAACAGGGTGGTGAAGGAAGTGATCAGAAAACCGGGCCTCTGTGGTCTATTATGGTCTAATATTTTTCATTACAACTCAGACACCCCATTAACATTAGAAACATTAAAATGTCATCCCATGTGTTATCATAATCCCCCACACCTCACCATAAAGCTTTACAACTCGCCAAATACAGGTCACATTTAACAACATGGCAGAACAGGAGTCATTGCTGGAGCTTGACTCGGCTATGTGTGCAGTCTGTTGGATCCTGTGCTACAGTCTGACAGCAGCATGCGTAAGTCTTGGTTGATACAGCTCAACTGCCAAATTGGGTCTCTCACAAGGCTGCATGTTGCCAAGTAGTAAATGGGTGAAAGATGGTGTCTAAAGATCTGCTTAGAGACTATTTCCACTATATGCGTTGCACTGCTGGTGAACAAAGTTCAGACCACAGCAAGGCCATGGACAAGTTTTTTTCTTTGGTTTCTGTGTACTGTATAAATGCTGGTACTTTTCTGTATGTGAAGGGCCACTGCAGCTGTTCCCAGTCTGCAGAATTTGTATTATTGCAATTTTTCATTTATCAGTTTACAAAATCTTTAAATGTTAGAGTATCTGCTTAGAGTTAGCAGCAGTGTTATTGGCCTGATCCCCTCGTTCTTAGGATGTGACCCATGCTTATTTAGTCTGAAAAAGGAGATGCCACTAGGCGACTGCCCGACTCTTGGAATAGTTGGTAAACACAGATTCATTTATTAATTTTAACATGGTCTAATATTGAAAGGATTGATTCAAGGCTTATTAAGAAAGTGCAGTTCAGAAACAGATGAAGATGAAATGCACCAAATGTTGCAATGATGCACGATGTATGGAACTGGCAGGAACTTCTGGTAATGACATATCAATATATTTCACTTTCCCTGTCATAATGTACTGTTTTTTTTTTTCAAAATACAAACCACCTTGTCACAGAGCTGTGTGAAGATTATAATATAGATATTATTAAGTTAGTCTATAGTGTGCTATGTAGACAGGCTTGTTCACCTGCACGACTCACATCGGTCTTGAGTCTGTCTGACACTCCGCAGAATTAATGTGATGAGGAAGTGGGACTGAGAAAACATAATGAGCTTTATAATTAGCCTTTGGGTTAGAGGCCTGGCCACTGGAGGTCAGGCCCCACTGCTTCTTTGCCATTGGGTTAATACAAAAGTGTCTGTTGGTGTGTGTGTGTGTGTGTGTGTGTGTGTGTGTGTGTGTGTGTGTGTGTGTGTGTGTGTGTGTGTGTGTGTAGGATGAGCCTTCATTTAATCATAGCCACCAATTAGAGTGTCCACATAATAATTCAGTTCTGTTTGACTTTTTCAACAAAATTCAAAGTAGCAAAAAGTAAAATCTAAAATGGAAGTCTGGTTAGCTCTGTTTAGTCCAAATCACATCTTTATTTGTTTGACTGAGGTTTAACTGACTCTATATGTGTTATCAATGTCATTGTCTGACACCAAGCATTCACAGCCCATTCAAAATTGATGTATATATTCTTTTGTCACAATGGTGCTCCACAAAGAAAACAGGGCTACTTGGCATTATCTCCTCATTCTCAGCTGGAATTACACATGGTTGTATTGTACATGTAAAGTTTGGCAACTTTAGTTACTGCCACTCAGTCACACCTTAATTAAATTGGCATTAGAAATAATTCCATTGACCTTTTACCCTAAGTTTCATGGGAAAATGTTGTTTATTTCAGACAAAATGTGAAATTAGGTTTAGTTAACTTAATGTTAAGTTTAAGGCTTCTTTACATTATGTGTCCTCCTCCTATTGTTGATTAAAATCTCAATAAATATGTCACGATTCAGGTCTTTTAATGGTTTTATGTTGTTTGGGCACAATTGTGAATAAATCTAATGTATCATTTGTCCCGTCAACTAAAAGCAAAAAGGCCAAATTCTTAAAAAAAAAGTCAAAAAAAAAAAAGTCAAGCCAATGTAAAAAAAAAGCTGCTTCCCTGTTTCTTAGCACATAACGCAGACAGATGCAGACTGCATCATCCTAAATAATTCATAGAAGTACTTCAGTGCAGAGAATAGTCTTTGTAGTTATCAAGGTTAATATTTGTTTACATTCTGGTGGATGAATCTTTTATAATTTTGTTCCTGCTTGTTTGCTTGTCTTTCTATGTCTCGGTTTGGCTGTGTGGCTTGTGTATTACTAAACTTCTAGAGCAGTGTACCAATGATGCATTTTGAGTGGGCATGGCAGTATAGTTATGAGAACCCATCTTAGTATGTGTCATTATTCATTGACTTTAACCTATTTCTTTTCCTGTCACACTAGACTGCCTTTTTTGGGGGAATAACAGTTAAAGGTCACATTGGAGTTTCTTTTACTTTTCTTTCCTCCCTTCTGCTTTAAAGGGATATGAGAGATGGGACATTGGTGGGTCATATTATGTCAAAAAATCTTAAAAATGATCCCCAGAGCAAGACCCTCTGCAGCAGCCTGTTTGGTTTTGGTATCCACTCAAAGTGCTTTAAATCAAGCTTCTATTCACCCATTCATTCACCAGTGTCACAGCTGGAACACCACTGGAGGCAAGGTGGGTAAAGTGTCTTGCCCAAGGACACAACAACAGTATGAACTGGGGAGAGAGGGAATTAAATGGAACAGTGACACTAATGACTCACCTGAGCCTTAACAACGCTCACATCAGGAGTCACACTGCTCTTTCAAGGGAACGACTATGAGACCAGAACAGTCTGGTCCAATCAGAGTTAGTTTCAGGTCAAACCCTTCCCTTTAGAGATTTAAGTTCAGCGCTCTTACTAGTCTAAATCAAAGTCTCTTGGAGAAGGGACAAAACGTCTTCACCTTGAAAACCAAGTCCAGATGTCTTTGCTTTAACCTTTTCTTCAAGATGACCTGGATGACTGAGAAACTTCACAGACGTCTAGTTATAGGACAACTACTCTACCACTGAGCTACTGTCTATAAAATTAAAACTGTGCTTTGTGTTTGCAATCATCATGAAAAATGGCTTACTATTTTTAATGGGGTAAAGGAGGATTAAAATCATGTATGAATCAAACAAACTAGTAACCTTTTTTACTTTTGCAGTAGGGGGCTATATTGATCAAATACAAATTTTTATATCCTCTTTATGTTCCTCTTAAGCATAATGACTCAAATGACAGTAAATTTTCTTCTCACTACAAAAAAGGATGTAACAGTCCCCAAACAAGCTCTGAAGCCCAAAGATTATCCTACTAATTACATATTATCTCAGGCAATTAAAGCCATGGGAGGACCAAAAAATGGCACACACTCTCTACTGCTAAGCGGGCAATTACAATTACTATTCGTTCCACAGTTGTCTGATGAAGACGGTGATAATAGTGACAATCATGAAGACTAACAAAGCATGGTACATAATCAGACCCAGGGGGATTGGACCCTATAGCCTCGAGAATGTAGGTGACAAGGGTCCCTGCTGAGAGACCAACAATCCAGGTAAATAGAAAGTGTAATCAGTCTGGCGATGTTCTATACACAACTTCTTGGAGAGCTCACTGAAATTTCACAGCATCACATAAATGGCATTCAGAGATCTATGTCATGGCAAAATGACATAAGTGTTGTACAGGTCAGTTTGGGATGACATAGTTTGGAAGGGCCACCCAAAATCTGGTTTGTGTGTGAATAAACTACAGGAAGTCTGTATGCTATTGTTATGTATTTTCAAACAGAAACAAGTATATTCTGAACACATTTTTAGGAAACTAACTCTTTCCTTTCACTGGTACAGCCCATTATTAATACAATATAGATAACAACAAATTAAGCCTTTTAGAATTCACACAGTAGGAGGTATAAGAAGATGCATACTCCAACTAACAGAGGATACAGCTTGTGAGATGTTCACTGTATGAGAGCTAGTTAAAAAAAGGATGTCTGCATGATTTGATATTTTTCTTCTCTCCATGTGGTTAGTTATTACAAGAACAAGACAAGATTTGTTTAAAAGCTTTGTCAAACAAAATGACATACAGTTTAAATATTTGAATACCTTCCTCAAACTTTTTTAGAGGTTTATCTAATTGTTGTATAATAAATAGATTCTGTGCATCTGCCAATGACAAAGCCATATTGTAGTTACTGCACTTCTCATATTGGAGGCTATGATAGCATAAGAATTGCAAATACAATGCTATGAATCAACAATTAGTTTTTTTGCTGACCTTTTTGAATTTTTCATTTAGCAGAGGGCAAAAGGAAAAGAC
Organism: Neodontobutis hainanensis; assembly: GCA_024349245.1. NCBI lineage: Eukaryota > Metazoa > Chordata > Actinopteri > Gobiiformes > Odontobutidae > Neodontobutis > Neodontobutis hainanensis. The sequence continues at coordinate 9,002,136 of JALDNG010000015.1, forward strand.
AAAGAGAGAAAACAAGATTCTGATGTAGCAAAGGTCACTATTGTAAGAAATGATTATGGTTCAAACTCCAAGAAGTCAAGTAAAGCCTAATTTGTGGGAGGTCAGTTAGTCCATTACTAAGTTGAGGACTTGTATAAAGCTGGCTTTGTAATAAAAATGGCTATGGGATAAGACATTTCCCTGAATAAAGACAATAGATATTGATGCCATGGCTGTTAAATGGCTTACAAGTCATTATGTAGCTAGTGTACACAAAACAGAACACACTTTTTAAAAACCTTTTTTATCCAGGAAAGTCCCACTGAGATTACAAATCTCTTTAGCAGGGTAGTCCTGACCCCATGGGAGGAAGAATATTGTGCATGTCTTTAGTGGTCGAAAGACCCTGCCCTGGGATCTGTCCCAGAACCTTCTTGCTGTGAGGCAGGAGTGCTAACTACTCACATTCAGATTGCTGCCCAAGGCAAAGTATACGATCCTAGAAAGCCTAGCAATGTATTCCACCAAACTGTGTGTTCTCTGTTCCCTGCTGCCTCTATTGTCTTATTTTTTTATTTTTTTGGTATAGTGTGTGGATGATATTTGAGCGCAAGATCTGGGGCCTGTTTGCAGCCACTGCCAAAATCAACAACATCCATCCATCCATCTTCTACCGCTTATCCGGGGCCGGGTCGCGGGGGCAGCAGTCTAAGCAGAGAAGCCCAGACTTCCCTCTCCCCAGACACTTCCTCCAGCTCTTCCGGGGGGATACCGAGGCGTTCCCAGGTCAGCCGAGAGACATAGTCCCTCCAGCGTGTCCTAGGTCTTCCCCGAGGTCTCCTCCCGGTGGGGCATGCCCGGAACACCTCCCTAGGGAGGCGTCCGGGAGGCATCCGAAACAGATGCCCGAGCCACCTCAGCTGGCTCCTCTCGATGTGAAGGAGCAGCGGCTCTACTTTGAGCTCCTCCCGAGTGACGGAGCTCCTCACCCTATCTCTAAGGGAGCGCCCCGCCACTCTGCGGAGAAAGCTCATTTCGGCCGCCTGTATCCGGGATCTTGTTCTTTCGGTCATGACCCAAAGCTCATGACCATAGGTGAGAGTAGGAACGTAGATCGACTGGTAAATCGAGAGCTTTGCCTTACAGCTCAGCTCCTTCTTCACCACGACAGACCGGTACATCGACCGCATTACTGCAGAAGCTGCACCGATCCGTCTGTCGATCTCACGCTCCCTTCTTCCCTCACTCGTGAACAAGACCCCAAGATACTTGAACTCCTCCACTTGTGGCAGGAGCTCTCCACCAACCTGAAGGGGGCAAGCCACCCTTTTCCGACTGAGAACCATGGTCTCAGACTTGGAGGTGCTGATCCTCATCCCAGCCGCTTCACACTCGGCTGCAAACCGCCCCAGTGAACATTGAAGGTCCTGGCTTGATGGAGCCAACAGGACAACATCATCTGCAAAAAGCAGAGATGAAATCCTGTGGTCCCCAAACCAGACTCCCTCCGGCCCCTGGCTGCGCCTAGAAATCCTGTCCATAAAGATAATGAACAGGACCGGTGACAAAGGGCAGCCCTGCCGGAGTCCAACATTCACCGGGAACAGGTCTGACTTACTGCCGGCAATGCGAACCAAGCTCCTGCTCGGTCGTACAGGGACCGGATAGCCCTTAGCAAAGGGCCCCGGACCCCATACTCCCAGAGCACCCCACAGGGCACCACGAGGACACAGTCGAATGCCTTCTCCAGATCCACAAAGCACATGTGGACTGGTTGGGCAAACTCCCATAAACCCTCCAGCACCCTGGAGAGGGTATAGAGCTGGTCCAGTGTTCCACGACCGGGACGAAACCGCATTGTTCCTCCTGGATCTGAGGTTCGACTATCGGCGCATTCTCCTCTCCAGTACCCTGGCATAGACTTTCCCGGGGAGGCTGAGGAGTGTGATCCCTCTGTAGTTGGAACACACCCTCCGGTCCCCCTTCTTAAAAAGAGGGACCACCACCCCGGTCTGCCAGTCCAGAGGTACTGTCCCCGACCGCCACGCGATGTTGCAGAGGCGTGTCAACCAAGACAGCCCCACAACATCCAGAGACTTGAGGTACTCAGGGCGTATCTCATCCACCCCCGGTGCCTTGCCACCGAGGAGCTTCCCAACTACCTCAGTGACTTCAGCCCGAGTGATGGATGAGTCCACCTCCGAGCCCTCGGCCTCTGCTTCCTCATTGGAAGACGTGTCGGTGGGGTTGAGGAGATCCTCGAAGTATTCCTTCCACCGTCCAACAATATCCCCAGTTGAGGTCAGCAGATTTCCACCTCCACTGTAAACAGTGTTGGCAGGGCACTGCTTCCCCTCCTGAGGCGTCGGACGGTTTGCCAGAATTTCTTGAGGCCGACCGATAGTCTTTTCCATGGCCTCACCAAACTCCTCCCAGACCCGAGTTTTTGCCTCCACAACCACCCGTGCTGCAGCCCGCTTGGCCTGCCGGTACCTATCAGCTGCCTCAGGAGTCCCACAAGCCAACCAGGCTCGATAGGTCTCCTTCTTCAGCTTGACGGCATCCCTTACTTCCGGTGTCCACCACCGGGTTCGGGGATTGCCGCCACGACAGGCACCGGAGACTTTGCGGCCACAGCTTCGAGTGGCTGCGTCGACAATGGAGGTGGAGAACATGGTCCACTCGGACTCAATGTCTCCAGTCTCCTCGGGATCTGGTCGAAGCTCTGTCGGAGGTGGGAGTTGAAGATCTCTCTGACAGGGGACTCGGCCAAACGTTCCCAACAGACCCTCACAGTACGTTTGGGTCTGCCAAGTCTGTCCCGCCTTCTCCCCCGCCATCGGATCCAACTCACCACCAGGTGGTGATCAGTTGACAGCTCCGCCCCTCTCTTCACCCGAGTGTCCAAGACATGCGGTCGGAGGTCAGATGAAACAACTACAAAGTCGATCATCGACCTCCGGCCTAGGGTGTCCTGGTGCCACGTGCACTGATGGACACCCTTATGCTTGAACATGGTGTTCGTTATGGACAAACTGTTGCTAGCACAGAAGTCCAATAACAGAACACCACTGGTTCAGATCAGGGGCCGTTCCTCCCAATCACGCCTCCAGGTGTCACTGTCGCTACCCACGTGAGCATTGAAGTCCCCAGTAGAACGATGGAGTCCCCGGTTGGAGCACTTTCCAGCACCCTCCCAGAGACTCCAAGAAGGCCGGGTACTCTACACTACCATTTGGCCCGTAGCACAAACAACAGTGAGAGACCTATCCCGACCCGAAGGCGCAGGGAAGCGACCCTCTCGTTCACCGGGGTGAACTCCAACACATGGCGGCTGAGCCGGGGGGCAATGAGCAAACCCACACCGGCCCGCCGCCTCTCACCGCAGGCAACTCCAGAGTAGTGGAGAGTCCAGCCTCTCTCGAGGATTTGGGTTCCAGAGCCCAGGCTGTGCGTGGAGGTGAGCCCGACTATCTCTAGTCGGTATCTCTCAACCTCCCGCACAAGCTCAGGCTCCTTCCCCGCCAGCGAGGTGACATTCCATGTCCCTAGAGCTAGATTCTGTGTCCGGGGATTGGGTCGCCGAGGCTCCCGCCTTCGACTGCCACCCAATCCACATTGCACCGGCCCCTTACGGTTCCTCCTGCAGGTGGTGGGCCCACGGGAGGTCGGTCCCACGTCGCTCTTTCGGGCTGAGCCCGGCCGGGCCCCGTGGGGGAAGACCCGGCCACCAGGCGCGCGCATTTGAGCCCCAACCCCGGGCCTGGCTCCAGGGTGGGGCCCCGGTTGCGCCATACCGGGCGACGTAACGGTCCTTGTTTTTAAAACGTCCATAAAGGGTTTTGAACAACAAATCAACAACAAAACAATGGTATTCCGCATCATTCTTCCTTCTGTGAATGAGTTTATTTTTGACAAAACAAAATTGGTCAGAAGCAATCTGGAAACAGAAATGTGTCTCACTAGTGTGTCCACAGATGTACATCAGTTTCCATATATTTTAAAAAATAACATATTGGCAAAAAACAAAAAAACAATAACAGTGTCCCATCCAGTCATTCCATTCTTGGAAAATTGCTATAATTTTCAGAGAATTCCAAAGCACCTATGGTGATCAAGTCATCTTTCCTCAACTTTTTTTACTCCATATAACTACAGCTTCTTCTATAATAATAAATAAACACTGGCCTTTACTTTTACTGATAAATAACCACAACCGTGTGTGGAGATCATATATATAAAAGTCTTCTGCCTTCTGAAAAAAGGAAAACAACCTTTGCATAGACTGTATGCTTCTTGCTTCTTTCTGTGGTTGATTAAATAGTCTACTAGCAGAGTGTTTTATCTGGTCTCTAACAAATCCAGCCTTTCTTATGCATCCAAATGTATATATGGGCTGCTGATATCAGTGTAAATCATACTGTTAAGTTAAGAACTGACTGTGTCAATTAAGAAATCTCCATTAGCCAATCACAAATCATTTTCTTCAGTTCTTCAGTGAGAAACTGGAAATATGAAGAAAATCTCCCTGACTTGTGCTCCAACTCCTCTAGCTCTTTGTTACGCAAGGCGTCAAGGATGTTCCATGTGAATGCGTTCCAGGCCAGACGGATCAGTGGGCGGTCTGAATACACTTGAGCTTTGCTGCAGTACCATAACCCCCGAGAGATGAAGGGCTCTGGTTACAGAAAAAAGACGCTTAAAAGGTGGCATTGTACAGAAAACAGGGGCTTGTCAATGTGAACAAACAGAAGTAGATAGATTTTTGTTTTTGGGATATTGGAGGTATTACGGGATTAGCACCAGCTGTATTAGTTTGTTCCATTAACATATAATTTGTCTTTTTTATATATGCCTTATTGTACCCTGATTTTCAGTGATTTAATGCACGCTGTACCACCTTTATTCAAGTTTGATGTGCTCTATCGCCTCCTAGTGGTGTTTTTCCTCAACTGCAACCTTTTGTTAGTCATATTTCATAAATAGACATACAAATGTTTCTAAAATACGTAAGAAATTCCCCTAAAATTGCTTATTGTAGCAGAAGTATATAAAGTTTCTCCTAATCAGATATAGATAAATAAAGTGTTACATTTTACAGTATTCAGTTACAATATTACAGATTTGCATGGCATGACCTCTTTTGTTGCTGTGAACATATTTAAGCTGCCTTTTTAATATGTTTTGTAAAATATAGTCTGAAAATTTGTTTGGACTACAACTAGAAATAGTTGAAAAGTGGCTTTTCAAAAGTACAGTTACTTTAAGGTTTAAAGACACATATGACAGTGTTAGGGACCAAGCAGTAAGACAACAGGACAAAGGACATTAATCATGAGAAAACAGGGTTTATTGGCCTCTTTGAACAAAATAAGAAACATAGGAGGTCAACATAATATAACTATACTAAACATAATTGTGACAGATTAACAAAAAAAACAGAACAAACAGTTTGTTTTTGAGTTTTTCTATTGCTGGTGTTAGATATGACTTTAGGTTAAAAAAAGAGTAATTAAATACTGAAATGTTTATTTAAGATAAGATACTTCTGTATTTGTCAGTAATTAAATGATTCATGTAATGAAATTTCAAATTCACAGAGTCACCCTTTGAATCGGGTTTCTAAACTATGGGCTGTGATTCCCAGTCAGGTGACGCTATTATGGACAGAAACTGAAAAAAATATCACAGCATGATAAGTGACAAAAACTCCACCAAAATGTCCTTGGAGTTTCCCATAATTATATTGCAGCATATATTTGCATGATGATGAAAGCTTTGGAACAGGGCTTGTTTTGTGAGCTATTGTTCTTAGAAGTCTCAGTCTGTGTGTCCGGGATTACTATGATTTACCTCCAATCTGAGCACTGCTGTTGTTTCAAACACTAATGACTTATGGGGATTAAGCACTTTGAACAGTGCATGCTAGCTGTCCCTTGGCAGAGCACCAGACACTACTCACCTTGCAAGTCCATTTCCCAATATTGAATAAAAAAAATGTATAATATAAATTCATCAGATGAAAAAAAACAAGAATACCAGGTAGTTACATCAGAGTGAACACATGGGGGAAGAAGTAAGCACCGAGTCGGGCTTAAAGAAGATGCTGGTGCCCTTTGTTTTCTTCAATATCAAAATAAATATAACCTTACTTAATTTAGTTTTATTTTATACTGTGTCAATGTGAAAATTAAGATAATTACAAGCAGGGCTGACACACTGCATCAAAAAGAACAAATCAAGTCATCTGCTAAAATCATTCACATATTAAACTGACACTGCAGTTCTCCTTTCATCCAACGCAGTCAAAATTAATAAATGTAAGTAATTAACAGCATTAGAATAGATAAATATTTCCCACTTGTTTTCCTTAGAATAATCTACTATGAAAGAAAACATTTCCTGATTTCTATAGCCACTTCTTTGAATGAATAATTTGTATGCAATGGTCCAACCCTCAGGAGTGACTGTGGATTACACAAAATCATAATTAGACAAGCACACAAAAACAAAAAGCAGTGCGGCATCCAGTGACTTACTGTAGATAAAGCCAAAGATAAAAATGATGAGGCTTAATTAAGCAATCAATTTGATTTTTTGCTTCAGCCTTAGTGTTCTGGGAACACAATTTCTATGCTCAAATCTTCTAATTAGATTAAAATAGTTGGCTGAAGGCATGGGTTTCAACAGTTGTTAGTGAGATGTGTGTGTGAGGAATGGGAGAGACTGCTACACGTTAATAGTATACCTGAAACCCTAGTTGTACCTAGAACACTTTATTGTTGCAAAAGCAACATTCTATATTAACTTAATCAAATAAATCTTGTTTCCACTCTGAGTCAATACAGCCAGTGAACAATGCAACCTAATGTACAGCTGTGCTCACAAGTTTAAAAATGAAATATTGATAGGGACTAGTACCTAGCGTCCCACCCTAAACCTACGCCCATGGTGCGGGAGATTGGGGGTTTAAATTCCCTGGGGAGCAACTCCAGCCACAGTCTATCTGTGTTAATGTCTCTAGCCCGGGTAAAAATGGAGAGGGTCTCATCGGGAGGGCATCTGGCATAAAAGCTATTCATGCAAACAACTTTGCTGTGGCAAACCCCAGATGGGAGTAAGCGAAACTCTAAATTACCTGTCTATTCTGGCCAAGCAAATAAAGCCAAGCCTGCTGGGTTGTTGTGTTTACGAGTAGACTTTGCCAAGCTGCTGACATACAGTGTAACAAAAGAGTCATACAAACTTCGGAGGTAGGTTTGAATAGAAATCCCACTGTGCAGAGTGACAAGACAAAGTTCTAAGTAAGGCTGCTTTATGTTCTAAATCTCTGTGCTCTGGAGGAGGCCACACCATCAAACTATCTGTCAATTAAATAGCCTGTAATCCAGGTCTGCCATCACCTGCTTCATCTGGAGTTTCACCCAGTGGGACTGAATGGCCATGAAGGCCCTGCAATCAAAGACCATGATTGCCATCATGTAGCTACCTTTTTTGGTGGATGCAAGCCCTGCAGAGCTGCTTTATGACGAAATTGTCCACAACTATTATGCTGTTTCGCTGTTGAAATGAGACTGATTTGAATGTGAAACAGCCCTATTGTACTATTCTGAAAGCTGCAAGTGTATTCACAGTCATTTCTTTGTATAAAAATTGTCAAAAAGTGGGAAGAAAGTAAAGAATTTTCAGATACACTTTAAAAGGTCCTCTTTTCTAGTACAACTTTACAGAAGAGTTATATGTTTAAAGTTAGGTAAACATGCAATTAAATACAAATCCTAATGAAATGTGGATGATTATGAAGTTATTTTTGCAAAATGCAAATGTATTTCATGTCATAAATCCTTCATTCCTTACCATGTTCGTACCTTTGTACCTTACCAGACAAACATTTATAAACCGAATTAGTACAATTACACAATGTAATGGTAAAATTGAATGGCTATAACCACTATGCTATAAATTTGGTGGAAATTTAATTCTAAACTAATCATTCAACAAACTATGCTACTAGCTACTGCTTTTCTCATTTCTTCCTTTAAGCAGCTAGTGCAGCTGATTTTTGCCTGAGGATTATTTCATATCATCATAGTTAGCCTTTCAAGTAAAGTCAGGTAGTTCAATCTGCTGCAGTATACACCTATTATGTGAACGCAGTAAGGTGTAAAAATTTATTTCTGTGTTTTTGTGTGAAATTCATACTCTGTAATCGCAACTGTCTTAAAGCTTTCACACTTACCTGTGAATTTTACTGGAGTCAAGATCTAATGTATTCACTTTTAACATCATAAGTGTCTTTAATGTATGCCTCGATTTAGTAAGAAAAAAAAATCAATGCTATCGCAGAGATGAACATTTGTATTCTGTACAATGCTGACTGTATTAGCAGATAAGAGGCTATTAGATTCTTGGAAGCAGCTTCAATCAATTTAGGCCAGAATTACCTATTAACAAATGAGATTCTGAAAGTTAATGCTTATATTGCCAAAAGGTTTAGAAGCTTCTGATTGTTTCTGGTGACCTAGTCCCTTATTTGTTACCTTTTCCAGCATAATAATTAAAAATGCATCATATTTGTGACTAATTATTTGTGGCAAATTGAGTAAGTTGAGTAAGTTGCAGCTATCATTCATCAGTCATTTTGATTGTTGACACTCTTATGTAAGGACAAGGGCAGGTGGTATCAATGGACTGGGTGGGCAAAAAAATAACAGTGAACTTTACTGTACATCTAAGAAAGAGTGAAGAAGTGAAAGGCAGAGCAGGAGATTTTCATATAACTACCTTAGCTTTAGCAATATGTGTTACTCATGACCCAATCCCAAATGATTGTATTTTTTAGCCCACCCATCAAATATCACCACCAGCCGCCACTGTGTAAGGAAATGGGGTAATAGTGTATAATAATTGATAATTGTTGTGGATGTGCAATTTTACTAGACTTGTAGGCTTCTTGTTAGCACCAAATGCTGGAAAGCAAGAAAAGTGTGATAAAGATAGCTTTGAGATAGTCCTTGCTTATCAGGTAAATGGCTCTTAAATGAAGGTGTTTCCAAATGTATTATCATAGTCAAAAGGTGAGGGTTAACTTTAATAACGGTTAGTGGACACGATGGGTAACTAATAGCCTACCACTCTTAGTAAGTGAGGCTTATGAACTGCAGGTTTTGTGGAGGACTAAGACTCATGTCAAACACGCGAATGAGAATACAATAAATCAAAGCTTGTCTCGGAGGGCTTCTATCATAATAATGTCACGTGAATCGAAAGAAAGACGTGCGGTCCAACACACGAGTGTTAACATTGTCGCTAGCTTCACTTCACACTTTTGTTAAATCCAGGAACTGCGTGTAGACTCCGCCCAGTGACCGAGGTTTGGGGCGTCGACGAAAAACTACTCAGACCAATCGGAGTTTACTATGAAACTTTGTAAACAACTCTTACACGTTGTTTTACGCTTTGGCAGTTGTATCTCTGGCGAAAATGATCGTCTGTCCTGCTGCTCTGTGTCTCAAAACAGGTGAGTACCGTGATACTATTTGTTGTGTGTAGATGTAAACTCTGTGTTCAATGTGAATGGTGTGCGCGCGCCCTGAACGTGTGGACGTCAGTGTACGCTCTCGTGACTTGTAGCACCAGCGTTGTTTTTGTAAAACAGCTGTCATGTAACATAACAAGTCGACCAGAACGAACCTTCAAATAATTGCGTCTACCGAGCTTTTCTCACAAAAATGCCGTCTCAACTTTGCAGAGACCGCGAACTTACCCAAAAACGTCTGTAAAATGTCTACTTTTCACCTTAAACCGTTCTCTGACTACGGATTAGGCTACCGTCACGCCTAAATTGCAGATACTTTTGTTTATGGACTTTTTTTTTTTTTTTTTTCTTTAAAAGTTGGTCTTTTAAGGAAATTGACTGGTATGTGGTGTTCCCACTTCACAGAAGTTAGTTTAAGAACACTAGACGAAATGTGTGAGGTGCTTTTAAACAGGATTTTGCCTGTAGACTATTTTTCTCTGCTTTTTAGAACTAATTGGAAATCCTTTTTTTGATTGTGATGATGGCAAATAACACGTCGCTATATATCTTGCCTCTTCTGAATATGATTGTAAAAGTAAGATTTTAATTTTAACTTTTTTTATTTTTTATTTTTTATTTTTTTTACGTTATGTAAGATTTTAAAATTACTTCACTTCAGTTAGAGAAATGTGTCGGTGCAGCCACTCAGCAGGTCACTTTTAAGTAAAAGTTTATATTATTAAACTTACAAAAGACATTTAATAACAGAGCTTATTTGAGATTAATAAGTGGTGTACTTGCTGCAATTAATTTCTCACATTTTTTGCCTACACTTAAACTCTCAATGGCTCAGACTTTTTTCTCCTTTAACCAAAACCACTCCAAAGTGCCCTATTGCACTGTATATTTCACTGCCGGCTGCTGTACAGTTTAACAGCCTCTATAGGCTCGAGAAACGTCTTGACTTAGAGCGGATGTGGGCACCAGTTTTGCTGTGGAACGTCAACATCTGCATGTTCCCTCAGTTCACCCACCCTGCTGAAGGAGGGGCTGAGGATGAAGGGGGAGGGAACAGCTTCCTGCCTGAGAACTGCATTAGCTGAACTTTTGGCAGAGACTTTTGTCAGAAGAGGGGGTGGGGGTTGGGGGGTGACTTTGTACATCTTGTACACTGGAAATTCATTACAATGGTGATGCATTTCTTTTGAGTTTGATTGCAGTTTAAGGGGCTTGACTGAGTTATCTTTTCTGTCAGTGGATTGTAGTTTTCAAGAAATGGATCTCTGCCCCTGCCATGGCTGCTCTGTCAATAAAAGACAAATAGTTTCCCTGCATTAAATTGTGTCCAAGTGAGGCTGTAAACACTTTTGGCTTTGTTTATGTTTTTTGTTGTTGTTGGCATCTTGATATTGTTTTTAGATATTGGGTTTAAATTCAAACTTATTTGAGCCATCCACAAATGGTTTCGAGAAAAACATAATATCAGAATGAGTAGGTTCATTGTTTCAAATATGTCTCCTCCTTGTCAGATGAGTTAGTCCTGATGTAGCTTGAACCAGGTGTCATGGTTTAGCTTCATCTTTGGTTAAGTTAGCCACTGTGATCTATTTCAAGTTAAGTCCTAATTTGGTCTTTGCTGGTTTGGTCCTTGGTTAATTGTTGTTATAGTTTATTTGAGGCTGGTAAAGTTAATTGAAGTTAATCATTGCTATAATCTACCCCATAATTAAAGGCATAGAAAAGGGCATTGCGCTCCAGATGAAGACCTCTAGTTGTCCAGATTGCATCACTTGGGACTATTTCATTTCAGAAATACTTGTCAAACCCAACGCGCTTCTCAGTTATCTCAAGTGTCTGCCACAAGCCACGTGAGATTATCTGTTTGTTTTCACTCTAGGCTGTTCGAGATGAACTACTTTAGTGACGTCATTATTTCCTGTCTAAACAGAAATGAGACATGTGACAGGAGCAAGAAGCAGACCACAGTGTTTTAGTTGTGGTTGATTTAAATGTACAGGTTGGCTCAGGTAGAACTGCTTCTTACATATGTGTACGTAAAAAAGGGAAGTTAATCTAAAGTACAAGTCATGCTGCTACAAAAAAGCTTTTTTAATCTCTGTAAATATGTTTGTTTTATGTTTGCATTTCTTAATTCCTCAAGGTGGTGAATAATTAGCCTCTTTTATTTTTATTTTGATGTCATTCGACCCTTTTACAAGTGAAATGATCAAAAATACATGCCCTCTCTGGCAAATTTGTTTGCTACTTTATCAAATGTCTATAATTATATTATGCATTTTACCTTTAATGCAGATTTTGTGTTTTTAGCTACATGTATGCTGCTGTCTTTGTCAGGCAGATCTCAGTTTTGATGAGGAAGCAGGTCCTCCTTGCGCTGTTAACTGGTCCAGCAATATTCAGTTGTGCTCATAAGTTTACAGAATTTGTGATTGTTTGGCTATTTTTTTAGAGAAGATAAATAATAACACAAACACTTTTCTTTCACTCATAGTTACTGGTTGGGTAAAGCCATTTATTGTCACACAACTGTGTATACTCTTTTTAAATCCTAATCACAACAAAAACTTCCCAATTGACAATGATTAAAAGTTTACATACCCTGATAATTTTGGCCTGATAACATGCAAACAAGTTGACACAAACAGGTTTGAATGTCTACTAAAGGTAACCATCCTCACCTGTGATTTGTTTGTTTGTAATCAGTGTGTGTGTATAAAAGTTCAGGGAGTTTCTGTGCTAGTGACAAACCCTTGCATCTTTCATTCAGTGCTGCACTGACGCGTCTGTATTCTGAGTCATGGGGAAAGCAAAATTGTCAAAGAATTTTCAGAAATTAGCAGTGTTCAAACTCTAATTAAGAAGTGAAAAATGAGGGATTCTGTTGAACCCAAACAACGGTCAGGTAGACCATCAAAAATTTCAGCCACAACTGCCAGGAAAATTGTTCAGGATGCAAAGAAAAACCCACAAATAACTTCAGCTGAAACACGGGACTCTCTGAAAAAAAAGTGGTGTGGCTGTTTCAAGATGCACAATAAGGAGGCACTTGAAGAAAAATGGGGTGCATGGTTGAGTACAGAGACAAGCCTCAAAACGTCTGGAACAAAGTGAATTGGAGGGATGAGACCAAAATTTTACTTTCTGGCCACAACCATAAACGTTACATTTGTAGAGGAGTCAACAAGGCCTATGATGAAAGGTACACCATTCCTACTGTGAAACATGGAGGTAATGTTTTGGGGATGTGGGAGCTACAAAGGCACAGGAAACTTGGTCATTGATGTTAAAGGTGGCAATACACGGTATCAAGAACTGAGTATGTGAACTTTTGATCAGGGTAATTTGGGTAGTTTCTGTTGTCATTAAAGTAAACACAATTGTTTGACAATAAATGACTTCACCCAACCACTAACTATGAGTGAAAGAAAAGTATTTCTGTTATCATTCATATTCTCTCAAAATGGCCACAAAAATCACAAATTCCACCAGGGTATCTAAACTTATGAGCACAACTGAACTGTAGTTACAAGCATTTATAGTGACTTGTTGCCTTTAGCTTGTTTAACAAACATGCCATTGCCCGTATTTATAGCACTGCTGAATACTGAGTCAACACACATGCAGTCAGTCAGTTGCCATATGCACAAAATCATTTTGTTTATGCACAATCTTTGTCCACTTTGTCCACTGAAATGTATTACGCTCTGCTTCCCTAACCTGACTCACCAGATCGCCTTTTACATCTGGGCTTTTACAGAAAACGTTTGCAAGTGCAGTTACTTTAGATGAGTAGGCTACCTGGTTGGTGATTGGATGTACTACCTGCCAGTACCCACATATCACAAAGCCATTTTATTGGAGAAAAATCATGTTTTTTACATTAATAACAGTGAAAGGGTCACTTTGCTATCAAACCTACCCTACCCACAACTGCATGTACTTCATACCATTTGTCCAAATCAGCAGCATTTTCTGGGAAATTGCTTTGTCTTCAGCAGGACATGATTGATTTCAATGAGTTAGTAATTTTTTTAGCGAGAATCAAGCTCCATCACAAAGTAACTGCTGATCTTCCGTTGCTAAAATGCACGCAGAATATGTCTATAAGCAGACACATTTAGTCCTACGCCTCATTGAGCTTAAGAGAAAGGCAAAACACAAAGAAAAAAAAAAGGTAAATGATTGCAAAATCAAACCTAAACATGAATACAGCTTGTTAACAATTATCTGTTCTTCTTTTCTGTCTTTAATAAGGCGCTTTTCATCAATACCAAGCTATACCTTAGAGAAGAGTGTCTGTGGCAAGTGTCTCACTTCTTTCAAGCCTCTGTTTTTACCTTCTGTTGTTGGGATGAAGACCGTCACACTATAAATGCCAGCATGTTGGAGAAAGTGTAAGAAAGATGGAAATATCAACCATGTCACCAAAGCAGGAACATGCTTTTTCTAGACAATTAATAAATAGTACTAAAATGAAAAAATCAGTATATTGACACTAAAAAAATATTTCAGTTTCTCTTTTTAAGATGTAACAAGGGATTTAGGTCATTTGAGATATAATTGTGCAGCACCAATTGTTCTTCCAGATCAAATTCTATGCCTTAGGTGCTCAGTGATCCAAGACTTCCCTTACCCTCACATGCTCTTTCACCTAAAACCACAACTTTGCAGCCTGTCCAAAGTTAAGCTGTGGTATCTTTTTCACCAATGCTAATCCTGCCTGAATGTGGGATGTGGTGATGTGCTTAGAGCCTGCCTTTGAGCTACAGAAGAGAGCAGGAACACTCAAGAACATGCGTGAGGAGATAAGAAGATACGCCAGGTTAAAAATGAAACGGCTTAAATGGGTGCCTGCTGGCGTGTTTAGAGCAGCAGGAGGAAGAAGAAGAGGCGGAGGCAGAGTGGTGACAGATACTATAGAGTTGGATCTAGACCAAAGCAGGATTTTCATTGCCAGTACTGATTATACCAGCTGTATATAGACTCAAGACGCAGCTACAAGTGAGGATAGTAATCCTTACAGTTATGCTATATTGTTTACCCATGATTTATTTTTGATGCCAGCGTTTGTTTGTGTGGCATTATTTGAGACCATTTTCAAAAGTGTGATCTGTTATAGAACCAAGCACACGGTTTTCCCTCTATCTCTGAGAATGATAAGATGCCCTTGCTTTAGGCACTGGTCTTGGTTAGTGTGCCAAGACCTCCATTCTTATAGCATATGCCATAAACGAAGGAGGTGGGCTCTTTTTCCTTATGTCACTTCCCAATAGCTCTCGATGTAGCCACTAGACTAACGGTAGCTACATATCACAATATCAAGACAAAAATATGTTGACCGCTACATACACAGACTTATCTATTGCTGTGGTGAACAATACATTATATGCCTTCTAGTAAATTGTAGCCGCAAATCGCCTCAGTAAACTTATTTAACCATGGCACAAGACAATAATAGCTGAAAATGATAGTACTAGTGCCATGAAAGAGGAAACCGTGTCTGTTGAATACACTTAAGATTATTTTCTACAGAGTTACTAAGCATTTTGCCCTTTCTTAACCTACCATTGTGAACCTAAAACTTTAAGACATTTTGATTGAAACATGCCACAGAAACTTAACTGAGAGCACAAGGAACTCTGTTATTAGATTGACTGAATTTGTCTCAGCATATGTTTATGTACTCTTTTGTTTACCCACACTCAATCTGAAATACATATACATTGTTAACAAACTTAGAAATGACAAATTTATATTTTATTAAAAAAAATTTTAATGACTGCTTTGCAACTTTAAAAAAGTGAAGTGCTTCAGATGGCTGCTTGATGAGTTTACTGAAGTGGAACCTCTTTTAGCACATCTTTTTATGGCCGTGTGTACAGTAAGTTGTGCATCACAGCTGCTCTGTCTTCTTCTTTGATAGGTGTATCAGCTGCTGACTCCGAACTGTTGTGGTGCTCAAAAATCCCCTGAGTCGTTACGTCAAGCCAATGCATTTCCCAAAAGAGTTGTTATATCGTCACTGCTGCATCTATTATACTCTTCTTTAAATGGTAGACCATGCCACGTCTCTTGAAGTGATATGTAAATGAAGACTTGAAAACAGCAACACCTGTTTTCAAGCAATACACATTACTCTACACTTTTATACATCACTGAACATCAAAACACTTAATTGCTCCTTATATAAGAGAGGGCTAGAAGTAATTATAAAAACTATTTGTGTCACAGGTTTGAAGTCTTCAGATGTGTGACTCATGCTGCAACAATCTTTATTCTAGATAGATTGAATATGTACATAGAAAAACACTGACCTCTAGTGGTCTTGATGAGTTATGACAAATGTAGTCCTCAATGTCTACACAATGTTAAAAGAATTACAAATTAGTAATAGTATTTATTCTGTGTATTTATTTCTGTAAACGCCATTCTTTTAAAACTTTTTCATTTTTCACTGCATTAGTGTATTTCCACGTGTTTCTGATTCTTTGCACAGCATGTTTTGTTTTTTTTATTATAGGATTATTAAGTTGCAAGATATTTATAAAGCTGCACACACAAAACCAAAACATGTGCACAATATACACCAAATAATGTATGTATCTTTCTTTTCTGCCAAAGCAAGCACTGCATGAAATGAAAGAATTAGATAGAAGATAACTTAATAAAAAAAAAAAACTCAGCCTGTATTGGGTAAATCTGGACTGACCATTTTAGGCTGTTGTAAAACGGCCATTGCTGTGTATATTTGCAGTTGTTTATTGAAATCATAGTAGATTGATATGCTTCCTGTAATGTAACATCTCCAGGTGCAGCATGTCAAAATGGTCACTAGAGAGCAGTAATGTCATGCAGTCAAACCCAATTCAAACCTGGTTTCACGTGGTTTTAAAGTCATGTGGCATGTGTTGCTGTAAAGTTCTATGGTTTTTATATCTCTTTAGTGAACCGTGTTATTAATAATGAAAAGCTGTATGTTTCTGGTTTGCTGGGAAAAATAGCTCAAAAAAGAGTTCAAAAAGCCTAGCGCATGTTCAGAACTTATCGTTGGCTTTCATGCATCATATTTGAACAGATGATGTAAATCCTGCAGAGCTTATTGAGCAAACCAAGCTCCTAACGTGAATGGCTTACATCAGGAATGTGAGAGGTGTATCTCAGACAAGGAAGAGCCTCAACATCCTAGACTCCTATTCTCCTTTGAAATCAACTTCCATGCCTTTCTGTGTAGGCCTCTGTGACCTCAGAGCCTGACCTCGACTTGGAAGTTTACACTAGAAGCATAAGCAATCTGGAGCGTGTTCCACAGACAGGATGGATGTGGATTAGATGGGAATGTGTGTCCTTTTCTATGCATTCAGGCACAGAAACAAACATTGATCAGAGGCAAAGGCGCCCAATTAAAGACAGAGAAGCCTATTCAGAATGCTCTACACTCGAGGAAGGATGTAGTATTCTGACACTCCAAAACTAAACCCCATGGAGAAAAGAACTGAGCCATATTGTTGCCTGATGTTATTTCTTCATTTTGTGTTCTAAATCTCTCTCTGTAATGTGGTGGAGGCTTGGGACTCCTGGAAGTCACTTGAAGGTTACTGGCGCTGTGTGTGTGAGCGACTGTCTGGGTGAAGGTTTTTGTGGTGTATTTAATTTAAAGTAAACTTCCCTCCATGAAGGGCTTCCAGTGAAAGGTGAGCAGTGTGGAGCCAGCTTTGAGGATGAACGGTAGGCAATCACATGTGTGCTGATGTTTGGCTATGGAAGCTTTCAATTGAAATAATGATAATGATGGAAGTGACAGTTTACCAGATAAATAAATGACAGAAGCATGTTTAGAAGAATTACAACTGCACCCTGGATAATGGAAGAGTTTTGATATAATATTTGACATAATGTCCTAAAGGCCTCCCAGATCAGGCACTAAAACTGGTTTTTCAAGGCTGACCAATGGCGGACAAACTGTATGGATTTTCCTTTTTCTATCATTGATTAAAAGCCTACTGGGTGATATAAGCCCATTCACAATTCTCCCACCCCTTTCCCATAGGCCTAAAATAATACCTCCAAGAAATGAGATGCGACTGCACCTCTAGACCCATGAATGTATAATACGACCTATAAAATTGATCATATAACACATACAGGTCATATATACGTCATTATAATATAGACTATATACTGGATAATCTCATAATTTGTAATATATATTATAATATACAGTATAATACAATATTACAATAAGGTCTAATAATACATTCATGGGTAGACATCAACAAAAGCAAAAGCTCCTTGTTTTTTGCTCTGAACCGTTGCTTTTGAGTTTCCTCTCGCCCTTGTCACAGGCATAGAACGTGAATAATGTTGCAACGACCACAAAAATAAAACGTATTGTTTATTTAAAATATATCAATGGTTATTGACAATAGCAGAGTTATTGATTCATTTCAGATGAGCAAAGTTCTGCACATACGAGACTGTGACCTGTTGATGTGACGCTAACGTTAGCAAACAGCAATTACAATTTACATTTTGCACTTCTCTCGCAGCCATGGTGCCGTTGAATGCACTAAATGCTGGGACTTTCTCTCACCCCTTCATTGGAAGCGTGGTCCCCTTCTTCCTTAGCCCTTCCCCTTGATCCAAATAAGAATTTAAATAGCCCGTCTCATAGAGTGACCCATGTGTAGGTATGTGATAAACCTCTTTGTTGTCCTTTGGCCTTGTCACGTCTAAATCATTGACTTTATTTGTGGGGCATATGGCTCTAACCTGCGTTTTTAAATCATAAAAGGTCACCACAGAAGCCCATCCCTCTCACAAACATAGTCGACTGATTGACTGTGTCACTGTCTTTCACAGTTCACTTTGCTTCCTTATTTCCACTGACTTTGACCTCCTTGTGTAGAAGTGAATATTTCACCAGACGAGGGTCAGGCCAGAGCTTAAATTTTGAATTTAATGTATTGCTTTATTAATTCCCCTCTAGGATTTCTTTTCATGCTTTACATTAACATAAACCTTGGATCTCCTTACTATGCAAAACTACTACAATGCTTTGCTAAAAACCATGTCCTTCTTCTACATTATAAACAGGACGAAAGGACATTTCATATGTGATCACTCAGGACAAATTTTCACCACAATTAAATGGGCTGGTGCAAATTTAATGTTGTGTGAAAATGCATTTTATTGGTTCCCTTTTTGCATTAGATGAATCACACTTCCACACTTCATGTTCATATTTTTACTCCAGATGGTTCCGGCTCATTATGTAACAGACTTCTACATTAGAACAGTTGCAGGACATCAAACCTTTCATTTACTTCAGTCTAAACACAAAAACCCCACACAAGCCCCCATTTTAATGTTGCTGAAAAAAGCCACAAATGCACCGTGTGGCCTCCTGTAGTCCTTAAATGCTCCAGTTTACTGTAAGTCTCACTCAAAGCACTATTTATCTTCAAAGTAGGGTAAAGGTCAGCAAAGCTTTTTGTGACCTTAGTGTGCATGGCTGTGCATTTATTTGCATTTGTAAATACATGTGTGAGGTCTTTAAAAAGGGAGTGTGAGGTGTGGGGGGACAGCAGACATGGTCCTGAGCAGAGGGGGGTACCCTGAGACCCCAGAATTCCCCCAAGCAGTGTCGAGCGTAGAGGAACAACTATGGCCTCTGTTGGTCACCCCATGGATCTCGCGCACAGTTAATATAGACTTTTCCCACTGACTCTGCCAAGAGTCTGAAGTAATTTAATGAAGTGGTGGCTGAGTTTAGAAGGAGCCAGTGTGCTCGCCGCTCACACTGACAGAATGGAAAATGTCTGTGTTATGCAGCGAGCGAACGACGAGTGACAAGAGGATTGTGTTCTGATACTCACTTCTCAAGTGCAATAGAGAAAACGTATAAGCTGTATAACAAAGCATCTTCAGGAGAAACATTCACACATGTTATATACTGAGGTAGGAAGAGTAGCCAAAAGAATATACGGTAATACATTAAAGTAGTCATTTGGCAGCAGAATTTACATTGTTACTTACTACATTATAAGAGTAAGTATTTGGGCAAAGGAATACAATGGAATTCCAAAAAAAGCAATTATATACAATATTTAATTGAATAATAGATGGATTAATATTAGTATTTGTATGTGATTCAAAATGTTTCTTTACAAATAAATGTGTGAAATAAGTATGTTTCAGTCAATATGCCCCTACTTTTTTTGTTTTACTTAAGTGAAAAGTTACTTAAGTAAATGTAAGTATCACTTGTATCACTTTGGGGCATAGCTGATCATTCATGGATGCAGTAGAGAATCTGGCAGGCCTGTATACTGCTGCAACCAAGTGTGAAAGTTTGGTGTGTGAATCTTGTCAACCATTATTTGTGCATAATATAATTTGGCACCACTTTAAATACAACTATCTAATCTAATCTCTTTAGACTTGCTGTTCTCTAATTGTGTAATTGTTTTGCATGCCCTTTGTTGTTATGGCTTTGTTGGGTGGCTTCACTTATGAGAGTAAAACTTCACCTTTCATGTCCATTTTCACGGCTGTCTATTTATCCACTTGTGTTGTGAATGGACAGTATCTCTGAATGTATTTGGTCCTATTCAAGTGGCTGGCTTTTCATCTATGTATGGGCAGATTGCAGTCTGTTTTGGTGTCCTATTGTGCAGCTGTCATTTATTTTGAAAACTCTTGAGTGTCATTTGCCTCAAATTCCATCCCTTTCAATTCCCGGGTCTTTTCTATGGCTCCACTAGCGTACGTCTCATTGAGTGTGCATCAGCGGGCAGATTCATTCTTCTCTTCTTCCCAAAGCACTTTTTTTTCATAGCAGCCATAAGCCTCCTTTTTAAATCCACAGACAATGTGTTTTTGTCCATCGTCGTCCTCCTTTCAGTGGAAAATGCAGGGATTCGCTGTCCTCTCCTGCTCAGTACCCTCCCTCTCTCATTTTGAGTTCATCTGGGGGGACCTCAGAGCGTGGTGTTCTTCCCCGAACCCGATTGTCTCTCTGTAATGAAGCATGATGAAAGATAACAGAATGAAATGTAATAATTCATGCAGGCCGCGGCAAGGAGCACGTGGCTAGCGGTTGACCCAGACTGTGATAGCTCCTGTTCGACTCTGACATCAATGCGCCCGGCAGGCCAGCACCACTTGCACCGCTCTGGTCCAGCAGTCCCCTTGTTCTGTTCCATCACTGTCCTCCAGCAGCCATTCAGAGTCACTTAACGCTAGAAGGCTGACTGTGATCACTAAGATGCCAGAACATCTCTTTGGGAAACAAGACAAACTGTTGGGGCCACTGTCTGTGTGAGATTCCTTCATTCTAAACCAACTGCCTCTTGCCTTTTATATTTGAGCCAATTGTTTGTTGGGTCTAAGTGAAGAATAAATGCCTTTTGTCTGCCCCCATCATTAAGAGTGTCTTCAATGTGTCCTTCTTTCTTTGGCACCTTTTACAATGGCTCCAGGAGCTGAATGTAAAAGTCCTAGTATTTGTATTCACACTTATTAACTGTGTTAGACTGAAAGTGACCTCTGTCTCAGTAGGATTTTAGAGGTGATGTCAGAACATTCAAGGATAAAACCCATATCACAGGATTTAAAACAGATTGGTCTTTAAGAATAGAATGAATAGAGACAACCAGGGAGGTTACATCAACACACTACACACATTTTTTTTTTATACTAAACTGTGGTCTTAAACATTTTGGTTTGAATAGTCTGACATGAAAACATAAGTATGCATTTAAAGACAAAAACAATTCACTGTGCACGCGAGTGTCACACACCAGACTGCAAACACTGCCCTGTATTGTATTCAAAATTATTTGGGTTCACATGGAATAGCTCAGCTGCTGAAAACACATGTATGCTTGGGTAATTAATAAAATAGCTCAACCAGAACTGTATGAAACAATGCAAAGTTATCATGTTCCCAATTCTACATTGTTGTCCGTCCACACTATACCACATTCCCCTGAAAACATCTTTGTTTAGTAATCTGGGCAGTACAGAAAACTAGATCTAACTTGATCTCTTGTTCTATTTTTTGAGCAGTTACAACCTAAATACTTGCTGATTCAGTGCCCTGCTTAAGAGCACATCAACAAAAACAGTCTATATGCCACATTTGTATTGAGTCTTTCCAACTTTATTTCTCAGCTTTTCCATAAATTTGATCCAGCTTCTTTGGCTCCATAGCCCAAATTAAGCACGTCAGCTTCTGTATCTGAAGCTCTTGTTTGCAAAATAAGCAATCTGGTAGTGTAATCTCATGTGAAATGTTGAGAAATTACTGTGTGGCAGTAGTTTGTGACCGTCATTGGCCCTTCCACTTTGACCTTATTCCAAGTCTTTCTAAAGGAACAAGATAAAAATGGAACCAGACAGACCGAATCCAGTGTTGTCCTTAATTCAGACCTGTTTCAGATGTTGTCTTTTGATGGCTGCTTGTCTGGCTGGGCTGTCCCATGACTAATTATGTGGTGTGGGTGTCGGAGGTGGAAGATGGCAGCGGAGACTGGGAGGCTGAGGAGAAGGAACAGAGATTCAATTGATGCTCCAGACCAGCAGCTCCTGGTTTTGACGTTGAATGTTGGTGTCTCTGGGTTTATGTACATTGCAGTCTATAAGCTCCTGTGTGTGTTTTTGACTCCACAAATATTGCTGTATTTGTTTATAAAGAGAAAAGACAATCACATAATAGTACCATTACTTCCAAAATATACATGTCCTGCTTTCTTGATTTTTTGCCAAAGATAATGTCTCGTACTGTCAGTTATTCCAACCATGTCCTGGGACATTTTCCATGCTCATGTTAGTGGCTTATGTTAAGTTTGAGACTTACATAAGAGAAAGTATTTGGTCAGTGTGACTAGAAGTGGTTAAGGTCATTTACATTTTTCTCCAAACACAGACCAAACAGAAAGCAAACAAAACAGGTGGTGCCAAAATATGCCTATTTTTCCTGCCCTATTCTTTATAATGGAGACTCCGCCTGACCATTTCATAAATTTTTTTTTGTTTTTGTTTGTTTCACATTAGAATAATTATATTTGGTGCAGGTAATGTTGACGTGTGCCTGTAATTTCAAAGAGTGTTCAACAGACAAATATTGTTTTTTTTTTTTGTTTTTAGGCAGAGATGTTTTTGGGGTTATCTTGCTGTTTTCCATCTTGATTTATTCTGAAACTGTACTATTGCACATTCAAAATTTCCCTTCTAGGAAATCTCACAAGTTATTGAAATACACCTTTCAGTTGCAGAGATATAGTTAATTTACTGTGGGCATGTCCTTTTCGAGCAGACACACCAAAAAACACGCTCGGGCTTAAAAGGTTAAGAAATCCGTAGTATGCTACAACAGTATACGTGACAGCTATAAAGTTAATTTATAGCTGTCACTTATACATTTATAAGAAGGTCAGCACTTTTGTCACTGAAATAGAAATTATTCTGTTTTTTTTTAATTATTTACTACCATGTATTATGAATATTAGTGTTTACTGCTCTTTTTTGTTTGTTTAAATGTCTAGCAATGTTTACACTAAGCATGTATTCTTTTAAATAGTAAATCAACATTCTGGGCAAAGTTCTGTCTTATGTCTGACATAATCAGGCATAATGGAAAGTAGAGTTTTGTGAAACTTCAGTTTGTAAATGTACACGTGTCAGCGCTCAACAAACCTTCGGTGAGAGGGACAGTGAATGACGATGGACAGAAAACACAGTGAAAGAGAGTCTTACTGTAAGTGTGCTTCGAGTGTGCCAGTTTGGTGGTCTTCTACTGAAGGTTGTTAATTAGTGCAGAATGTAGACTACAGTTCCACTGCCAGCACTGATGAAAAGAGGAAAGGGAGAACGAGGGGGAAAACTGTTGAGCTGCCAAGAAAGAGGAATTTGTGATAGGTGGAGAGGGCTTCCAAATCCCTGCCTCCTGACCCGTGTGTTTGCAGCATGTCTCTGGAGACTCAGACACATTCGTACAGTGAGTAAATGGAGGCAGAAGCCATGGCTGACAGAGTTTGTCGGTACAGTCACTCTTGATCATCTCCGAGAGGATTTGGCACCTTCTCATTCTTCTCCAAGGGCTCTAGGGTTTTAACATAATAACAATGTGCACGTCACAACCTCAGTTGCAAAGTTTTGCTTTTAATGGAATAGCACAGTATTTTATCTATTAAATACTTTTGAATGGATAGATTTATTCTCTACTAGTTTGCAGCACACTTGAAATTTGGAGAAACAAAACAGAAAAGAGCAATTCCACAAATGCTTAACCACATCTAGTGACAAATTGATTTTAACTTAACATTGAAAACACAAAATTACTTTGGTGTTAAATGTGTGTTCTATTACACAATATATTGGAGATACAGTAAATGATGATCACGATGCACATAAATACCTTCTGACTTGTCTTATTAGAGTTGAGTGTAATGTTTTTTTTATTCATAGTTTAATAAATAAAACCAGGACAAATTGACAAAGCAATTTTTTGCACATAACAGACAATAATGCCACTGCAACTCGCAATAAAGACCAAATACGAGTTGTAAAACATAAAACTCCTGAAAGGCTCTATCGAAACACAAGTTACTGATGTCACAAGTCACTTATCTATGCCTAATGGAAACACCATTTATTAGAAAAGTTGAATAAAATAGCCTTTGACGCAACACCACCATAATTACAGAACTGCTGTTCAAATAATAACAGATATAAATCTGTCTGAAGTTATACAATGAAAGTTAATGAATGGAAATGTTTAATGCTTGCTTTTGTTGCAAATAAAAAGTTTAGCATCAGCTTTATGCTGTAACTGAATTAGTCATGTCAGGTGTTCCATTGAAGCCATTCTTGCAAGTGCTATATTGGAATACTTGAACACAACATCACCACAAAACAGTCCAACACTGCAGTTATTAACACTTAAAAGCACATTATTTTAAACATAACACTTCAAAGGCACCAATACAATAAGCCCTGCAAGTTGTCACCTAAGTTCTGTTTGGGATCAAGGGCCACACATGTAAAGACGGGCTGCGGTGTGTTTACTTTAGCAAGGTCATTATCCCCGTGCTGCAGCAGCAGGCAAGGTGCGCTACTGCCATTCTTCACTCCCCACCACACCTTGTTCTGCATGGGCCAGTCCTGGGAGTGTAGCACTTGGATGGAAAACAGCATTAGGTCATCCCAGCTGCACCCTCCTGAACTGGCCACACTGTGGTGCTTTGTGTGCAGCAGACAGAAGGACTGGGACCGCGCAGGAATGGCTGCATGTATGTCATCTAGACCTGCTGGATAAAAGTGGTGTGAGGGTAATGTCATATTGTTTTCATTTTGTTCATAGAGTTATTCAAATCAACTGTTGAATCATTTATAATGTGTAAAACAGGTGAAAAAGTCAACTATATCCAAACACAATTACTTATTTTGGCAAAGTGGAATAGAGACCTAAACCCCAGAGGTACTCAATTTGCTATATAAAACTACAAATCCTATGTTAAGACTGGAACTGACCCCTGCTTTAAATTTGTAGATAGATTTTTCAATATTGCAGTGTTTTGTTTTTTATGTTTTTAGCCCTAAACCTTGTAGTCATTTCTCATTTCCTTTTTAGTCCAAGTCGCCCTGCTCGGTCTGCCTCATAACATCTGTTCCCAGCCAGCCACCTGTCCGCTGCAATATTAATGCATGCCATACACTTGATAATTATTTCCCCTGAATGTAGCCATGTCGACCTAAATATGCATAACAGGATTGTAAAGAAGCATTTTATTAGCGGCGATCACTGTCTTTCTTTATAAGGTCTTTCTATGTGTTGAAGTGCTATGGTCAATGCACGTCTGGGCCCAGCGTGCCTCCATACAGTGCTCCAGCCCGTTTCCCAGGAGACACACAACTGCGTGTGCTAGGAGGGTGGCAGAGGGACGGTCGGGGGAAGCGGTCGGGTGGGGTGATGGAGGGGCGGCACGTCCATCCCCTAAAATGGGAAGGGGCCGAAATAATGAGAGGTGCTGTCGAGGATAGAAGCTCATGCTGGAAAAAAGCGAGGCCAGGCGGGTGGCGCGGCGGTGGGGCCTTCCTTGTGTCCCGCTTCCCCCTTGTCCCTCATGGTCCCTTTTTTAGCGGACAGCATCTGCAGCCTGCTTTACATGCAAAACACACCCTGCAGAGAGGGTGTCTACACATGGGGCTGAGGGGGACAGAAGAAAAGCATTCCTTAGGCAGTGCTGAGAGAAGAGGGAGGTGGGTCTCTTCAACAGCTTCAACCCCCCCCCACCCACCCATCCCTTATCAAGATATGGGGGATGCAGTAATGAGGGGTGAACGAATAGACTCACTTAAGCTTATTTCTGTACAATTTACAACTAGACTTGGCAAGACATCCCAGAATTCCCAGCGTCCCATCATTTCTGTTGAGGAATCTAATTTTAAAGCTAGAACACCAGCCAATGACTCAATAACTTATAACTCAACTGAAGAATTCCAGTTTTCATCTGCAATTCTGTAGATAAGAATAAGCTTTCTGTGTCATAAAGCAGGATATTCACTTGTTGTGGTTTTATCAGCAGAATAAAACACAATGACTGTTCAACACTACTGCACATATACAC
Source organism: Neodontobutis hainanensis (assembly GCA_024349245.1). Lineage (NCBI taxonomy): Eukaryota > Metazoa > Chordata > Actinopteri > Gobiiformes > Odontobutidae > Neodontobutis > Neodontobutis hainanensis. The sequence continues at coordinate 9,028,287 of JALDNG010000015.1, forward strand.
CTTATCTCGTGCATACAGATTGTCTACAAACATAACTGCAGCAGGAAGGAGTTAGAAATTGTCTTACTGATTAATTAAAACCAAAATTTAATTTTGTATTTTGGTGCATACAAAAATCTAATATATATTGGATAGTTAATGTTTAGACGGCTTCTTCGGCTGCTTAGGGAAATGTAAGCCATGTGTCAAACACTGTCTGGTTGTAAAAATGATAAGTAAGCAATCCATTGATGTAATACTCGTTATATACAGTATGTACTTGTGTTAAACCTCTCCATGAAAACCCCTATTGAGCAGATTTAGATACCTTTTTTTGCTTGTACCAAAAGATGGGCTTAGTCTCTTGAGCTGGTGCTTCCTGTTTACAACAATAAACATAACATTACAAACATAGCATATCTTGAAAATGATCTTAAATGTTTTAATCTCAAATACAAATCACAACCAGGTTTGTTTACAGTAAATGCCCAGTTTTATATTTTCAACTTTTTACTGAAGGAGGTGCCCTGTATGATGTCAGTGGTCCACTTGAGTTGGCATAGTGGTATCTTATTGTTACCAGAGGAAAAACATGACTGTATGGGTCTTATGTTATAATAATGTGTTTTATTCTGTGGCTTTCTCTTTTTCCCTTTTCCTTCCATTATACTCAGTGTTAAGTCACTGCAGTGCCCGAACAATGTCTCCAACACTAACCAGATGTCACGGCATGTGAGTCATCTCATGCAGAGGACAGTGTGTGTGTGTGTGTGTGTGTGTGTGTGTGTGTGTGTGTGTGTGTGTGTGTATGTGTGTGTGTGTGTGTGTGTGTGTGTGTGTGTGTGTGTGTGTGTGTGTGTGTGTATGTGTGTGTGTGTGTGTGTGTGTGTGTGTGTGTGTGTGTGTGTGTGTGTGTGTGTGTGTGTGTCCTCGAGGGAACGCCACCTGCCAAAGAAAGCAGCAAATTCTATTTTATTACACCTACCTGATCTTTTCTGATATTTGGCTGTAATAACTCTATAGTGTCAGTCTTTGTGCCATTCACATGTAATTTCTTTCAAGTAGGATTACAGCGTATGTCCCTCAGAAGTATTAGAGCAAATATCAAAGTGGAACTTTAAGGCTAAACTCTGACAGGCGTTGCAATCTGTGCTGGACTGTCCTTTAGTCCCGGCTCACTGTGGAGTCACTCTGAGGTTACCAAAATGTCTAAATTGCATGATGTGTTTTGCCAGTGACTGAGTTATGACTGACTCATTGTAGGAATTTGGAACTTCAAGTTACATTTGGTTGTGTTTTATCTGACAGTCTCCAATAGGTTCTGACAGGAAAGTGTAAAGAAAATTCAGTCACCTGGCATTGTGTCTGCTGTAAAATTATTAAAAGGGGGACCTGAGAAGTTGGCACATAGCGTATATGGGACAAAATTTATTTTCCTTACATTAACTTCTAGCTCTAAGTTCAGTGTTGTTGTAGTTCAGTTACCTGTATATGTATATGTATTTTAATTTGCTTGCTCTTATGTCTATTTTATTTACTTTTTTTTATTGTTATCCAGCGCTAGACACTTTGTATTATGGGTAGCTAATTCTTGTTTGTTGACAATGGAGTGCAACAATTTTGCAACATATGAGCCCTTATAAAGGGTTCATAATGTGCTTATTAATAGCTTATAGACAAATAACAATTATGGTTATAAATTACTAATAAGCAGTAAGAGTACATTGCTTTTCAATCTCAGTGACCTCAAATATAAAACTAATAAAACGGGTAAATGTCAAGCCACTGGGCACTATTGCTGTTTTTTTTAATGCATTATAAGAGCTTAAGGATTTATTATAAACATTTATAAGTGGTTTATAACCTATAAATACATTCACAAATTCTTTATGATGGACCTTATTGCAAAGCAATACTACAACTTTTCATAGCGAGGATTTATTAGATTCTTAAATTATAGGGAAACGTTTTAATAACTTCAAAAACTTTTTGATCTTGCTCCCAATTTAGTTTTTTTTTTTTTTACTTTCCCACAAAGCTACATTGTGAAGAGCGGCTGATCCAGTTATAATTCCAAATCAAACTTTGATTAACTGCTAGAGCAAAGCCTCTGCTCCCGCTGCACTCCTGTGACTTCTGGTGTTTGTCCTTTCCATTCCCACAGAAGGAAGCTTCCTCTTTCTTTTTTTTTTTTTTCCGCTGCACTTGTGAATTGTGTAAGATTACTTTCTTTGTGTAACCAGCGTGTGCAATAATAAACTGAGGAAATGAGGGCTATTGCCTCACTTAATGTTAACATTAGACGTATCGGGAGGTAGATTGCAGCCGAATCACGTTTCAAAGCCCAGGCTGTTACTGGGAACAGTGTACTGACGAGATAAATGGACTGTTTCCATGTCATTATGTCAATCAAATCACAATTTGACCCCAACCCCAATGAATGTGTATTTTCATTTGCAGCAGTAGAAATTGTCTGGTAATTATTTTGTCCGACAACATCCATGGCACTATATATATAGTTTATTATAAAGAGTATAAATGACCAAGTTTGACTGTATACCAAACCTTTGATACAAATCATATTTTGCTCTTACATTTTGAAGCACTGCTTTTCTGGCCCACATAAAAGCACTGATTTGATATAAAAATTTTAAAACAGCTTTCTAAAAGTGTCATCATCTTATATCTTAAATGCTTAGTGCTATTTCTTGTTACATTAAAAATAGCTCTTCAGTTTCAGTTTCTTCTTCGTAATTAGTCTGCTAACTGAAATAATTTGGCTTCACGTTGGTTTGCCTTGGCACACTTTTATTAAATTTATTGTTATATACTGTTTATTGCCCATTTTACCATCTTTTATCCTGTTGTTTGCGTTTGTTTTTCATGCTGGCCAGAATTTGCTAATGCAATTCTAACGATGAATGTTTTGAAGAATTAAAAAAAAAAAATAGCTAACCTTAAGTACTACTTTCACACATTTTCAGATTTTTTTTCTTGGTATTACTATGTTGCACTGAAGAAGCTACAGAAATTATTATATATATGTATATTATTACTGCATTTCCAGTGGTCTGACATTAATGTAAGGGCTGTAGCACATTATGAAGCCCATTCCAACTTTCTTTACCATTGTTCGAGTTGTTTTATGAATCTCCTCCAGTCTGTGAAGCTCTTAGAGTTTTATAATCACTATTCTTACTCAACAAAGTTTGCAAATTCAAAGGGAACCCCCTCCCCACTGTTTTTCACTTCTTCTTTGACTTTTCTTCTTTTTTCTTTCCATCACACTCTCAGTGCTCCTGGAGTTGTCAGCCATGCCCATGTCCATGGCTCACTGAAAAGAAGAGGCAAACCTTTGTATAATTAGAAACATACTCAATTAAGACAGGCTTTTCAGAGCAGCTCCCATCATGGTAGTTGTGGACCGCCTATGAAATAATTTGCACTGTAAAAGGTGATGTTTTGCTTTGCTGTTTGGAACTATCTTTGAGGGCTCTCAGCCAATATCTTATGATTTGTGCACATAACTGCAGCACACAAATACCCTATGATATACTATATGTGTCTCTGTGTGTGGTGGGACCCATCCTTTTTATCTGTAAGTTTCAAGAAATGCATTCAAATAATCATATGCATTTCATTATTGCAGATGACACCCCCAAAGCATGGAAACACCAATAAAAATATGCAACAATACAATCACAGTGAGATTGTTGAATGATGCCATGTTTTAAATGAACAACAGAGCCTATTCATTGAAGTCAACGTCATTTGGTTACATTTACCATATGGTGGTTTACATTAAATGTTTTGCCTTGAGTTTGTTCTTTGAAAGTTGTATTTCTATTGCAGCTAGTAATTGTGGCTCTTCTATATCTGTGTGTGTGTGCAGATGTAGCATATGCACTGGCTGCATTGTGCCTGTACACCGCAATAGCTAAAGCGTCCCGTTCAGCATCATGTGTGGCGACCCACAACAAACTCACAAGGACACTCATGCCACTGTCTCTTTACTTTGCGGGAGATGTTGGCTTGTGCTACCGCAAAATTAAGCTTTATTTTAACTCAATACCTTCGCTGAACTCAGCTGAAACTTGATAAAGCTTGTATTTTCTTGTACGCTTCAACAGCTCAGAGGTTACTCCTGTTTACAGTTGTCAAAAATAGTTTGTCTCCTTTTATCCTCCTCCCTTTTAAGTCACACTTCTCTGACACCAAAGACGAGATGGAAGCCGCAAGTCTTCTCTCCCTGTAATTTTCCATGTCTCCCCGAGCAGTGAGTACGAGCAGATGGAGATTCTCCGTCCATATGTGCACATGCGCTTGTTTTTTATGCCCTGTGTTATGAAATAGACTCAAGATCACTCTTAATTTTGCAGTGCTTTCTCTAAGACAGTTCCTCTTGTAAGGTGACATGTCATTACACAATGTTGGAAAGTTTCTCTTCAAACCTTGTCTGAACTTGAACATTACAGCCAATCTTCTAGCACTTCCTTTGACTTTAGTCAGTGGGATCCAAAAGAAGACTACAACAAAACCTACTTCAATTTTCCCTTTTCCACACACACACCCTGACAGCACCCCTTAGCTAGACGTCCCTGTCCTGTCCCCGGCTACAGCTAGCGGCTGCAGAACGAGGAAACAAGAGGCCCCACCGCTGGACCAGCTGTTCCAGACTCCCTCGCTGCCCTGGGCCCCACATTCCCTCATTCAAGGGAGCTTTGTAGTTCTGACATCTTGGAACAGTTGAGCAGCTCAGCTTCTAATGCTGCTGTAATGGTGAGCGAGGGAGGGGGAAAAGAATGAGACAGGCTTTATGTGTGCTTACTTGTTACGCTCAATCTATCTAGTCCTCCCACCCTCGACCCTCCAGCCCCCTCATCCTGAATCTCTTTACTGTGTGCTTCTTCACAGGGACCTATACTTGAGTTTTGTCTTAACGTCCCAACAATAATGTGCTTTACTGTTTCTCAAACCCAATGTGCTAAACTGTACTGAACCAGTCCAGTCAGACCTACACTGTGGCATATTTGTTTGGTGGTGTTTGGTTTTGCGGGACTGTATTGCTAGACTCTTGGTTAGATCATAATACACGACACTTTGGTTTATGAAGTGGTGTCTGTCTTAGAAGTGGTCATGTCTGGTTATTTTTTTTCAGTCTAACTACCTTTACTGTAGCTATATCCATTCTCTATGCTGACCATTCTGTGCATTCAAAATACAGCCAATGTCTGCAATGAAACAGCATTAAAGAGTGTTCTGACTAACAGGGCCAGCATTTACACAAAAAAGAGACATAACTAATTGTCATGATGAGCTTTAATGTCATAAGTTAAGCAAGTCATTGCTTGCCGTTTCCTGTTTCTTCCTTCTGTTGTTTGTTTAAACTGCTGTGTCTTTTGTTTTTGTTGGAGCATACTGTATAATACGAATGAATGACACAGCCGTGTGACATTAGGTTTTAACTTGCTAACCTCAAGGACTATTGCCAGCCTCACACTTAACACAGCCCCATTTCTTGCTAGCATTCAGGAAAGGCCAGTTTTTTGGGGGTAATCAAGAAGGTTTATCTGAGGTTATGGAATAGTAGATCTGGAGAACTAATTGCTCTCACCACTCCCTTGTCACTGTTGAAGGCTATTTGCTTAGGCCACTTATCCACTGCAATCAGTTCAAGTCACTTTTGCACCACTGAAAACTTCATGGGAAACTTGCGCTGCTCAGGTGCTTCAAGAGGGTAAAAATATCCTACCCACCCCAGAGTGGCATACTTGCATGCATGAGTACGTTCCTGCCATTTCCATGCCCTTTCAAACATGTGCTTGAAAATACTGGAGCTGCGCATAATTTTGAATATTTGCAACAAACAAACTAGGCTCATTGCTTAAAGGAACTCTCTGGTCAATGACATGCAGACCTTTGAAATTCCTCAGAGTACAACATCCTCAATGATGGCAGTGATTGCGCGTTCCTGGCATGATAATACATATTTTTTTTCTCTGCCATGTCTCGATTGTGCAGATGTACTACACACACAGAGTCAATGTGCTTTTGTTAGATTTCCGTCACCAGGGGGAAAGAGTGTCTGCAGTCATATACATTCAGTCAAGCCAAAGAGGTTCCCATTGCAGTACCTACTTATGACCTTAAGATGGAACTGCTGCATTCATTTTACTGTAATACTTTCCATAGTGACACTGAAGGTTGGTTCTATTGTGGTGTTCATGTGCCATCAGGGCAACCAGGGGAGGAAGCCTTTGAGGAATGACATGTGGGAATTGGGAAACCCTTCTATTCTAAAGAGAACTTTAAATTTTGAACATACAAATGAGTAAAAAACTAAATTTTAGCATAATGGACAAGATGGAAAGTTGCACCAAGTGGACTGTGGTATGCTAATAGTAAAAAAAAAATATATAAAAAAATTTACTTTTAACAATGGACCCACAGCCTGTATTGGAAGTGTTTTAAGTTGTATTTTCTGTTGAGACATCTGTCTTCTGTCATAATTTTTTTGAAAAGAAATAGAAATAGAGTCATAATAGGTAAAAAAGGGTGAGAGTGTTCATATTACTCACATTATTTCAGGGAAAAACATACTTTCACAATGTTTCTCAATGTGTTTACATGAGTCTTTTTTATCAGATTTTTAATGATTTATTCTGTATAGACTAAGACATGTTTGTCAATGTGACATGAATATTCAAACATGAAATAAAACAAGTTCAAGATCAGCAATTAAATACAGACAAGATTTAGTCTCAGAATCTAAAATTGCTGATGCATAAAAAAGTCTGAAAACCACAGCTTAGCAGGGGTTAATAGACAACTAGTGTGAAAAGCATTAAGGCAGTTCAGCCGTTAAGACATGATTCATGCTCATGTGCCATTTTGAATGATGGACGTACACAAAAAACATTACATTATACTATACTATACAAATTATACGTACAGTTCCATATGGCACTTAATTTCCACCACCTGTGCTGCTTTTTTGTTTGATCTTAAAGAGTGTCAAACTTTGCTTTAAAAACAATGCATCGAAAAGGTCTTTACATTTGGCACAAAGTTTCAAACATAAGCTTTCAGCAGTTTGATGAGTAATTATGGGGTGGCTTGCTGACTGAGAAAGAAACTTAATGAATTGTTAGGTTATTTTTGAGAGCATTAGATGGTAGGAAGTTAAAGTTTGATCATGTATGAGGTCTGAATATGCTCCTGGAGGTGTAGAGGCTGTCAAGGCTTGGTGTTTGGTTTGAGGCCCACAGGTGTGCAGCCATCTGGGCTTTAACGGTTGAACCAGTCTTCCTTGAAAAATAAAACCCTCACTGCCAGATAAACCAGTCATTAACATCGATCTGGCCATGTTGTTATTACTTCTCAAATGAACTCTCCCAACAACTGTATTCTTTGGTATTGTGGGGTGAGTGTGTTGTTGTAATAGATGTAAAGTTATGCATGAGTCTCAGGTTTAATGGGGATTTGCATGCAAGCTCAATGTGTACATGTTTGTTTTATCAGCCGTCGATAGGCAGAGACGTAGCTACAATTTTCCCCGACGTTAAACACACATTTGACTAGAACACGCCATGGTCAGCTGCTAACCTCATTGCAAACATCAAAGTTTTTTTTAGGTCACAGTTTTTTTTTACTTAAGTCAAAACAGTAATTATTTAAATAATCTTCATTTTACAAACATGTCACAAATTAATTTACAGTAAATCAAGCCCTGTTTGGCTTTTTAAACACATAATTTTACTAAGAAACGCCCATGATTACTTATATTTGTATGTTAGCATCAATGCCATCATAGATCAAATAACATATACATTTGAGGGTGATATGTGCAAGTAGCAGCCAAACAGTCGTTGACAAGAGGCCTAACAGCACAATGGAAACGCAGTGACGCAGCCTGTATGCACATCCTGTTCTTGGTATTCATTTTTTGGTGGATTTCTAGGAATGTGAAGCTACTGGTTTGTTGGGCTGGTTTTTTTTCGGTTTCCTGTTAAGATTTTTATTTCTTTTTGAGTTTGACATTGTAACCATTTATTTCTGTAATGGTCATGCAACTTGGAATAGTTATTATCTTGTCAGCAGAGATAAATTTAAATTTGTAGGCCACAGAACATGGGATTTGTCATTAAGTTTACAATGGTCAATTTTCATATTTTCTTTTAATTTATATGTTATTATAATGCAGCAAAATTGCATATTTGACTTGAATATTGATGACATGCACATAAATAATGGTACTGGCATAAATATGAATTCTTTGCACTATAGCTCCCCCGCTTTGAGGAAAATTTAAGACAGTAATACTGTACTTATATAGTTTAAATACCATATATTCATAAAATAAAAATCTTAATGGAAGAACCCATTTTACATTGTTTTGCTGTGTGTAACAATGCTAACAATATTCAACACTCCACCAATGTTTTTTGTTTGAAAGAAAAACATTTTTTATTGGTCACTAATATTGACTTGGAACAGTTCAAGACAGGCATTACATTAGTGCTTAATTGTTGCATATTTCCACTTGCAAATTATGTTAATGGCCACAGTCTGTGTTAGAATCTAACAGTGTTTGGAGCGGAATAATGGAGACAATTTATGATCAAGAAAGATACTCCTAAGGTAAATGTAATGATCTATTTAAAAAAGGAGATTCTGATAAAACATAATGCTTACTTGTAACTTTCTCTCATGCTGTAAATTTAGAACCAATTTAGTAGTTCCCCCTTGCCTAAGAGTGGATTTAGGAGTCATGTTACAGAATGTTTGTACTGGGTCCTGACATCCATCACAACAACTCAATGCCAACAAGCTGCAGAGCCTTTAGAAAAGTCAAAGAGGTAGTTGTCTGCAGATGCAACACATATTGGTGATAGCATCCAAAAGCGCTTACATTTTGCAGTTAGAGTGAGTGCTGGGAAGGCTATCTGCAAAAACATTATTTCATAAGACTCAGTTTCATTAGATATTGCTACATATTGAAAAACACTTCAGCTAAACAGGGAAACTGGTTAAGAAATAGTGTGTTTGGGGTTCCTGTTAGACATAAAATTTTGGATGTCTTGAATTTGTGGTCGCGTCACTGGGCACTGGAAAGCCTATTTTTGGCTGATTCAGCAATATTAGCATATCATTTGAAACTTTGCCTCATATTAAGAAGGATTGTGTAGTTTATGTGCACTATCTTTATGCATTCCCCACTAAAACAGATGTTTTCTAGCTTGTAGAATGTGACAGAGAACCAAGACACCTTGACGAACCAGTGTCTGTTGTGTAGTGACTGTAAGTGGGAGGCCTGAGGTCAGGGTTTTGAAGGTTGAAAGTGTTTTGACAGAAAAACTGGTGGGATAAGACAGGGATTAGAGAAAAGAAAAAGGTGTTTCTTCCTTGACAGCATCATTGCTTAAAACACAAATGCAGAATTTTATCCAGATGGGTTTTTGGAGAATCCATATTACAGAGCAAGCAGTAACAAATGCATTTAAGACTAACTTTGTAGTCAACTGTGCACTTTTATTGATGAACATTTAACTAATTTGTTGTTCATTGTTTTTTACTGTAAAGCCTTAATATCCATTAATTTCAAGTTATGAAAAACTAGGACCGTTACCATAGCAATTAACAATTCAAAACATTGCTGTTCTAGCTTTTGAATGGTTTAAAGTCCTCAAAATGGCAACCATAACTTGGATATCTCTATAAAACATTAATTTAGTGTTCAGTCATTTACATTGTTGTGCATTATAAGCAAGGTTTTGCAGGTTCACAAAGAGATTACCTAACCCTAACCCTAAGCAGTGAGTGTCAATTCGCTAATTTAATTTCCATGTTGTCATTAGAGAAAGTAGAAATGTCTCAGTATGACCAGCAAAACCCAGGTTACACTATCTCTTAGATTAGATTTATAGTACTTTTGAAGTTAGGATTTCTGTAGATGGACAAACGGAGGGAAATGGGTGCAGAAGTGGTGTGTGGTCAGGATGTGACAGTTGCCATGTTACTTATGTATCAGTGTGCTGCCCGTGCTGCGGGGGCGGAGACAGGACGTGGGTCTTCAGAGACTTCCATCATCCGTCGACTCAGATTTTCAAGCCATCTGCCCCCCAAGAGTGGTGGCTGCGAGCTTACCTTGTCACTGTGTGTTCACTGTGGCCAGCATCATTTGACTTGTGCTCTCAAGGTCATGACCCCCAACTCATTTCCTACCAGGCGGCCATTCTGACAGCAGGGTTAAGTTTATATGATACCCATGGATAAGTGCTACTTGAAAGTGCCAAGTTTCTGGAATCAAGCCCCTTGTCTTTGATACTTGGGTTTCTGTTATGACCCCACTCTGTCCATATTGGCCCTTCGTCCATCTGGACAGCCACCACACACAGACACTCCTTTAATAACAACCACCTTCCATCCCAAGTAGGAAGTTTGGGAAGTTTCAGGTTGTTGTTTTTAACTTTGGCTTTATCTAGTTGAGATTACACGAGCCTCTCACAACTCTCATGTACTATATATACTTTTATTTCAAGCAAAATCTTATCAAAAAGACCTAAAACTATCAGTGATGAGTTAGGTAAGTCTATAATTACCATTGTCAAATATTTGGAGGATTCTGTGTGGCCTTTCAAGAAAGTAACTCTCTCCCGAGAGCTGCCCTGGAATTTGTTGAATCTTTGAACCTAGTGCACAGCCGGCCGGTTTCACAGCCCTGTGGAATCTTTCAGTGGCTCTTGGTGCCAGAAGGAGGGCATCAGGTGTCGGTCTACAGTCTCAGGACCCTTCTATCTAGCGGTCCTCTGGGTTATCGAGGGATGTAAAAACTGAGAAGCTTTATTAAGGATTTAAAGTTTTTTTCTAATGTATTGAATTGATACATTTATTGTCCTTGATGTGGGCTTGGCTCTTTGTAGCAGGGAGCTGGTGTCCAGAACTAAAAGGAGTACGCAGTCGCAGTGTCCCGCTCCTGTGCAACCCTCCCTCATTAAAGGTGTCTGAGCCGTTCCCTAACTTTATACCCTTCAGAATCATTGCTTATTAAACAGATAATGTCACGTAGATTCAAATCTTAATGTATCCCAAGAGGTTCCTGTTTACAGTTTTTCTATTGTCGACAAAGAGACATAAATGTGCTCTGCCAAAACCAAGACACACCTTGTTTTGAAAACTTCTTTACTGGCTTCTATGCACATTTGTCTTATGTGGTATCATTTGAACAAGCAGTGACTGAAATGGAACAGCCCTATTTGATTGTTTCTGTTTTGTTTTTGGCAACAGTTTCTTAGAATTTTAAGCTTTTATATACTGGCTACACCTATCGACTTCAAATGGCAGTTTCAGAGTTTAGTATCTGTTTTACTGTGCATTGTGTCTCATTATGTACTGTCAGCTGCTTGTCTTACAAATATCACTTAATCCACACTAATGCTTTGTTGGTTTAATCCTGGCACATTAAAAAAATAGCATGTTTACACAGAGAGAGAGCAAGAGAGATAAGACTTAATCAATTATAATTAAGAATGTTGTGTCTTCAGTTATGGCTAAAATTAAGTGGTAAGCTCAATAAGTGTACTTTGTGTTATAGAAATTAAACTGCCTGCTGTGCCTGTGCTGAAGACCTTGTATGATCTGACAGCAGAATGTCAATGCCCATTTGGCCAAACCTTGGATGTGGCCTTTTCACATGTGTTTGTGTAACCAAATTAGTTTTTTGTATGTAAAGTTTGGAGATTAGTGTGCACAAGCTTTTGAATAAAATGTTTTGATTCTTCTTTCATGCTGGAAGAGGTTTGCCAGTCTGTGTGCTGTTTAATGTTTTGTTTAAGACATGTGCTCTCTCCCTGGAGCCTATTGAGGTGATAGTGGGGCATGTGCTGTGATGCTATTCATGAATGGGCTTGAGTGTGAGAAAGTGGCTGCGGGCTGACTGGGAGTGGTAGTAACCTTCAGCAAGTGTCATGATGAAGGAATGCTATCGATGATAGCTATTTTTACATGATAGCCCAGAAGCCAATGGGAGGTGTCCGGCTGCTTACAGTCTTTGATGTTCATAAAAGCTATTTTGACTGAAATGTCTACATTATAATTATTTAGCAGAACTGCTTTATGACTTAAATATATAAAAAATAACTATAGCCAAGCCTTTAACTTAATTGTAGAGGAGTTTAACTGTGTATAGATTGATCTCCAAACTGAATAGATTTATACCTTTACACTAGGTAGTAGAGGTAATTACTGTGACTGACTGTAAGTGATATCGAATCGGTTCATCTTGTTGTTATGGCATTTTATGTCTAGAGTAAGACAACAGAGGTTTGAGGCATCACCCTAGAACAGAGGCTTTGAACGTCAAGCTTGTCTGACTTGGTCAGAAGTTCAGCCATTCCGCATTCTTGACTAAAGGATAAAGCAGCCCTAATCCCCTTTACCAGGTAGCTAGAGTTGGCAGTGGAGCCATGCATTCCTGCAGCATACCGATTTGGGGAAGTTGCTAGGGTTTGGATGGACAATTCGAACAACAATAGAGTACTCTCATTGAAAGAAAAATAGGGTTTAAGTTCTGTGAGAAAGTCCTGCCACCACAGAGATAGGTGCCATGTGGAATGTATTTAGGGGGCTTTTGATTTAGAGGCATTGGCCACTATTAAAAAGTTGGTTGATTTAGGGCACCAGAAGTTGGGTGGAGAGCTGGGAACAGTGAACGTGAGAGAGGGGCGTTTATAAGGTATAACGGATGTGTGTTGTTGAGCCCATGACAGCCAGGCCATAGATCCTTAGCTGAGGCTGACTTTAGGAACAGCCGGCTTTACAGCAGCTTACCTGGCCATCAATGACTCACCATACATCCCTCCAACGGTCTTATGTCAGGGAGTGGGATCAGCCCGACATGAGTGACTTCAGAGACACACAAGGCAGCGTCTAGCTCCTTTATCAGCCTCTATAATGCTGTCAAAGACTTGGTTCTCTGCAGAGGTGGAGCAGCATTACTGACCTGTCCCGCTGGTCCTCTTAGGCCCAGTGGATTAGCTGTGAAAAGGCCCCTAGAGAAAAAGACTGTGGATGAAATACACTGGCCGGTCTTTGTCCTGTCTGTCTGTTGGGCTGGGGTGCACTGACTTTAGCCCTCTGTCAACCCGGCCCGGTGAAACCCCTCAACAAAAGCCATTCATCTGTTGTACTGTACATGCCAAATGGCTGGCATTCCTCTTCACGAGTTGTTTTGTAAGCCGCATCTGTCTGTCTGTCTCTGCAATTACAAGTCTGTTAAGAGAAGAATGGTTTGTGTGCAGCTGGGGTTTTTTGCGTTTGTCGAGGAGATCTGATTAACCGTCTGTCAGCACATTTGAACCATTGGCCAGACAGGGTTTTTTACTTTAAACAATAGCTGAATGTGAGAATAACACACATAGGAAACAGTGACCCTGCTCTGTATACTGTGTTGAGGCTAATGCCACAGCTAGCACCATAGCAGCTCAAATAATGTCCATAAATAATCTGCAGAAAGTAAAGACACTAAACATCACAAAGTGGCAAGAAATTGATAAAAAGTAACGGCAGAGCGTCTGTCCAGCCCTGCATACTTTGTTGATTTATGCAAATTAGCCATGAGGTGAGAGCGCTTTTTACAGCTTTTAACAAGACTTGCTGTGGAAATAATATTAAATGTCTATGGAGACAGAGAGGGCTAAAACTTAACTACTTTATTTTTACTGCAAGGGTAATGTGGTTATACACACACCTGCTGCTGCTTTGTGGTTGTTTTGTGTTGGCATTGAGCAGAATAAATAAATACAATACATTTAAATCAAATTTTCAATAGTCTGTAAAGAAATTAAAATAAACTATAATGGAAAATGGTGCATTTATAATGTTTCCATGCAATATTAATTATCTTTATTGGAATCTGTGTGTTTGAAAATATTTTTTTTGTATTTTGTGAATTTGGTTCTAATAGAGAACTTATTCTTTCTTTAATCTCTTTTTGTTGCATTTTGCAAAATAAGTACAAATCCCCACAAAACAGAAGACATACAGATAAGGAAGATCAAAAGTTGTTTGCCTAAACTGCCCAAATGCCCCCATTAATGCCCCAATATTGGAATGCCCACTAAACTGCAGAAGGGATTAGAAGGTAAATGTTGCTTGAGATGTAGCTTATCTTATTACTAGCCAATCTTAAGCAAAGAAAAAAAAAAAAAACACTGATTGAAAAATAAATATGTAGTAATTAAATAGTTCACTGAATGTTTGGTGACAATTAAGTAACATTTCTGTCTTAATGGCCTTTGTATAACCGCTTAAACAGATTATATATTTAGACATAGTTCATTTAGTTTCATGTCTATTGGTTTCTGTTTCTTACCCGATGTCTAGCTTATATCGTGTTAGTCCCCCAGCCCTTTTCATTTCTTCTTTGTATTCTCCAGACTGGACAATGTTGTGTCATCACACTTCCTCTTCCCCATTGAAATATCCCTTATGGCCAGACTGAAGTCAATTGTCTTGTTTTATTCTTTACAATCCTTCACTTTGCCATTGTCCACATATTAATATTTGATATTAAAGTCTGCAATTCTTTTTGTTATTTTTATACCCACAAAAGTATTGTATTATACTTCTTCTGAAACATCATCTTTGTGGTTGGAAGTTGCAATCCGTTGTGTTTGTTCTGTTTGAGCTTAGGCGCAGTCATTAAATTAATTAAACTGTTTTCTTTGCTGTAATAAAATGTTCAATGCAGAAGTCTCTATATTACGAAAGGCTATCATAGTGAAGAATGAAGAAGGGCTAAATGTGACTAAAGCAGCGGCTGGTGGTCACTTGACATATGTCCATTCGCCCCTGAAAAGTACTTGCGTATTTGTCACCATGTCATCCTGTCTCACACGGAGCGCTCTGTTCCCACACGGTTAAAGAAATGCTGCCCAGAGGTCGGTTGCCCATTCCCAACAGCTCACCGTTTCAGCGGCTGGAAATCCCCCTGTGCACAAAGAGGCCAGATATGATAGCACAGCACTGCAGGCGAGGGAGGGAGCTAGGGACAGTATTGATACGGACAGCACTTTTGTCTGGGAAAATCCTTAAGGGAATGCTACCAATTGTTGTTAATTGTATGGCTCTCCATTCTGTCCCAAGTGCAGCTGGTATGTGTTACTTAGTTTGAATTGGCGAAACAAGTATACTTTTTGATGATCAGTACTTGTGTTTTGTGGGTTATATCACTTTTACCAATTTCACAGGAAAACGCATTGCTTGTTTGAATTGTACAGATATAAACTGTTCTCATATTTGAATTTTACCTGCAGCAGTTGTGCATTTACAAAGCTGTACTTGCAACATATAGATACTTTTTGGCATTTCCTCACAAAATTCCCCTTGGTATTGTCCAGGGGTATAGCTCTCTTATTATATCCCTTTGTATCTCAAAGTAACATCCTGGCTTTATTGTCCAACAGTGATATATAGTACAATATTTCCTTTTCTGGACAGCAGTTAATAGACCTTTTTGTTATTGGTAAATAGACATAGTACTTTTGGTGGGTGGGTTGACTGGAGGTAAACGTATCAAGCTGATAAAACTTGCTACTAAATGTTACTGTTACCTTGGAGCAGTGTGGCACACTGTCTGTTAGATCGACATGATTTTAGAGGTACTTCCATTGTCAAAATGGTTACAAGGATCAGAAAATAAACAAACATTACTTTTACTGTTTTGTTATCTCTCTGGGGCTCCAGGAGGGCAGAACAGTTACTGAAAGTTTATTGGGTAAAAGATAATTTGGACAAAAATAGAAGGGAAAGCACAAAATAGAAAGTGAAAAAGGTGTATGCTTTTGGGTTTAAAAAAGAGTTGGTGTCTCACAGCTCTTGCTTTGTTAATTGTAGCAGACTATTCTTCCTGCCTTTTGCATATTTTTTGCACCACATGTAATATTGGTAAAAAGCCTTTGAAATGGTTATGCACTGAACCCAATGAGGTATCAAAAAATCTTACAATTCATGCCACACATTCTTGTTTATGAGGCACAGTCATATTAGTTTTTAGTCATAAACTCCCAAATGTGGATATCCGAAACAAACACGAGCTATCCTGGTGTTGCTTTTTTTCAGTTTACGTAATAGAAACCATGTGAGGTCCACCTAAATGTAGTCACAGAGGTGATGCTTTCTCCTGGGCGGCATAGTGACGCTCTCAATAGGACGAAATGATTTGAATGCACTTGAGACAGAAAACGGGGGAGATATACGGGCCCATGTGCACCTACTCACCACATCATATTTCCACAACCATGAATGAAGCCCTCAAACAGCCCCCACTGACAGGACAACCAGAGCCAAAACCTTTCACAACATGTCTTCTACACAATGCAGAGACAAAGTCTTTTTTGGGTTGTGCACCAAGCAGAATCCTTGGGGATAACAGAGTCTGTCTTCAGGCACAGAAAACGACAGACAGAACAGAGAGAAAGATGGGTTGGTTTTCTCTGAAATCAAGAACGAGCACTGTCTCAGACATTTATGTGGTATCTTTGCACAATTGTACTACTACAAAAGTTATTTAGGTTTTTGCTTTGGGTTGGCACGCAGTCACAATCATTTATAGGCGAAATCATGATGGGCATCAAAGCTTTTATCCATTTGGCCAAAATAATTTTTGTATGTTTTGGTCTTGTATGAACAGCTCCAATAATGTAAGCACTATGTGAACATGGCGGCCACAAACATAAAAAAAATTCAAAGAAACAGAGTGAATGGTACGCTTTGAAAAGGCAGCCAAACAGACCAGCTACCAGATAAAATATGCTGTTTCTCTGATTGTAATTAAGCTATAGCTGTGGCTCGGTGCCAAAGCCCTCAGAAAAGAGAACATTGTTTCTTCAGACCAGTGGGAGTGCAGACTGTAATTGGGGTTTTAATAGAAATAATAAATATTAAAGATCTCGATAAGATCATAAGGTTGTTTACCACTAATGATCAGATTTAAATACCAGTCAAAATGGCCAGTTCACCCTGGAAAACCTTTTTCTCATGCCTATTAATGTAAATAATAATGCAATAAACCACTAGCCACTATATAATAAATCGTTAGACACATATTGGTTTTATTGAGTAACATAAGTTACCCTGGCAGAATTTATAATTTTATTATTTTTTGGCCATTCTTCAGAGAATATGAATAATAACACAAAAACCTTTCTTTCACTCATAGTTAGTGGTAGGGTGAAGCCATTTATTGTCAAACAATTGTGTTTACTCTTTTTTTAGTGCTGGGCAACGATTAAGCATTTAATCACAATTAATCACACAAAATGTAATGATGAATTAAAAATTTGTGTATTGCATAGTTTTATTTTGAAAGTACTGCTATATGAACAAAAGTGCAATATCATTTGGTTTGCAAATACTTTTAAACAAATGAGGTGCTTTTTACAGCAGTTAAAAGTTAGTAGCAGTTAAAATATTTCTTGTAAATCTCAACTTAAGCATTAATGTAATCAAATTAAATATTAAACCAAAAATATTTGCCGCTGCCAGGGCATTAATATTTTGTTTAGTTTGTTATAGAAAAACAAGTTATGTCCAAAGTCTCAATCATACAAAAATAAATGTCTGTTTTGTGTTTTCATTACAGTCAGAGCATGTGAGTGCAGTTCCCGCTGTTCATCAATATAATGCACTGTAACACCGAGGTAATTATGGTTGCCTAGAAATGTCCAGTAGTCTCCGGTGAGGGCAAACACCGTTGCTTTTGTAGTCCTCTCCTTTTTATACAACTTGCGTATTCTTCTTGGGATGGACAACAGAAACTCCCAAAATGACCCTAATTAAAAGTTTACATACCCAGTTCTTAATATCGTGTTTTTGCCACCTTTAACATCAATGACAGCTTGAAGTCTTTTGTGGTAGTTGTGGATGAGAATCTATTTTCCCAGATTGCTTGTTCTTGGCAAAAAGCCTCCAGTTCCTGTATATTCTTGAACTGCACGTTTGAGATCTCCCAGAGTGGCTAAATTATATTGAGGTCAGGAGACTGAGATGGCCATTTTTCTACATGTGACTTCTTATTGTGCATCTTGAAACAGCCACACCACTTTTTCCTGTAAAAAGTGTCCTGTATTTCAGCTGAAGTTATTTGTGGGTTATTCTTGGCATCCCAAACAATTTTCCTGGCAGTTGTGGCTGAATTGTGTCCCTCCCTCATTTTCTACTTCTTAGAGTGGAATTTTTTAATACTGCTGATTGGCATACATAATATCTTGGATATCTTTTTATATCCTTTTTCTGTTTTATACAGTTCAATTACCTTTTCCCACGATCTTTTGACAAATCTTTTGCTTTTCCCATGACTCAGAATGCACTGATTACAAACAAACAGATCACAGTGAGGATGGTTACCTTTTGTAGCCATTCAAACCTGTTTGTGTCGACTTGTGTTCATGTTATCAGGGTAAGTCAACTTTTGATCAGGGTCATTTGGGTAGTTTCAGTTGTTATTATGATTTAAAAAGAGTAAACACAGTTGTTTTACAGTTAATGGCTTCATCCAACCACTAACTATGAGTGAAAGAAAGTTTTTTTGTATAATCATTCATATACTCTGAAAAATGCCCAGAAATCACAAATGCTGCCAGGGTATGTAAACTTAAGAGAACAACTGTATGGAAATGAATGTTAATTGAAAATTTTCAGGGGAAATCTCAGCTGTCATTGGTGAGCTGGTACAGTCTTTCAGACAGCATGTGTCCTTTTGTTACACTGAGGCAGTGTTGTCTCATTTGGTTAAAGTCAACTAATCACGTGAGGGTTACAGTATGTGCTAGCTGCTTGTGTTACACCAGGTTCAGTGTGATCATGTGGAGCACAACCACCACCAGGCTACAAAAGGATTGGTGTAGTAACTGTCTGTTAAACCTGCTACATTATGGACTAAAGATTGCAAAAGAACAGAATAGCTTTATTTGCCATACACATACTCAGTGCAGTTTATAGTAGAAATTATATAGTATGTTTAAAGTAAGTTGTTAAAAATGTTTAACAACTTACTTTAAACATACTATATAATTTCACACTGTATCTAGATTTTTTTATGCCAAAATTGTAAAATTATTCTGCTCAATAGTTAATCAGCTGTCAGCCTCTAAACTGATGTTGTTGTTAAGTTGTCTTTTCCATAATTTCTATCTGGGCCAAAAACCATTTCATTTTCTTTTTTATTTCATCCATGTGACATTGGTAATATTATTAATAGTAATTAAAGTATTATTATTATTATTAGTTCAGATATGATGCTACAGCAGTATGACAACTCCAAAAGCATGCAATACATTGCACTTAAACCCATGTTAAATTGTGCTCCTACTAGAACAAAAACAAACTGTGAGGGCCTTAATAAATCATCTTATACATGTGTTAGGGCACACTTTGAGTCAGAGTTGAGCCTAAATTATTTGATACCCTGATTTGTCTAATGTCGTTTTTTTTTTTTAATTCCTTTGTGATAAGCGAGCAATGATACTGCGAGGTCGACCACACCACAGGACGGAAGTGTGGCTTGGAGTAGGTACTATTTTGGTTGAACAGTTCTATTGTCTGCTGCCTGGGGATGGGGGCTGAAGGGGGACACAGGAATGATGTGCTGTGAGGACGTCTCACTTGTACGCACACACTCCTGCTCTCTGGACCCTCCTCTGGCTCTGATCATTCAGAGGGTCCTATGTCCCCCTTTTCAACGCTGCACTCATTGCAGTCACACTCTGCAACATGTGCAAAGGAAGGGGCTGGGGGGGCTCTGTTACAGAGGCTGCTCTCTTTTAGAGTATTGCAATATAAAAGGTACAAGTACAAATGATATTTAAGGGTCTATTAAAAAACGGATGATGTCAGGCGGGCAAGCCCTTTTGTTGTTTGGCTGTAGTCAATCCACTTGCTAACAATAACTGCTCTTAGGAAAGGGTGGGATGACACGCTGAGAGAAAGAGAATGTCGGCCTTGGACCTTTATAAATCGACATGTAAATATGGAAAGATTTATGTGGAAAGAGACAAGTCTGCTTGGAAAGAGAGAGAGCTTGGAAAATGATGTGTTGTCATATCTTTACAGGCCCCAAACTGTAAACAGACTTTTAAATATTTGCACTCATAAGATTCAGAGTAGCTTTCTGTTTCATCTGTTTCAAAGTTTACACAATATGTTACAGAACTCTCTCAGGCAGGCTCCACTGTGAGTGTGTGAACTCGGTAACACCACAAGGCCACACAAAAGCAAGACACCGCAGATAGGAACACACAAAGTTAAAATGGGAGGAGAATCTAGATGTATGTTACGGGAAACATGTTCTTGTTTTAGTCTTTAGTGGTGCGCAAGGTCTCATCACTGCATCCTCCCAACTGCCAAAGGCCCTTGTTCTTTAGGTCTAACTCCCTCAGAGACCATACCGTTGATATAAAGCATTCAAACTGACTCCACAAGTCCAACCCTGCTGTCTGTAATGTAATTGTTTATTGTCAGTCACAGAAAAAGGCTTAAATTATGACAGACTGCCAAAAACAAAAACTCTTCAAATGATAGTTTGGCAGTGTCTCCGTATTCTTATTGCTTGCAAATTGCTGTACAGTTTAGACATTAAGTGCTGGTGTAATCAAGACTAAAACAACACAGCAGCAAGTGTATGCTTCTCAGCGTCCGCTCAGAAGGCTGCACAAATAAACAAGATGAAGGTCAAAGTAAATGCTTTGGGTTACCAGTGCGTCATGTGTGGGCCACAGTGTTGAGGAACGTTAAAGGCCACACTCACTTCCAAATCCACACAGATGTGGACAAACTCCCAAGACACATGCACAGAAGGCAACCAGGTTTATTTTACTATGCCAGTAGTCCCAGGTGCTTACAAATAATAAAAGGTATATAGAGAAAAGGTGTGGTATACCATTTTTTTCTTCATAATAATTTTTTTTTTATTATTTAAAAAGGTTGATTTGATGAACAAAATCATCTAGATCCACATAAGGGTTTCTAGCATCACTAAAGTCATTATATGTTACTTTTCCCCTCAAACTATGGAGTCTGAAAATCATACAAATTTCTGTTTTATATTTATTGGTTGGTTATTTGACTAAAAACAGAAAACGTCTTTCTCTAAAGAAAAAAAAACAATATGTAACTCTAAATGCCTTTTGTCAGAACGTATATCTTGCCATAACCTTCATGTATACTCTAAAATGCAGTGATCTTAACACTGCAATAACTTTTTTGCATCAATGATACATTTTCAATATATATTGTTCTATTGGAAAATGTCCACAAATCCATTAAACTGGGAGAAAGGATTCAGAACAACACGAGGGGCCTCTATACGAGCTACACTCATTTGTTCTTGTGGCTGTGTATACGTCTTGCAGAGCCAACCACTGGGCCAGCTGGTGATAACAACATTTCTTCCTGGCGCTTCACTCCTGTGCTCTCACCATCTGTGCCAAGTGGCCTCGGCCACAGCATCATGTTACCCACACAACTGGAGGCCCACGGGCCATCTAAAGTAGATGAAGAGGTGAGGAGAGCAAAAAGAAGTTCTGTCTCTATAGTGCAGACAAGGTGTGACCAAATGGCAGAATGTTCCTGGAAAGAAACCCTCTGCGAGACGTGTAACATTTAGAAAACAAAAGCTGAGAGTGTTTTCGAATGTGTGAATGAGCCAAGAGGTGTTCAGTCCAGTCAGTAAAAGATCCTAAGAGAGGAGGAGGAGACCATGGTAATGCCAAGTTAAGACATTTTTAGCTTTTTAGAGGTTGTATATAGTAAAACAGGTTTAGGAAAGAGCCAACATTTGGAATGGAAACTTAAAGACTGATTGATGTTCACTCAATACAAATTAATATTGAACTAAAAAGACAAATGAATTACAACCATTGAAAATCATAAATGTTTTAACCTATACATGCATAATAACTGAATTATTGAATAGTGTTTTATTTATTTGAAAATCTCAATCTCCTTGCTGTACTTCTGGAACAAGTTTGCGATATACTTTTATAGAAAATCACATCAAACACCGTCTTGCTTTTTGTCACTATTTGTGCTTTTGGCGAATGGTTAAAGAGCCACTATCCAATTTTATTCTTTCCATCACAGTCTCAATCACACCATATATTTACTGCTTTTCTTATATTAATAGAGGGAAACTGGACCACTGCAAAATACTAAGACACTACAGCAAACCAAAGTTTAGAGCTTAATTTTAACTAATTAATATTTGTTCTTCCATGACCAGCCAACACACTTTTTTATTACTGTGTGTAATATATGTTTTCTCCATTAACTAACCTGGTTCACAAGTGAGTTTACTGCTACTGGGGAAAGTATCTGAGAGCCAGAGTGGCATGTGGCTGAATAGGATCCTTGGGAAAGTTTGCAGCTCCTCTCCCACTTTCTGGATCTTAGTTGGGGACAAATACCACATGGAGCTGAGAGGAAGCCCGCCGAAGTGTGCAGCGCCACGAGCACACAGGAATGTTTAACTTCAAATGGAAAATGTTCACAGCTGTTGGTTGGGCTATTTCTCTTTCTGTGTTTCTCTGTGTAACCACTGCTCCTTCAGTCTGGAAGGAGTTGGTTGTCTTGTCACGCCAGTGCTTTATGTATCTGAGTCTAGCAGTATCTCTTCTCCTACATATTAGATGTCTTATAATGTGTACCTACTGGCACATGTGCTGCTTGAAGGTCCATTTAGAACCCAAACACATAGTTTGGGACGTTTAAGTACATGCTTGTGTGGCAGCTAAGTACCGGAAGCTATCGCCGACCCACAAACAAAAATGACAACAACAACCACATCAAGCTGTCTGGCATCCAAGGGTCTAGTTTGGCTTCAGTTGAGATAGATTGGAGGCTGTTGTGGCTGTAAATGAGCCTTGGCTCAACAGTTCTGTTTATTAGTGGTTCAGCTTCCTTGCCACATTCACAATGGTTATTTTTATGCTGTGTGTCGTTTATGATCATATTGGCTTGCACATTGTAGAGAAAAGAAGTTATCTATTTGCACTCAGGTGTAACGCAAACAAACAGTCACACACTTCCCAGCAGCAGCCTCATTCCTCAAGGGATGAAACAGGGGCGGGCTTCTGGTCGAGTCAGACTGCACGTGCATACTGTACCTACTGTACACCCTATACGCTTTGAACTAAAAATAATCTTAAAAAAAACTGACATGTTAATAGACATGAAAAGGACAGATTTACTACAATGTTTACTTCAATTGCAAACCCCTTTCCAGATTTACTCAAGGGCACAGTTTAGCACAA
Organism: Neodontobutis hainanensis; assembly: GCA_024349245.1. Lineage (NCBI taxonomy): Eukaryota > Metazoa > Chordata > Actinopteri > Gobiiformes > Odontobutidae > Neodontobutis > Neodontobutis hainanensis. Next base: position 9,051,572 of record JALDNG010000015.1, read on the forward strand.
GAAAGGTGTGGACACAGGTGATTTTGCAACTTGCCTTATTGTCTTTGTTTTTGTGGGAGTTCCCCTTTTACTGCGCAAAACCAGAGGGGGAGAGCCTGAACAGTTATTAAGGAGTACTTTTCAAAAAGAAAGAGAAATGTCAAACATTTGCCTCACTATCATTTTACTGCACGATCATCTGCAAGTTTATTGTGTATGTTATTCCTCATGCCTGGTTCAAATGCTTTAATAAAATCTTTAGAGCTTACCATCACCACAGACAGTTTGCGTGAAAGTCCAAAGTCTGCTTTAACTTCCACAATCCATATACACACAGCAGAAAAAATACACTTTTAGGGAAACTCCAATTTTCTCAGTGTCCTTGCCGTACAGGGTTCCACGGTGAGCTAAATAAGTGACACAGTTCCACCTTCTGTTGCATGCCTTTATGCTTAAAGAGACTGTTTTGTTTTGTACTTGTGGAATTTAAAGTTACATCAAATTATTTTTCAAGATAATCATGCAGGCTGTTGTTTTATGACATATAAGAGGAAAATGTAAAGCCCTCATTTAAGCACTGACCACACATTGTTCTGCTTTTAACCAGGTGTTTTACACCTTTTCCCACCTCACACAAGATCTTTTCTTCTTAACAAGTCAATTGCACATTAGTACAGTCAACTCAAGATAAAGGAAACGGTAAAGGCGCATAAAAACACTGATCCATACCCTTGCATAGTTCTTGTCCTTCTGGTTTTGCTTTATTATGAGACCTTTTAATTTACCTTGCACATTGATCTGATGATGTACTTTGTTAAAATATTGAATAAATAAATGACTAAAATAACAGGACTAAATAGTGGTTCCTTGTTCTAGTAGCATCTCTGGAGCTGAAGACAGTACGTTCAGACCTGGTCTTTGTCATCTCAGGCCCGTGCACATACATGATCACAGCAGGACACCAAACGCTGTGTTGGACTTTTTAGACGATAACAGAAGAAGTAGGCCATGTTTGGACTGTAGTGAGCTGCTGGAGAATGTGGAGTTAAACTATTGTCATTGTATTTAGTGTCATTGTGGACAAAGGATGTAGCACCATGTTTAACTGTGTTAAAAACTCATGAAAACTGTTTTTTGCAAAGACAATAGCATATAGCGTCTAACTTAGTACATTATTGTGTGTCTGTTCTAAGTCCTTATGTCCTTATTATGAGAATGGGCACTCCTTTACACAAGTCTGTATGCAATCACTAGTTTTTCAAAAAGTAAATCTACTCAAAAAGTAAAACCTGCTTTACGCACCATATCCATGGCAAGACCGCTTACTTGCAGTATATCAATGATTGAAAGCTGCGAGTTTTTGTCCTATAATTTATTATCTATTCATCCATCCACGTGCTGCTTTGGTTTTATTTCAGTAAGTTCCTTGTGAACACTATAAATGTATGACTAGTGTGAGTCATTAACTGTGTATGTATATGATTCTCTATCTCCTCTATTTACATTATATTTTTATATTTTATATTATATGCTTTTTAAATTCTTGGAAATACATGTCCATTGAGTTCACAAGTAAAATTAGCCATTAAAACATTTCAAATGACCAAATATAGACTGTGCTTTCATCTATGGCACTTAACATCTTGACAATGCGCCAGCTCTGGACACGCCCTAAAAATGAGTGTGCCATCAGCCAAGGGCTTTGCGTTTTACGTCATGAAAATCTTGACATAATGCACGGTGGCAGAGTGGTTAGCACTCCGGCCTCACAGCAAGAAGTTTCTGGGTTCAATTTCCATCCAGGACAGGGTGTTTCCTTGTGGAGTTTGCATGTTCTCCCTGTGTCTGTGTAGGTTTCCTCCGGGTGCTCCGGTTTGACCTACCACCAAAAAACATGTACAATATATGACTACAGATGGAAATTAGCTGTTAAGCTATAATATGGTACAAGCATCTCTGCTTTGGCTTAATGTACTTTGTACGCTGTCCTTAAGAAATAAACTAGAACTGACTAAAAATAGTGTTTTGCTTAAGTTCACATTTGCATATTTGTGATCATTTCACAACATTGTCTATTAATTTGAAGTCACTTAGAGAAAAAAAAAATCTTTTTGGATTGTGTCTGAGTCATATTTCAGCAAAGTGTAGCTTTGTTGCTGCTGTTGTTCAAAGTAGGTTTTCATGTATGTACCAGGTCCTGAAATCCATAAGGGAGAGCTACCTGCAACCACCAACGATTTTATGCAAGTTTAGTCTACTCTTCAAAGTCTCTTAACAAGGTCTTATTTCATGGCGTCATCTTTATTGAAAATTGTCCTGCTCTATACGTGCTAGCTCTTTACGTGTCTGTTATCTTGTTTCCACTGTGGTAAGTTGTGTGTTATATTTAGCATATTGGCTTGCGTGCAATAACTTGAATGAAGGCATTTCTCTTGCGATTAAACACTGAGTAGAAACAATTTTGAATGCTGGACATCCTGCAATGGTTCCCTTTCATTAATTTGTCAATATATTATTTGGTGGGGCTTTATGATAGTACAATGTCAAGCTATTACACAGAAATTTTCACCTGCAAGCTAGAATAATCCTTTTGTCTTATACTTGCCCCATATGAGAATGCACCATTTCATGTGATGGACTCCAAATGCTACCCACTAGCACACACATGGTGCATATACAGTATGTAGACCCACCCACCAAACCACCCACAAACTCACCCAGAGGCTTAAAGCAAGCCTTCTTTTTTTTCTTTTAAAACCACTTCCCTGCCTTCCCTGTGCTCCTAGTGACGACACTCTCTTGGAATTCACTCGTTGTGCAGTTGCTGGTGTTCTCAGACAGAGAGAGACTGCTGTGTAGTTCTGGTCCGTGTTCTGCAGCCACTAACCAAGACCATTTGGTGTCTCTTTTCTCCACACTATTGACTTTCCTCCACATATTTTACCTTGGCTTACTATCTAATCTGTCTGCCATTTAGCATCAGTATATATGATATATTGTGTTTCTAAATGTATGCAGACTTCCCATGTGTCTGGAATATTGTCAAAAATTATCTCCAGAAAAGAACTCTGTGTGTGGTTTCACGGCATGGTTTTTGGTCACTGCACATCCATGTATATACGAAGTGTGCATTAACACACAATAACATGCATGACCACTATGTAATGTTGGAGAAAGGCATGGAGGGCCCTATGGAGGCCCGTGAAAGGAAGGGGCACCCCCCTCCTTAAAACTCCAGATTGATGGGGGAGGTGTTGCCTCAGCTCACTCATCCATCACACACTTTATTTGGGTTTTAGAGGAAAGGAAAAGGGAAAACAGAATAAAAGGAATAAAGACTTCCAAAAATATCAGAGTTTGGGGGGCTGGAGTGTGGATGCTGAGGCCCTTTCTCTTCCGCCCCCTGCGCTTGCTTTAAGCAGATGCTGGTAAGTCTTACCCTTGTGACCCAGTGCTATTCTCCAGTCCCAGCACTGATGACAAAAGACGAATGCGAGAGAGGGGGGTGGGGGGGGGGGGTGGCAGATTTAGTTTAGATTAGCCAACAGGTTTCAGAATTGTGCACATGTTTTATATGTGGTCTGTAAACATGGATGCCCAGCAGAATGTGGTGCGAGAAGTAGTGGTGGTCTTTGTGCATGGTCCAGGCTGAAGACTGGAAAATGACGCCGAGTAAGTTTGGACTATGTACTATGACTATGAGGAAACGAGGTCTACATTGCCAACCAAATCTTAGCATTTGGACTAATCTTTTGAAACCTTGCAAAAACAATTTGCAAGGGTAACTTTCATTAACTTATATAGTTTGATTTTGGCATTTCACAACACATCCCTACACCGCCTAGACTACATAGATTTTGGGGTCATGATTATGTTTTGTTCATTGTTCAGTTCGTTGTTTTGAATGTGATGGTTTTTGACCAAAAATTTGCTCTTTGCTATGCTTTTGTTGTGTTTGGGGAAACAAAACATTACTCTTTTATTGCCAATGCCAATATTGAAGTGGGTAAAAGAAAGAAAAGAAGGAAGTAGCTATGCGTCTAATGTGGAGGTATCAGGTATCAGTCTCAATACAACCATAATGCATTTATGGTGTCAGGCATTTACCTACTCATAATTAAAAGCAAGTATTTCTTCAGCTGTAGGTGTGTGTTTTCCCTCCTAATGCTGAGTCTAAGATTATAACCTTGCCTCCAATCTCGCTTTAAGTTCACTTGATAGCTTTTCATTCTCCATATACTATATTAACAACTTACAAAACTCTGAAATTTACTCAGGCAATTTTCAAAATCTTCCCCATTTCCACTGAAGGCAGTGTTTTCTATTTCTACCATGCTAAATGATAAACAGTTTGTATGGCAGGGTAGGATTAGTTTTGTTTACAACATAGCAGAACAGAGTACAGTTCAGTACAAGTAAACAGCCTTGGCTTTGAAGTGTCAATAGGAAAAGTAGACAACTCCACCAGGCTTATCTCACAGGGAGATTTGTGTTTCCTATTCTGTCTGAAGGTGTTGTCCAGAGAGGTGGCTTAGTTTACAGCTAATGTGTACAATGTATATAACAAACATAATGTACAGGCACTACGTAAGTCCATTGGAAACTAGCAGAATAGCAGTTCTATATTGTAAACACATTTATTCAGTTGAAAAACCTCTTTTCCAAACTATTTTAACTCACTAACTTACCTTTATGCACTACATTTACTGAGGCATATGGACCAATGTGTAAAATATATAAAGGTCCTTTTTAAGTGGAGGCTTTTGTGACAAGCTAAATGTAAAACATACTGTTTTGTCATGTAAAAGTATGACAATAGGAAACAGTCACAAAACAGGCAGGCAGAACGGCTTATCCTCAACACTATGGTTGTTTGAGAGACATTTCCAAGTGCAGACCTGGTGATGAAGTCCCCAGAGGCACCATTTGAATCACAAATGTCTCTCGCTTCTCAATTGCTCTCAGGTTTGGTTCAGTTGAGGAATTTGCGGAGCCATTAAACCAAAGTGACAATGACTTTCACCCCTGAGGCCACCGCAGGGGTCTGCCCCCTACTGACCTCCTCATAGCCGACCGAGGCTCTGATTGGTTCAACATTTCACCCAGAAGGTCTCTGCAGTTAACGTCACTTCTCTGTGTTCTTGCTGGCTAAAGCTTATCAAGGATAGTCGCAAATCCAAATTCTGTCATGTGGCCAAATCATCTTGACACCCATTTAGCATGCTCATCAGAGTACAGCTCTGAATTTTTAAGATGGTGCCAGCCAAGGGCCATTGAGGAGCAGGGCACAGAAGATGGGACTGACAGATAATGGAGAGAGGAAGAAAGACCCTCTCCTCTCAGCATTGGCTCAGTTGTTTTGACTTTTTACTCTGTACATTATTTTTAGAAAAAACACAAAGCTATTTTACAATGGTATGCTACTCATGCAATAAAAATCAGCTGTAATGCTGTGAAATTCACAATTTTGCATTAAGGCAGAGATGGTTATTAAGTCAATGGCCAGCAAAGCAAATATTGCTTTACTGGAAAGAGTGCTGAGGATAAGAAATCCATTATCTTTTAAGAAGTGAATTTAAAGTTAACACAGGCCATTGTTTTACTTTCTGTCATAGTTTACTTGCAGTTTACATTTGTAAGTATTACCCTAATGAATAATTTTGTCCACAGATCACTCTCTTCTTTTCTTCTTTTTTATTAAATTGAGTGGTCTTAAGGGGCTGCAATGAAAATATATTTTCTTAAAAATAATATATAAATTTTCCACTCTATTCCAGCCGTTTCCATTCTTGGACCCACAAGGGAAGTCTCCAAATCCACATAAATGTTCAGGTTATTGACTTGATGAGGGCTTGTTTGAAAACAGCAGTTGCCTAAAGATGTGAGTTCTATTTCCCAGCTACACACAGCGGCACTGATTATTATGGAAAAGCCTTTGGCGCTGCTTCTGAATTGTAGGCCCTTTATGTTCCTGGTCCTCTTGCACTGTTGACTACTGTTTGGTTATGAATGCATGAGATCTTGTGAGAACAAGAGGTTTGAGCCAGGAAAGAACGCGTTTGTGTGAATGAGCCTGCCTGTCTCATTGACATTGATGTCAAAAACTTCTAGGATCACATCCAAGCTAAGACAAGTGGTCATTTGGTCTTGGAGGACACGGCACTGGTCCAAGCTTTGATGTTGTGGCCTGTAAAGATTGTAGATGCAGACATGAAGGGTTATCAGTGGAGTTGCATCCTGATGAATTGTATTATATTTGTGAAGCCACATGGTTCTACAGTCAACATATTCTTTGCTAGAATTGCTTGGTTACAGGGAAAGCCGCAATAGTTTCCTTTAGCACCTTTTATCAGTTCCTTTGTACTCCTAGTAGACATACAATACATTTTCTATGTCATTTTCTAATTTAGAGGGCAAAGGTTTAAGAGATGGATTGATAATGAACTTTCATTTTTTTCTTTGTTTAATTTATTGTCATAACTAGCCCAATGTGTGACAATTTGGAACCACATACAGTATACAGTAACTCAAATCATTTATTGTGCATGCTCTTGCATTACCACACCAAATCACTAGTTAGCACTCTAATTTTTTCTATTTTTTATTTTCTTTTTACTTTTGCAATTTTAGACCCGCAACAGTTTTCTATCTAACATTCAAGGCCCATAAGTGTCCAACCCCATGTTTCTCATTGTTCTTGATTGAAAACTCAAAAAGAGTTTTCTGGGGGCTAGACTTTAGTGACACTGTTGTCAGAGTTGAGTCATTGTAAAGGAAAAGCTTCAGAAAGATGTAGATTGGTTTGCCATTTGGAATTGAGTCATAAAGGTTTTTGTAGCTGTTTCAGAGATAAAGCTAGCCTTCAGGGTGTTAACCCTTTTTGTTCCTCAAATTACAGCACAGAGCCACATAGTCCCAGGAGAGTACACCCAAGCCCCATGTGCCGAACAGCCCCACATCACTGTCCCCCTGACCTATACTTGTTCAAGGTTGACTGTTTTCTGTGACTGAGCTCTAAAGATGATGTTGAGTTGCAGCCATCAAATACAACAGGAAATCAAGGTCTGTTAGCAACAAATGAACATACTTTCCCTTAATGAAGACTTTAAGAAGTCTCTTTCATAAACATAACGCCAAGCAGAGCCATTAGCATTAACATTATATATTAAGTGACGGCAAAGTGTGGACATGACTGTAACATGAGAAATCTGTTGCAAAAATGTTGAAATAAAAAGTCTTAGTAAAAGGGTCTTTAGTCTTGAGTTGGTAGGGGTCGAGCATGCACTCACTGACCCTGCAGACAGATACTGTAGACCCCAGCCAGACAGAGTGCCCATCCCGTCAGCATGCCACCAAGAGCAGTGAGATAGATAGTAATTGTCAGCTTGGCTGTAGTAGTGTCAGTGCCAGGGTGGCCTAGGACTGGTGGGACTGGCGAAGAGGGACTCCTTCACAGTGGGCATCAGAAGTAATTTGGAAACAAAGACACAGAGCCTGATCTTACAGCTCACGAAAGGCTCATAGTCAGTGACGCATGGCTGATTTCCTATCTTCCACCTGACGCAGGTGTGGACGAGCCGCCATGCCCCTGCTGTGGGTGTTCTAAGGCAGGGTTTGAGCGCAAGACAGATTGAGGCCCGATAGCACTCGTGTATTTGAAGACAATTTAATATTTATAAATAAACCAAATAAAATATAGTGTACCTCCTAAAATATTAAAAAGGTATCTAAAATGTATTGATTATTTATTTTTACTAATCTAAATACAAATAAATAAAAAAATGTACATATACAGTACAGTATATTCAATACAGAATTTGTTTATATGGTAAAATTAATATTGTAAAGGTTAATACTTATTTTTAAATGAAGAATTAATAAATATCTCCATAAAATAAGTGAGGACATTTTATAAAAATAGTGTTAACTGGACCTGGTTCTAGTGGCATCACTAGTAGTGACTCACATCAGACTCATGTAAAACAACGTATATTAAGACCTCCTGCTATTTGTGAAATATATGTTATTTGTCATCTTGTAAATACATGTCCATTGAGTTCACAAATGAAATTAGCCATTAAAACATCTAAAATTACCAAATATCAAATGTGCTTTCACCTTAGGCATATGAAACTTGAAAAAAAAAACTCTGCCTGACTTTGTAATGTCCAGCCTTTAATAAAAAAATGCGCTAGTACTGGATCCGCCCTGAAAAGGCCTGCGCCATCCGCCAAGCACTTTGCTTTTCACTTTATGGAAATCTAGTATCTCAGGAGTCTCTCAGGAAAGTTAGACTTGTTTGTTTAAGATGCTTATGAAAAAAATTATTTGATTCTTTGTGTTTGCAGATGTGACAGCTGTGACAGACGTGTATTCAAAATTTACTTTACTGTTGGAGTCCATGGAAAAGGCCATCTAGACTGTGCAGAAAGCATCCGATGACCTTAATCTGCGGGTCAGGCTTCACTTTATACATAGGCCTATTGGCCACCTGACAAGAGGAAAGTATTTTTAAGGTAAGTTAAGGCTGAATTAGCCATATTTTTTTTTACATTTTGTTGTAGCTTGCTTAAAACCATAAACAACTTTTGGTAATTTATTTTACACATAGGGCCGTATCTTGCGGCGGTGCAGGCTTGGCAGTGATTAAGACGGTGGTATATTTGCTATCTTGTGCCTGACGCAGCTACCTCCTGCAGACGGGTTAAACAGCTGATCTTTTTATTATTTAATCAATTTAATTTTTATTATTGTGCACATGCTCTGGTATAAAAAATAAAAACTGTATGTAAATGTATTTCTTTATTTTTTACAACCAGGGCTTTATAAAAGCACAAAAACACTGCTTTGCTCAAAAAAAAAACTAAAAACAATAAAAAGCATTAAGCTAAAACCAGGACAGCGCATAGCTAAAATAGAAAAAGAATAAAAAATAAATATGTATACTGTATATATACTTTATGATTGAGGCGGAGAAAGGGTAGAAATTTTGCTTAACACAGGAACACAGGAAACTCACAAGACGCAGCCTGATTAGGAGCTTGGATCTGTTTTGAGTGCTTTTTGGTGCTGCAATCATCCACATCTCTGCCTAGGCCAGGTGTGACATCTGTGTGCTCTGTCTGTCTCAGACCCACGCTGCTTTCCACGCAGAACCCTGCTCAAGAGCTAGTTTTGAAGCTTTGAAGAGATCATGCAGTGTCCATGTGATTGAGACCAATTAGGTCAGCTAGGACAGCTTTACATGACTTGAGTAAAAGAAAAATCCCTGTGTGGTTTCGTCTTTAGTCCACTACCAAATTAAAATAATCTAAAACACGGCAGTTTGTATAAAGTACTCTAGAGCATATCCAGACATATAGCTGTAGATTTTGTTTAGTGCCGAAGATTTGATTTGCACAATTAAAAAGATTACACAAAAAATCTGACATAAAAATCCCAATTCTGCCAAGTTAATGATTAAATATGTTTTATCTGGATGTAAGGGACTGTTTGTAATAAAATGGGGGATAAAAAAGTAGGCTTGTCTGAATAATTAGTATTTTTCTAACAGTCTGGTCATCTGATATTAAAAAAGAAGAATGGCTTAACAAATTAAACAATAAAAGAGAATTGTTATGAGTTACAACGTAGTCTAATGACTCTAAAATAAAAAAGAAATTATAAAAGTAATATCATTTGTTACAAGTAAAACACACGTCACACATAAATCCAGCCTCTTGATGCCCGCGCTGGTTCAAGTCCTGCCTATTTGTACCACCGTCTTTGCTCTGAAAATCTGAAAAAGTAGATGTGGGCTCGCCCCTCAATGAGCTTCCGTCTACCGGAACATATGGCCCCATATCTCTGCTTTTTGCAAATTCCAATTTATGCAAAATTGACCATTTAAAGGTCACTGTGTGTTGTATTACAGTATATGTGTCATACGGCTTTTATAAATTCAAATGAAACAAAAAACAATGAGTCTAACTGAGCAGATCTCTTTCATTTTATGAACAAATGGAAAATCACATGATTTAGTTTTTGTTGCTATATTTTACTGCTTTTCCAATGCTGCTATGAGACACACAAGGGCGGCAGTGTCTCAGTGGTAGAGCGGTCGTCCTTTAACCAGAAGGTAGGCGGTTTGATTCCCACTCTCCCCACAGTTCATATTGTCATTGTGTCCTTGGGCAAAACACTTAACCCACCTTGCTTTCAGTGGTGTTCCGGCTGTAACACTGGTGAATGGAACCTTAATGTCAGTCGTTTTGAATGAAAGTGTCAACTGTAAAAAATGTAACACTGTTGAATGGAGGCTTCATGTAAGTCGCTTTGGATAAAAGCGTCTTACAGTGTATGTGTAGAATCTTTTAAGCAGTTTGTTTACTACAAGTTGGACCATTTTCTACTTTTAGCATCATTGAGTGATTGCTTAAATAATATAGATTCAACAAGATGCAGATTCAGGCAGTGCTCAAAGGGTGATGAAAAAAAAGTAAATTGATGACAGCTTTGCATTTTTTTCCAGTGTTGCTACTGTATAGGAATAATAGCTTTAGTAAGAACAGGCATGCAGCAGTGCCAATGTGTTGGATTGAAATGGCCCTCTAGACATTTCCAGGGCCAACAAATAAAGTCCAGGTGTCCAAGGGAAAGGCAGCCCAGCCATGGAAAACCTAGTGTGTACACGTCAGGACTGACAGCAGACCTGGGGTCAGAGGTACATGGCAGGAAACATCAGGTACACGAGACTTTCGTCTGTAGCCAATGAAGAATTAAGTCATTCAGGATATATATATATGTATATCTTTGATTTTCTATAAAGTCTTCAATTTTAATCTACCTTAGATATGATATTAATGACAACACTTCTAAAGTTGTCTTTGCAGCCATATATAGTGTTGCTGAGTAAACAGCTGTAAATTGGTTTCTCCCTTGTCATAGTGGAGTTCACTTCCTGTCACTGGCCCCAGGGTGGAAACACACAATGATGAACGCCACCCACATGAGCTCCCTAACAGCCAGTCAGGCCAATGAGCAGGGTGACACAGGGGTCATTTGTTTCTGTCACAAGCACAGAAATAGTCTCCCAACTCCTTGTGGAGTGGACAAAGCAGGCATGCAGTCAGTGGTCCGCCGCCGGGGCGGGATGTGCTCTTGTTGTGATTACCTGCCTCTGCAGAGGAAAGGCCTTCACTGAGGACCTGTGGAAAAATGCTGCTGTCTGCCAAGTGCCATGATTAGCACCCCGGCCTTTTCCTGGGTCAGCTCAGAGGGCAAAAGTGTCTACACAGCCAGGGGATTTCCACAAGCTCTGCCGGTGCTGTAATTATTATTGCTTACAGTAGAGCCCCACTCTCAGAGCCACATTCCTCTCTGTGTTGTAGAGCACCATTATTCCATTTACTGTGACAGATGAAACGCTGCTTTACACGTGGTTTAAATATTGTGTAGTTAATAACCTCAATTTTTCATTGACTTTTTATGTAAGTAGATTGAGAGATTAAAGGGTGGGAACTCATGTTAAAAGTAACAACCAGAATTGTCTCAAAAGACCAACACATTTATAACTGATTGATTGGCATAGTGTAGTAAAAGGACTCCTACTGCCTACCGTCGGGACGTAGCCGCTGCCAGGCCTGCTCTGTTTTACAAACTCTCTTCTTCCATTTGCCAGAAAAAGCATGACCAGTTAATTGTTTGGAACTCTGGCTTATCTTGGCCATCAAAGCAACAAAAGCCATAATTATTTGCAAAATAAACTGGCTTTCCTGATTGTTAGAAAAATAATGCATTAAATAGTTCCAGATAAACTTTGTTTTCCACTGATGCTACCATCTCAATAGGAGTACACAGCCCACCAGTACTGAGTGCCTGTTTCATTGGTCTTCTCTGGAAGTTCTTTGCATTCATGCTTCAACTCTGTAAACATGAATTTCTTATATAACCAGTGATTACCTTAAAACCCTTTCGCCTGTGGTGCTTCCTTCCTACCAATAGCCCACATATTACCATTTCTGTGTGTCTTTCTTCTGTGCACAGAGCCCGTATTCTAATGTGTACCTCTTCCCTCTCTGGCCCACCTCCACGAGACCGAGGAAGCCTGGCACTCGCTTGACACTCACAGCCAGTCCTGGGCAGCTGGGATCTGGAGGTGCTCCCTGCAGTTCTACAGTGTGCCCCCACCACTCTTAAATCTGCCTTTTTACTTCCAGCCAGAGCTTTAGAATACAATACAGAGGAGCCCTGTGCTCGGCTGTGGGTGTACTCACATCCACACTTTTCGAAGCCATTGAAGAAACAAGACCAAAGGCAGAAATAGGGGCAGACGCCTCTCAGATGCTGGTCTTGGCTCTATGTGCCACTTGACACAGACGGCCGCACACAAGATAACTTTTGTTTATTGTTTATGGAAGGACTCTCTGCCACACTCCATGCTCTCTTCATCTGGAAGCTTCTGAGGGCCACAGCCAAGAGCCACACACTGTATCTACCGTATGAGAATATATGCATGTTTGTTTGTTTAAGGTAACAAGGAAGCTGCCTTGTATCAGTGAGGTCTGACTTAGGCAAGTGAGAAGCCTTTGAAGGACTTTATGACAACTCAAACATTCTTTGCATGGTCTGTCTTTGTCTTTCTAGGTTTTAAAATGCCCAGTTCCTCATAGTGCTCTCTGCAAATGATAGTTATGTAGCAGAGTTTGCACAAAAGATTATACTCTCATTTAGGTTTATTTGTCCATGATGAGCCTGAGACTACAGCTGGACAGTGATTAGCCTGATGGGATGAGAGTCTGAATAGTGGGGTAGCCCTGGGCAATATGAGCAGTCCTTCTGACGACTGTACCAACAGGGTCACAGCCCCTCCACACATGTCCAGAATGAAAGCGCAAGTAAACAGGCGTAATAGCGAGAGACTCAAAGAGACTTGGACTGTGTTCTTGTAAATAATTGCATTCATTGTTCTTTGCCTCTGTTGGTTATGGTCACAAGCTGTTTGGTAGGCCCCTGTCTGTCTGGTGCTCCCCATGAGCCCGGTGTCAGCCCCTACGCCCCCGAGGGGAGCGACTTGTGCCAGGGGTGAGGATGCCAGCTCCCTGACCCGGTGGCCCTGCGTCTGACGTGCCCACGCCAGGAGCAAACGGTCCTCGGGCCAGTTTCAAGACTCGGGCGTGCTGTGCGCATGCTGCTCCGCTGTTAAATAAAGCTGGTTCAAAGAGCACATTCCTGCCCCTAGCCCTGCAGTGCAATAGCAAGCTCTCTCACTTGCAGTGTCAAAGCAGCAGATTGTTTCATTTTATTGCTTTGCCTTTATCTTGACTGACTGAGACAAAATCTGATTGGATGAAGAGTGTTATTAGCCTCTGTTGTTGGCTGTGGGAACAGCAGATGCCCTATTTGGACCTGATTACCTGTAGTCCTTATCTTAAGTGAAGAATTCATTCCAAGTGCTTAGATGTTTGAAGAAAGCTGCCTGTCTACATTGCCAGTACAGTGGGGCTTATCTGAATGTAAATAAACAACTTGCTGTGTAAAGTGTTAGCCAACTGGAGTCAAAAACACTGCTCACAATGCACATCTTATAAATAGTGACATGGTATGCCAGTGGTTAGTCTGAGGACATTGCATCAGTTACATTAAAAGCAAAAATACTTAAATGTGCAATTACACTACTGCAAACTCACATAGGACCTTCAGCTCAGATGATACTCTATTGTGGGAAATCATGTTTGCTGACCGCACTGTCTATTAGAGAGAATTTCTTCATTCTTTACATGTCAGCAACCCATTAAAATGACTATGAGGCTATATATTTGATTGATTTTGAGGCCATATATTTTATGGTAAAAGGTTACATAGTGATGCTTAAAGTTAAATAGGTTATAAGTTGTTATATCCAATCTACTTTATCATATACAGCACATTCAATATGCAATTAGAAACCATTGTTTGACTAATGAAGGTTATCTTGTCTTATATACATTTTGCAAACAAACTTTCCAAAGTGCTTATACATGTTGTTCAAGCTCAGCTTTTGATTTGAAAAAAAAAATCCTGTGGCAACAGATGCAAATCAGCAACAAAAGATTAATGCAACATTTCATTGCATTTCAACAAGGAAATTGACAGTTTTGACAATATAACTGTATTCTGTTGAAAAATGTGGCATTGGTAAAGCAGAATTAAAGACTACCTCTAAAGTTACACATAAAAGCATTCCAAATCAATTGTTCAAACCTTACAAACAAATGTGAAGCTACACTCATTGGAACACATTGGATATATTTTAATGTCAGGTCTGAACACATCTTTGTAGGTAAACTTTTTCCTCTGACCACCTTCAGTAAATGTTTTAGTTATGCAGTCATTTGATAAGCATGAGAAACTGTTTTTGCCTTCTACTTGTACAACAATATATCCTCTATTCTCTTAAAAGTGTTATCAGTATCAGAGTTTACAAAAGCAAGTGTGGGAACTAGCCCAGCATCACTTCAAGTGCAGAACCTCAGTGACATCATGGGTAGGAGTGAGTGAGTGAGGCTTTAGTAACATTACAGTGTACTGCAGTGGCTAAATGGAACACACAGACTGAGCTCACCAATGGAAGTCAGATGCCCGTTCCTTTCTACATCTGCTTATAGGTCTAGGAAACACAGACTCGGGGGCCTCAACGGGGCCCATACGTCTGACTTTATTGTATGGTAAATGTCAGAAAATAAATGCAGGCTTCAGTAACGAAGAGGAATTGGATCTAATCTGCTCCAGGCTGCTGTGTTTGATCTGCCTTCCCTTTAGTACAACTACCCTCATCTGGACATAAAAACTCTTCCACTCATTCAGGATGTTATGGTATTTTGCTGTATAATAATGTGACATCACATTGGTGCATAACTGTTTTCTTATGTTGCTTGACATTATGAAAACCTTAGGTCATGTGCCAGTGTACCACTTACAGTTGTATACATCTCATCTTTGGTCTTTTTGGTAATTTTGTTCATCAGCTGCAAAAAAGCATGGTTGTGAAATGGATTTTTTCAGTTTAGATGTGGGGTTTTCCATCCGCCCCATGTAAATGATGATTTCAAATCTAACCTATATCTTATACAATGCCTGGATTAAGTAGAGCCTTTATATGACTCTCAAGAAGATAATGTTCATGTGAGTTAGTAATGTGGAAGAATTAATGCAAAAATGGTTGTAGGTGGGGAATGTTTTATCAGCTTTGATTGAGGCCAATCATTATGCTGCAATAGAGCACAGATCAAAGACGGAAGGAACAAAAACTCCTATGCCTACAGGTATAGTCTATATACCCTCATATGTAATATAACAGTTAAACTGGAAGCATTAAACAGTCGCCCACACACACTCACTTTCCCGGCTCGAGTGGGTCTATCCTGGAAGATGTGAAACCCACAAGTTTTGATCATGTGTTTGACATTAGATAGAGCATAACAGGTGAGTGAGTAGAAAATAATGCAATACTAAAACAGGTGCATTGTAGTGCCTTTTAATTACAGTTGTCTTTATAAAACTCACTTGCCCTACAGTTACCTAAAATGTGTCTTAACAAAGGCATTGCTAAATGTATCAACAGTTAGCAACTAATAAATACTTATTACATATACTTATTGTTGTAAGGTATCAATGTAGTGCATACATCAGACATTATAGAGCCAGAGCTGAAAGTAATTTCAGTTATTACCTATTCATGGCACTGGAATAATGAACCTACTATGTGGAATAAGATAACGCCTCCTTGTCTGTGCCACCATTTCATTTCCACCAGTGGACACTAGGGGCACTGAGGTCAAAACATTCTATGGAGTCCTAAAAGTATTTTTACCATACTATGTCATTTAAATCAGCTGACAAGGCATCTTGAACTTTCTTCATGGTGGCTTCTGTTAATTTTCTGGTTCAAGTGAAAGTAGTGTGATTCCCCGGTGCTCCATATACTTTTAGAAGCAGAAGAAGATGTTAATAAGTTATAAATAATAATCAAAATATGTTGGAATCACTCTGCTTATACTCATACGTATATTTAGACCGTATTTGTGGGGTGGCATTGGCTCAGGTTGTCCAATAAACGGAAGGTTGGCGTTTCGATCCTTGTCTCCCCGGGTTCATACTGTCATTGTGTCCTTGGGCAAGACACCTCACCCACCCTGCCTTTAGTATCTATGGCACTGGTGAACTACAGCCACAGTCTATCTGTCTGACTACAGACATACTGCTCACATAAAGAGTAGCTATGTCTTTTCGAGGTCATAAAAATAGAAATATTCTCATTTCATAAAAGCAGCACATGGTTCAAATGCTATGCTTTTTTAGACTTCCTTCCTCATAATACAAAGTTATATATTTCTCCTTTATCCGTTTGCCCCCTTGCACTGGAACCAGAAAATCAATGTGCAGCATGCACATTGTCAAACACTGATGTAGAACCTGGTCTTCACTACGCACGGGGCCAGACGTGATTGAGTCGAGATCTGGTTTTGCGCTGTTTTGAAAATACGGTCTCAATTACTTTGTGCAGGTTTCCCACAAACCCCCAGCTTTATATACTGTAGAAGGACACATGTGTATGCTCACAACCTGACATCCCTGCTTAAATTAAAGTCAGATTGCTATCGTCTCAAATGCTCTTGTATTAGAAGGCCCCTTCAGAAGCCGCTTATTGAACTAATTGTCCTGATGCATTGGTGAGCTGAGGTGGATTAATGTGACGGTGTATGGCTTGAGGTGAATGTGGAAAAAGTATGGTGTTACAGTGTGTGGCTCTGTGTGTTGAAATAAGTCTTATTACCAGTGAAAGTGTGGTTTGATGATGATGACAAGTACAGTGGATTCCTCTTTGGAGATAGGAACTGCAGCTTTGAATGTTGCTCCATTTATGCCTTATGGGTTTAGACAAATTAGTGCAGCTCTGCAAAAAGTTTAACAATGGTCCAAATGGTCAATGGCATTGAGTTTGTATAGAGCTTTTTCACCTACTAGGCACTGAAAGCAAAACAGACCATGGCTCACAAAGTAACAAAATCACAAAATAAAACCGTTTTGAAAGTTTCCATCACAACCTTAAATAACTGCTGACCAGATGGTTTTGACCCAACAGGAAACAACATTATGGCAATGTAAGCCATTTCTTTTTTCAGTTGTTTTTTTTTATTATTATTATTCATTCACTTCTGCCCCCATGAACTGACTTGATGCCTCTACATTTAACTTTTGAGTTAAATGGGATGGAATAAGGATAAAATGTTCTCATCCACTTTGCATTTGCTATTCTATAAGCAAATATCCAGTATTTCATTGTCGTTCAAATAGGTTATGGGCCATAAGCTGTCATTCCCTTTCCCTTTCTCTCTGTTAGCTCTTTAGTCACACACTTGTGAGTACTGTACAGTGGAGTCAGTGAATGCAGACCACTGGTACAGTGAGCTGCCATGATCCGCTCCAGTGTTCAAAGGCGTCTGAGTGCCCTCTCCTGCTTTGTCAGGCCCACACAAGAGTTTATGAAGTGTACGGTGGGAAAGGATGACGCTGGGGGACTTTGGAAGTGTGTGCTTGTGTCTATGAAGCTTCACTCCCATCCCGGGTATTTACATATGATTACATTTGCGCGTTTGTGTTCAACTATGTGTGTGTGCGTGTTCTGTTTTCACACTCTGGGACTTTGTCCTCTGAAAGGTGTGCCAGGCAGTCAGCTGAGAAAGAAGGAAAACAAGATCAGAGGCTTGTTGCTGTGTTAGAATTGGGACAAAGAGAGAAAGAAAACATGCCGCTTTAGAGAATGGAAGACACACAGAGAAAAAGTGATTGCAAAAAAGTGGCGCCGACATGCGGTGCAGCTTTGTTTGAAGCCTGTGCCAGATGTTTGTGCATCGCAAATATCCCAAACATGACAAGAAAAGGCAGGATTGAGCTTTCAGTTAGGTTTAGTCTTGTTAATAAATTAACTCAGTAACATACAAGTGGAGAGAGTGTGTTGACTTTTTTAGGTCTTAAAGGATGCTCATGGTGCTTTTTGCGTAGCCCCAAACAAACTATCGTCTGTCTTATCTTTTTTTATAGATTTTCGAAGGTAATACCACAACCTCTCATCCATAGATGTGGATAAGATATCTAGGGCAATTGGTATTTCAGATTAATTTTATGCCTACAATACAGTTATGTAACAGAGCTCATACTTGGCTCAATGCTGACTGTGCGACAGCACAACTAAAGACAAGCTAGTTTGGCTGTACACTCCTGGGCCAAGGCACATTTATGTAGTAACCTAAACCACTGAAACAGGTGAGTATATGCAAATAAAGAGGCCTGGCTTTTGGCAGTGCATGTTAGGACAAACTAAGAAATTCTCAGCCACTTGGAAAAGTGGAGAGCTGATCTCTCTATGCGTTTGGAGCAGACCAGGTTCAGTGAGTTACCACCATCAGATCCCTGTGCTGTGTCATCGGTCAT